>OY757917.1:15148111-15748111 GCA_963585895.1 Sepioteuthis lessoniana | reverse complement strand
CTAACTGACTCCAACTAACCGAACTTCCTGTCGCACTGGGTTATATCATTGTTTGACGCCCACCTACTTCTTGTGGGTGTCACATCTGCACCCAATTCAACCTGTCCACAGTCAAGGTTATACCCTGATATCTTCGACCGGATGCACCTGTTATTTACACAGGTGCATTTCTTATTTGACAGCTTGGCCAAGGGTCAATATGTTACACACACACACACACACTCACAAATATATCTGTGTGTGTGAGCATAGGTAGCATATATGTATGTGTATTTTAGTATCAAAAGGATAGTTAAACAAGTTAGGGAGGTGTACAGATTTTAATAGATGATAAAATAGAAAGAGCAGGATTTTTTGATGGGGATGAAAAATTGCTCTTTTTAATGTCTGTAATAAACTTAAGTCTTTAGCACTAGCAAGATATTAATTTGATTGGGACTTGGCAAAAATATTTCAGTTCATAAAATCAAAGTTTGTTTCTGTTTAATCAAACAAGCTCATCACATTTCTTTGATTAATGGCACATTAACCTGGGTTATATAATGCCAAAGCCATCCTTGTAGAAGAAAAGTAGTTATACTATTTAACAAATAGCTGGGAGGGGTCACACTTTCCCCAAGGGCATTACTATGCAACCGACTAATTTTTTTCTTAAACAGAATGTGGGATTCAGGTTGTTATAAGTAGTAATTCTAACAAATCTTAAAAAAGTGGTTATAACAGAAGGCTACAGAACTTAAAAAAGAAAAAAAAAAAAGAAAAAAGACAAATTATTAAAAACCTAGTATTCCCGCCTCCAAACACACACCAAATTAGGAAATTTTGGAACATTAAGGTTAAGGTCATGCCTTTTGTAATTATTAGCACAGTTCCAACTACCCAAAAAGGAAGAGACAGATAGACACATACTTGGAAGCAGGATTGTAGGAAGTAAAAAGTTAACAGATTGAGAGTTTCATGACTAAAACAGGAATCTGAGAATATTGAAGACAGTGTAAGAGATTTGAGATTTGCTAGCAATTAACCACAATAAAAAACCACTAGACATCTGGTGTGCTTGTGAAAATGCATGTTATACAATACCTGGTTAAGCAAATAGACTTAAGAAATACATACCTTTACTTCTACAGATTGTCCTTTTATAAACTCCACAGGGGCTACCCCAGGCACATAGAATGCTTGCACTATATATAATAATGAACAAGCCACTACACCCCACAATATATGTCTGGTGAACATCTGGAAAAATAAGAGAAAAACATTTATGAAAGATTTAAAAAGTGATATGCTTAGACTTAAGTTTTTTTTAAGATCATTCAGGCACATAATTCTTAGTTAAGAGGAAAAAAAAAACATTGTATAACCATGACATAAAAAAAAAATCTAAATTTAGTAAATCACTAATTTTTATCTAAGTTGGATAGCATAAGATGGGGTATGTGTAATAGGGTTTTTCATCTATTGACTACCCTTAAAACTGATATTTAAGTAAGTGTGTGAGTGTGTGTGTGATGAAACAATTAAGAGTTAAAATTTCACAGGATATATAACTGGTTGAGTACCAAATTACATTTTTTTTTAATTGGACTTTTTAAAAAAATTGCCTCTACTCCTTTCTTTGCACACAATTACATGATATCAAGTAATCCTATTCAATACAAATAATTCTTATCTAATACTAATAATTTATACACAATTATATGGTTTCAAGTAATTATTTCTAGTTAATAATAATCATTTGTTTGCACACAGTTACATGGTTACAACTAACCAAAGATAACCCTTAGTAAAAAAATTATAGTTTCAAATAGCTATTCTTAATATAAATAATTTGTAAGCAGTTATACGATTTCAAGTATTCCTATCTAATACTAATAACTTTTAAAGAGATCTATTTGACCCTTAGATGGGATCCTAACAGATACTACCACTTCAGGTCAGAGTGAACCAGAGAATAATGGCAATAAAGGGATAATCCACACTATCCAGAACTGGAGTCTTACCACCAAATGCAGTTTCGTGTCATACCCAAGATATTAATTTGATTGGGATTTGGCAAAAATATTTCATTTCATAAAAATCAAAGTTTGTTTCTGTTTAATTAAAAAAGCTCATCACATTTCTTTGATTAATGGCACATTAACCTTCTGGATTATATAATGCCAAAGCCATCCTTGTAGAAGAAAAGTAGTTATACTATTTAACATATAGCGGGAGGGGGGGTTGTCATACTTTCCCCAGGGGCATTAGACTGAAAGTGGATGCAATAGCACAACTGGAATATGAACTTGCTTACTATGTTGTCATCGTTCAGCACATTATCCAATGTGCTGTATTCCAAAGAAAATACCCACATGCACCAGATTTTGTTAGATATTCATTTTTAAAACATGCAAAATTATATTCCACCCACAGTGGCTTGTATTCAAACAATAGGTAATAAAATAATTATTAGTTGTATAAATAATATTAATCACTTCATGACACAGGGTAATAATACAATACTATAACAACAGGTGTTCAAAAACAAAACACTTCTTAATTAGATACCAGATATGGAGATTAAGACATTTTAATGTTTTAAAACTAGGATTTAAAAATGACCTATACAACTGAAAACACCATATTCCAGTCTATTGATTCTGGACAAAAAGAGAATTTTATACTATATCAACAATAACCTCAACAAAAGTAGTAGGTCTTTCCACTTTAAAGAAATTCTAATCAGATGGTTTGGTTTCTTTGTTTAATGGCATGTCACAACCTCATTGTAAAAGAACAGCAGTGGTACTATTTAACCCATAACCGAGGTGGGTGAGGATAAAAGGGTCCATATTTTCCCCAAGGAAATTAATCCAAAAGGGAATGTAATAGTGCAACTGGAGAATGACAGCATAGTAAGCAAGTTCATGCTTACTACAATGTCACAGTCCAGTATGTTAGCCATTACATCTCCTCAGTTAAATGGGAAGCTAACAATTGGTTTACAATTATCATTAAAGCATTTCAACAGCATGTATTCTCTTGACACTCGCACCATCCATTCCTATCGTTCATTGCTCTTGGCAAGTCCTTTAGATGTATCCAGTGTCCACACACACAGCTGATGAATGTAAGTTTTTGCTAGTTGACCAACACTATATATCCATGTGTAGTTCACAAAAGTTCAGCATGCCTTGCTGTTCTTAAATAGATGGTTTGTGAGATAGGAAGTAAGTGGCTGTACAGCCGTTTTATAGGGTGCTACTTACAGGATTTGTTAAAAAAACAGTACCTATCATCCTGCCATTTCTTTTGTAATGATGCCAAAAAACCAAATGAAAAAAAAAAAAAAGCTTAATGTCAAGTCAACTAATTATAGAATTTAAGTACAAATAAAAGGGAAGTACTCTATAATCAACATTTAATAGTTATATCTCTTGAGAAATTATAATAATCAAGATAAACAGAAATGCAACGCCAATATGATTATCTTGCAAATTGATTTATTCTCTAAGTATTTTAATGAAATTGAGATAAATATCCTTTTTTAACATGTTATAGTAATATACATACAAAAACCAACTCATAATTATACAAATGTGTAGCTGTAAATATATTTAATAAATTTTAAAGACCTATACAGACGAGCAAAGATAAAATTTGAGAAAAACTGTGGATCATATCAATAGTAATCTATAATATTAATAGAATAAGAAACAAATAGACCATTTGTACCATGACCTAAGAGTATGTGTACCATCAGTTTATTAGTAATCAACCATGAGAAGAGAAAGAGAGAGAGTGATAATGCTATACAAATGCTTATTGTCTGCTTTGATGGAATGAAAAGGAAAGAAAAAAAAATAGAATTTCTAGAACTGCTAACAATAAAAAAAATTAGTATGTGTTGCAATATTAGAAATTCAAGAGCTCATAAATTGTTTCCTATTAAATTTTACACATAAAATTTGTGATATTTTATTGCAAACAGTTGATTAAAACCTTGAGCTCCTGATGCCTGTGGGTCCTAACACCCTCCAACCCTGGGTTCCTGGCTGAAAAAATAGCTGAAAATGTAAAAATTTTTATATCTGCTATTTAACACTCATTAGCTGTACTGTTGTTAAGAAAAAGTGATGCAGAAATCTAGGCCATATGGGTACATGTACTTCTAGATAGCAGCACAAACACCAGCTGCTCAGGTTCTAAGAGTTTTTTTTTTAAAATGGGGGGGGGTGAAAGTTGCTCTGTATCAGGATTGACCAAAAGTGATTTTTGCTAATTCGTTTACAATTGACACTCATGATATAGAATGGTGCTTTATACTTTGTAAATATTTGCAGTTTTGTATGAATTCCTTATTGAAAAGGAAATTTGATGAGCTGCCATTGTTTCTAAATGCTTCTGACATCGTCATCTTCTGATGATCGATACTCTGAGAACATTTTCCCAAACTAAGAAAATTCAATCAGAATTATATCTGTCATTTCAGAACAATATACAGAGGAAGCATTTGCAACTATGAATTTGATTAAAAACAATGTAGAGTGCACTGACACTAGATACCAATCCTATGTAGAATGCACAGATATACTCATCTTAGACAAAAGTACTAACTTTCACATAAATAATTCAATCCTTTTTTATGAGAACTATCCTCATTAAAATATAAATTCTATGAATAGGAAAAGACTTGACATTGAGTTTGTAAAACTAAAATTTATTATTTTGCTTGAAAGATAGTTTGAATTTGGACACATCTAGTCCAATGGAACTTTGGGTAATTTCCCCCACAGAAATTCTCATATTTACAAATTGTAAACTAAAATGTTCTAATTAAAAGGTACTTTTCAAATTCATTCAAAATAAACAACATGGCTATAAATTTATCAGAATGTTTAGGTTTGCTAAACAGAGCAATGCTTTTTAACTTCTTGGTTGATGATTCACTTGGTGAAAAAAAAAAAAAAAAAAAAAAGAAATAAGTCTACTTATGTTTTAAAGATAAACCTATACAGACATTAAAATAGAATATGGATAGGAGGAAAAAAAAAGATGGGAGTTGATTGGTTTTCCAACAGGTCAATCATTGTTGGGTTATTTCATTCCAAAGTGAGTTTAATAATTATTTCATATAGTAAGTCTATTTTTCATAATTATTTTAAACAGGTAAACATTTTATTAATCTTAAACAGATCTATCACCCTACCAGTAGGACTTAGAATATGCTGACTGTTTCATGTAGAAGGGGTAAGATCCACCCCCGCCAGGGGCGTACTGGATATAATATTAAACTAAATCTGATGGTGAGGTTCCAATTCTAGAGATCTGGGGTATATGGATTAACCGCCTCATTGCCACTGCTCCTAGGTCCACTCTGTTAGGGTCCCATCTAAGAGTCCAATAGATCTGTTTAAAAATTTGATAGGACAATGAAAAAAAAAAAAAAAAAAAAAAAAAAAATGTAAATATGAATGTACAATGAATAATTCAGCAACCTCTTGGCACAAAATAACCCAGACAAGTTAAAACCAATCAATCTTAAAATAGATCTATTTAACAAGTAGATAGCACCTTCACAAGTATTACCAATTTGGATCAGTGTGGACCTTGGAGTAATAATGAAAGGATGACTCTACAAAGCTCCAAAATGCAAGGTTCACTACTGGATGTAGGATACCATTTTAGGGGAGGAGGTAAAGAGGTCTCTTACCCATCTTCAGAAGATGTAGTTAGTGTATTCTACACCCTACTGACATGGCTAAAATTTAAGAAAATAGTCTTAATGGATTATGTCATTAGCAGTAATAATAAAATGTACTGCAATATTAGAAATTGCAGATCTTATAAATTATTTCCTATCAAATTTTATATGCAGAACTTACTGTGGTATTTTATTGGAAACAACCGATTTAAAAGAAAATATTTCAAGTTGTTTGAAATTGCTCTATATTAGTGATGAATAAAAGTAGCATGTTAAGGGTACTATCATCATCATCATCACTATTGTTAGAAACAATAGTTTTAAGTGGGATTATTACTATAATCACTGATAAATACAATGTAGCATTATCCTTTTTAATTATAGTGATGGCAATAAAATCTAGTGATCATAATTTATTTAAACAATGTTGAGTTTGGTACAAAGCAGTTTTATGAATGCAGTGAAACATCTCACAATGATAACAAAATCAGCAAGCTAACCTGTGCATTAACATTATCAAAACTTGTTGTTTCATCCCTAATAATTGCAGTAGTAATCAGTTATCGTAGGATTTCTAGAGAAGAATAAATAGATAATTGTTTTACCAAGATTTGGATTCTAATGAAGACATACCTAATAAAAATTATTCAATTTATTTAGGAAAAAAGGAAAAAAAAAAAAAAAAAAAAGAAAGAAAATGAACTAATCAAACAATTTACAAATGTTAGGATTAAGATAAGTTGACAGAGTTCAACATCTCTTCCAGAGGGCTAGCTGTAACAAGATACATTTGATCTTGTACCCCAGGTTTTGCCAGAGATACCAAGTGATGACAAGGACTGACCATGTCATCCACCTAATGCAGAAGTTAGGGTGGGATGTTCTGTGAACTTAAAAAAAAAAAAAAAAAGAAAAAAAAAAAAAAAAAAAAAAAAGGCAATTCTATTTCTTTTAGTTGCTAGGGAGGAAAGAGAGATGAATGGAGAATGAAAGAAAGATAAAAGAAAAGATAGTTCCTAAAAGAACAAAGAAAGCCAGCCTGCATGCTGTGTCCATTGTCCATTTCTTCCTGCTTCCATGATCAATTTTAATAGCAGTGACCAAGAGAAATGATTCCCACCCAACTTTTTTTTAATTTAATTTTTTTTTATTTTTATAGACTTCAGCTTGGCAAATTGGTTATATATTTATTATTCAATACAAAGATATAATAGTTATACAGTTAGCTTCAGTATTATGCATTAGAAAATATGCCACTACTAAAACAAACACTTATCTGAAAGATTGTATGAGTATACTGGTTTTCTTTACAAGAATTTCTTCCTTGTTAGAAAGAGGTGGTGGGGAATAAATAAAATGAACATATTTTGGACTGGTAGGGAAACCCCTGTAGCTTGTTCTGCCACTAGAAAGATCATCTTCATGTGATGAGAAATTGGAAAGGAAAGTGGGTTCCTTATTGCAGAACAGATAAACAAGGAGTGTCAAAATCAGCTGAAGGATGGTTTAAATGGTCTCTTTATCAATTATATTTATGGTAGAGTAGCCATAATGAAACAATCTGGATTTCTGAATTTCTTTATGCTTGCATAGAATAGTTCTGTAAAGAAATTTTTCATTATTTCTGCATACATGTACAAAAAAAACCCATAGAAATGTAATACTTACATTCACAATCCAAATAACAATAAGTTTCAGTTATTTAGTTTATTTCTTTTTCTTTAATTTTTTTAATTGAATGGTTACATTTCAGTCTGAAAAAATTATATATATTGGCAATTGGCTGTACATTAACATCACCTTCATGGTTAAAGAGGAAAGAAAGACTAAAAAAATATGGTGGATTGGTAAGGTGAAGATGTAATTTTAAAATGAAACTGTTCAATAAAAAAAATAAAATAAAATAAAAAATAAAAAAAAAAAAAACTTGATGGAAATATACTTTTATCTTGGTGATGAGTGTGAGAATCAAATTTCTATGTAATTTGTTTTTACATCTCCACAGAAATTTTCTTTATTTAACTATTCTATATGACTTTTTTCCCCCCATTTTTCCATTAAAGACATCATGCAGCAAAAGAAATTCACAAATAGTAGGTTCAAAGCAATGTCTCCTGAGAATAATTCTAATTAATTTGCTAAGGCTGGGTGGGAGTGGAGGATACCTTAAGAAAGCATACGGAAGATTTTCTTTATCTTGCAGCCTTACCTGACATCCAACAAGAATATAGCAGCTTTTATTTATTTTTATTGAAGCATTGTCAATTATAAGTTTTGACGAGTATTTTCTTTGATCTTTTTTAGTAGTTTCTTTTTATTTTTTGATATTCTATTCTAACTCACTCAGGCTGTTAATCTATGACAATGAGGAGCAATGCAGATTGGATATAATAAAGGATAAGCTATGGTAATATTTAAACTTGCTTCTTCTCCTCTGCCTCAAAAAAGCCTTGTTAAATGTACCAACTGCACTGACCAATTGAGCTATGAAGAATCAATGGTTCACAGAAGCTTTGAATTAAGCCTTTTAAACTCTTCTCTCTTTCAAATTTTATTTATTTTTAATGAAGCCTTGTCAACTATTAATTTTGAAAAATATTTTCCTTAATTTTTTTTTTTTTACCCCTTGAGGGAGGGAAAAAAAACCAAAAAAACAGCCATCAATTTATGACAAAAATCAACACAAATTGGAAAAAAAAGGATAAACTCATTGAGATTCATGATAATAGAGCAGATTTTATAAAATTCAATACCTGTAAAATCTGTTTATAACAAGAGCACCAAATTTGTATAGTATTAATTTTTTAAATCATTGAATTACACCTTATTAAAACAAAATTTTAAAAAAGATGTATTAATTCATATTGTTTATAACTATGTGTTTACCCAACCCAGCCACATGAGTAGAATGTGACACAAGGTCAATTTTTAAGAGGAGTTTAACAGGTTTGAATTTGAAGACTGGTAGCCATATCAAGTTAAAGTATGTCCTACTATCTACCCATAGCTGAGAGGTATAATAGTTGGACTGATACCTTTAAGAATTTTAGTGCTATGTGAAATGCAAACAGCCTCATCCACAATTTGAACTTTGGTCCATTTCCTATAATGATAACTATCAAACCACCAGTGCCTCTATAACAACCCCATTTTATACAAAAAAATTTGAGCATTTGTGGATTTTGGTAGCCCCAATGTGGGGCCTGGTAACAATATACTGTGGATATTGAGGGATGATTTGTTACATTTTCATCTAAATTCTTAATCCTTTGAAGTTTATTTTCTGAGTTTTGACAAAAATCGTAATTTATTCACTTTTTTGGTAAAGGAAATGGTATTTCCATGCAAGTTGAAAGTGTTTAATTACATCATTTTTTATTCTTTTCCTTCATTCACATTTCCCCTACTCCTATTTCATTAATATTTTATTTATCAATCAATTTATATCTGTAAACAGCATTGTCCAGGGTTTAAACTTGGGTCATCATGATAACTATTACACTATGAGCACTGCTGTCTGTAAAACTATATAAAGTTATAGCAAAACCACCGAGATTCAAGATCTATAAAGCACAAAATTTCATAGAGTTAATAATAAAAAAAAATCCATAAATTGGAGCATCAATTTAAGCAGTTACATATTAGAATTGCACAGACACAGAGTCACCAAGTGCTATTCACTGTCCACATAATTCTAACTTAGATCTACATGCTCTATCAAAGTTAGTGAGTACCATATATATATATGAAAAAATATACACACACATGTACAAAGGTCAATCAAACAAAAGTCCTAAGCTTCACACAGAAAAAAACAATAGCTGAACATTTTTGTTGTAGAAATACAACCACTTCTTATAAAAGAAAAAATAATTCAGATTTCTGTCTTAATTTCTGTGCAGGTGAGGCTAATACAACAATAAGAGGTATGCGACAAATGTAGAATCTGGGTGAGGCTTAGAAGTTTTTGAATGACTGTGTATATAAGCAGCTTTAAAAGAAAGGACATTAGAAAAATCTACTCAAATATTCAACTTTTATATCACAAGTTAAAAAAAAAAATAAATAAATAAAATTACCATAAATACAAATAAGCACAATAACAGATTTTAATCTGATTTTTTTTTCAAGGTAGGAAAGATTTTTTCTCACTTGGAGACCTCATAATCCAATCTTCCAACCTGTCCCCAATCACCTCTGTTTGGATTTGCACAATACTCAATTAAATCTAGTATACATCATTTTTTATTTCCTTTCAGCTATCCCCCCCCAACCACTAATTTTGCTTAAAATAAATAAATAAATAAATAAGTAAAAAAGTTCCTCAGTTTGTGACAAGTTGTTTTTTAGGTTTACAATACAATAATTATATTTAGATATGAAAATTATCCCTATTGTTTATTCAATAATCTTTTGTAGTATTTGCAAAAATACTGCTGACTAGAATTGTTTATACAATTCTACTTCTCGCGTGTCAATCAAATAATCAAGAAGATATTTATGAATATGGTGTGGACAAAATGAAGTAGTGCATAAAAAGGAGTGGTTTGTTATTTTATGTTTAAGTTACAACTACATACATACATATTATATAATAATTGAAATTTAACACTAAAAGCATTTTTACTTAGTAAAATTTTTACAGTGCTTTATGCAGAAAAATGCAGAGCAATATCATAGTATTTTCAGCTTTAAAATAGGATGATAAAAAGATCAAAACTCATAGCTGAGTTTCACATTGCTGATCCTCAGGTGAGCCAATATTCTACAAATTGAATCGTAGCTAGTATTTGAGATGTTTTCAATACAGTAATGAGTTTTTATCCTGTTTTTATCCTCATCCTATTTTACACTTGAAAATAGTGTGTGTGTATATATGTATATATATATATATATATATATATATATATATATATATATATATATGCATTGCTTTCAGTATTACTATTGATATAATGATTTTAATGGTAATTAGAATGGCAGTATTCAGAAAAAAATATACATACAAGAAATTAATTTGACCTTTTTCTATATACATATGAAATTAAATAAAGACTAAATTTCAATCTTAAATAGAAATCAAATAAAACCCTAAAACACTTTTTAACTAAAGATAAGTTTGATATTAGTAATGGTGTTTATCACCATGGTTACCTTAATAAATATTTTTTTCTTAAAATAGGTTAATTTATTGACAAGATTTTATTTGCTGAAGGTTTTGAGAGTCTTGTTAAAAATCTTTTTTAGATACGTAAGGATACATGACACCAGAAGATGACATTACATCTAGCTTTGACACCAACTTCTGACCCATATCTTTTTGTTCCCTACCTCTTGCTTTATTTGTTTATTCATTTTTTTCTTTTAAACAAGTAAGAGTCCATTGAAATAATATTTTTATAATTTTTTTTCCTTTCTATTGTGTGATGGCTATCAGAAGAGGTTGGTTTCTCATATGAAGTGGTAGCTGAAATACATTTATAATAGCCAAATGACAATTTTTTTTTCCTCCAATTATATGAATTTGCTCTGTATGAAATTTATAAATTCATATATCAATGATCATACATTAAGCACTCCTAGAGATTTATAAGAATCCTCTTACATATTCTTAAATTGAATCATTCCTAACTCATTTTTCTTGGATATTATATATAAAATGTTTATGAGTCTTAACATTTAATCTTAATTGCATATTGCTGTACCTAAAAGAGTATTGAGCTCTTTTCTTAGTTTTTACTGAAGTGGTCTTACCACATAATTTTATTTTTATAGCACACATACAAATTTAAATTACCATATACTATTCATGAATTCTATATAACATCACAAAATAATTTGGTATTAAATATTTCTTTGACCAGCTTGCTGATAAGATGTACTGCAAGCAAATGCATGTAAACAGATACACAGTAAAAAAGCACAATATTTAAAGTGATTTCTAAAAAGTTATATATCTGTCATAATCAAATTTTTTTTGGTGTATGTTATTATAACACAGCAAAAATAACATGATATTGTAAGAGTATTTTAACAATATTGTATTAACTTAGTGAATAAAGGCATTTTTAATCCTGTTTAAAACTCATTAGGGTAAGGGTCTGCAGCCATGCTTACATCAATCCTTTTAGGGGAAAGTCCCTATAGCATAGTAGCTAACATACTGGCTTATGACACTGTATTAAGAGAGCCTGAACTCATCATACCATTACATTCATTTTTGTTTGTTTTGTTTTGTTTTGCGGCATTCAACCTCATCGGTCATTTAATGCTGAATCAAGTTAATGAAAATAAATCTGAAAAGAAATTCAAAGTAGAGGTCTTAGGAATTAATGATAAATTTTAGATGATTAGTTGGTTATTTGTTGTTTGTTTTTTTTATTAGGAGTTTATTTGTAGGGAATCATGATAAATAAAAAAAATTTTTTTAAAAATAAAAACCTGTGAAATAGGTTGGAGAGGGAATCAGTTTGTTAGAATATATCTAGCAAAGAAAGGGTTTATAGAAGTAATTTGGTCTTATTGTAAATTTCTTTAGATTTTTGTGTATAACTTCACTGTTTTTAGAAAATTCATTTTTGAACTAATACCTTTGAGATGGGTATAAGCTCCTTTAAATAGTACCACTACTATCCTTCTATAAGGATCACTTTGGCATTAAATAACCCATAAAATTTGATATGCTTAAATTGAACCAAACCTTTTAACTTCTAAAGCAGATAATTAAATATTAATTACAGAGAACTTTCCCTAATTATTATTTAAAATTAATTATAGTTTAAATTTCATAAATATATGACTAAATAAAGCTTAAAATTTTTTGTTACCCAGAGGTAAAGTGAAGTTGTCAATGAGTGGGTATCCCTAACAAGAATCAGGAGGAAGTCTTATTTTTGAAAGGTGTACAGAATTTATATTTCTAAACTTTGATCATTTTAACTGTTTATAATCAACTTCAATCCAAGTTTTGACTGCTTACTCAACATAGACCAGTACTTTGGTTTGAAATTAAACGATAAAAACTTTGATATTCATTTATTAAAATGTTTTTTTCTTTCAAATCCTCAGGAAAAAATAAATAAATAAAAAAATAAGTAAATATATGAAGATAAAATAAACTAATTCAAAAACAATAACAATATATTACAAAATGAAGAAAATGTTAGTCACAGAATAAAATGAAAGTAAAAATTGGTTGACAATTTAGTTTTAATAGTGAAAAAGTTAAACTACCAATTTGAACTGGGTCAGTGAAAAACAAGCAAACTAATTGATTTTTTCAACAAAAGCAGCAACATCTGTTGTTCATAGTAGAATGTCTTCAAATTTACAGCTGACTATAATCAATAGTAAAGAAATAAAGATAATATATATTTCCAAAGTTTCAACAGATAAAACAAAGACAAAATTAGCTTCAAAATATCAAATGGTAATAAAGCACTGCTAGTTCTCACATTTCTGTTAGATCTCTAGATTAGCCATTAACTTCACAATCTGGTCATATAGTGAATGTAATCAAAGTATCATCAGAGATTAATGTTACAATGGTAACCTAATGGGTTCATGGCTTGTCTAGTCTAAATATTGAAGAAAAAAAAAAAAAAAAAAAAAAAAAAAAAAAAAAATGAAACAATTACCAAAAACAAAGGCAAATTCTAACCAAAAAGTATCAAAATGTAAAACAGAATATTTACATTCACACAGATTACAAGAATTGTTACTTCAACAGTTCTCAGAAACAGATATCATCACACACACAAACTCGAGTTAAAAGTGTTTACAATAAAAACTATTTTCAGTTACTTAAAGTTTCATGCAACTATTGTTACAATTATCAGAGCCGAGCTGTGATGACAACAGTTGCTTGAAACTTTAAGTAACAGCAAATAGGTTTTGAAGTAACAGCTTTTAATTCATTTTTATGAATAATTTATCTCTTTCCATAGTATATTAAACCCTTTTTATGTATTTGTTAGTGACTACACATACACACACACACACACGAGAATCCCAGTGATGTAATTGCTAACATGCTAGACTATGACATTTTAGTAAGCAAGTTTGAACTCCAATTGCAGTATTATGTTCACTTTTGGATTAATACCCTTTAGAAAAGTATGAACCCCTTATCCCCCCAGCTATGAGTTAAATAGTACCACTATTGTTCTACAAGAATGGTTTTGGCATCATATAACCCATAAAGGTTAAAGTGCCATTAAGTAAAAACAACCAACCAAACAGATGTGTGTATTTATAAACACTGACATTAATTTTATTAATGCTCTTTATAATAAATTCTTTTGTATAGTGAATCATTTGAATTTCTAATAATTTTCAGCAACTCATTTCCTGATTGTATGCTTTGTGGTATTGATTAAAACAAATTCTAAGGATCATTAACTAGATTTTACACTAAATTTATCCAAGATTTTTTGATCCTTTCTTTGAATATTGTTACTGCTTTCTTCACCTCCAGTAAGATATTTATCTACAACTTGATGACCTCTGAACTCATTGTGTTCCTACTGGTGGATAATGATGATACTGATGGTTTTCTATTTGGGAAAAATTCTTTGTTGGTTGGGTTTCATGACATACCAATGCTTGTAGGTTATTTAATACTAAATCCTGTTTATACATATAAAAAAAACATACAATTTGTAAACTAACAGTTTATAGGTAACATTTTAAACAAGCCAGAGCTTATTTGTTTGCACACAAATGGTTTCAAATATCATTATCTAACACTCACAATTCAATCTAATATCAGTCATTTGTTTGCACACAGTTAAATGGTTAAACAGTTCTATTTGACCCATAGATATGATCCTAACAGGTACTACTAATACAGATTAGAGTGGACCTGGGAGTAATGACAATGAAGGGGTACTCCACATTCCCTAAAGTCCAGGACTGAAGTCTTACCATTAGATGGGTTAGTGTCACATCCAGGACACAGAAATGCTGTCAGCGTATTCTACAATGCTGATTGAGCATTAAGAATTTGGATGATTAAAAAAAGAAAAAAGTTTAGTGAAGATGTAGACATACAAAAAATATCATTCAGTTGCTAATTATACTGGAAGTTGCATTATTCTCTTGGAACATTTTAAGTGTATTGTTCTAATAAAAAATCTCTATGATTTACTGTTTTAGCTGTTTATACATACAGATATAATTTTAATGAGACATAAGGCATGCAGTAAATTCTTAATTTAATATATTAGGGTATATTTGATTTGTGATTTGATGGATCTTATCACAGAAATGAGATTAAGGATGGACTGGGTTAAAATTTGAGAGTGGGAAAAAATCCAAGCTATATAATCATTTATAAGCAAAAATGATATGTGTATTTATGTATGTCAGAAAAATCAAAAGCTACAATCTCTCATTTCCCAACCACCTTCACAAACTTGGAGAAAAAAAACAAAAAACAAACTTGTGAACTACTATAGTCCATTTTGTTTGTTTTATTTTGACATCAAAAATGTATACTTAGTTTCTCATTAATATTCTATTTTTTGTCTAATAGCCATTTAAAAAAGAAAAAAAAATTAAGAGAGCAAAATAAAGAAAATGTGTTGGTATAATTTTTTTCCTCTGAAAGAAAAACAAGATACATAAGTGGTAACCCCACCCACCCACTTACCTGTTTACGGGAATAAGTTTGAATTGTTTCTAAAACAAATTTTTTGCACCTTGTTCTTCTCTCAGTGTTTTTTTTTTTTTGGGGGGGGGGTAATAAATATTTTTATACGAGCACTGTGTTTTCTTTTCATTTCTTTTCCCCAATAATTTTGTTTATTTGTTAAAGACCAAACTCATGGTCATTTTTTTCTTTATTCAAACAGGTAAGTAGGTGGGGGGAGTGGAATCATTTATATACCTTATTTTTCTCTGGGGAAATGAAATTTAAAAAAAAAAATCAATAGATATCTTTTATACCAACACGGCATTTTATATTCTTTACTTTCCTCCCTATAATGTACTTTAGTAAAAACCAAATATATAGATATATATATCTTTTTTTAACCAGCATGTGGTGATGTAGACATGCAAACTTTTTCTCTCATACAATTAATATATTTTATCTATTTACATGCATAAAGTCATAAACAGCAGTTAGATATTATATATATATATATATATATGAGAGAATGAAGGTAGAGAGTATGTATATTCTTTTTAAACATATACATTTAGAGAGGGAGAGAAATAAAATTTGTGGACCATATTGAAGACATGATTACCTTTTCTTTCTCTCTTATTCAAGCAATCAGATAAGGGAGTGGGGGGAATCACATTTTCACAAGGAACACAATGTTTGGCAAACACCATCAACAAATATAGAACAAAATGACGAAGGTATGTCTTGTTTGATGTAAAAGTAACAAAACAAAGTGACTCCCCTGGGCAACTTTCCCCTAAAATTTTCTTTATAATCTGAGAGTTTGGTTCTTAGGTGTAATGGTTAGCAAGCTCGACTAGCAAACCTACACGAGTGAGTTCGAGTCTCATTGGGTGCCACTTTCATATGGCCTTGTGCCACATCTAAGCAAAAAAGCTTAGTAAATTTCCATCTTATTGTGAAGAAAATTTTGCAGAAAAATCCATAACAAAAATTTTAGCAGAGGGAGACACTAGATAAACCTGTACCCAATCCTTATATGACCATAACCTATTTAACAGATTTATAAGCATTTAAATAAAAATAAAAAAGAATAATTCTGAAAATACTATGAAAATTTTTCCATGCCACAATAAGAGTGAAGGTCTCAATTTGTAATCAAAAGAGATATTTCCTTACAACTTATTAAAGACATTAATCATAGACAAAAAGAGAAAAAAAAAGGCAGAGATAAAGTAAATAAAATATTAGTATGTTAACAATATTAACACTTGGCATAAAGCAATGGCTTCATAAAATAGTTTAATCTTCACTAGTACTCCATAAATTTGGCCTTTTCCAAAATGAATTTTGACTAAAATATATCAATAATAGCAAAAAAAACCAAACTTTTTTGCTTTTGACACTAGAGCATTAAATTTTTTATTCTAATTAGGTAATCAACCTCATTAAAGCCAAGAATCAAGAGCTTTGTAGGAAAAAAAAAGTCAGCTTAAAATGATTTAATCATTAAAGAGCAAATAGAAATACATTCTACAACTGCTTATTAAAGCATTTGAGTATAGCATAGCTTGGTGGATATAGTATAAGGTTAAATATTGTGAGGTTTTATGTTCAGTGCTATATAACTAAAACATTATATCAAATGCCCATCTATGAGTTGATGAGCTCCTAACTTGATGCAATGATTAGAATAGGCTATTAGACCATTACCAGTGGGTTTGATCCTCACTGGGTACACATTACATCTGGCCTTAAACCACAACTAAGCCAAGCTTAGTAAATAACTAAGTTGAACCTCTTTATAAAATTTACAATAATGTTATATGCATTAAATAAGCCATCAAATCAAGTATAATTATCTGTGTTCAGTTCCATCAAATTATGTCAACATCTAAAAAATAAATAAATAAATATGACTCCAAGCTACATTTGATGGTGAGGCTCCAATTCTGGAGCTTTGAGGAGAGTGGAATACCTCTTCATGACCATTAATTCAGGTTCACTGAACCAGAGAGGTAATATCTGTTAGAGTCCCATCTATAGGGCAAGTAAATCTCTGAAAATCATTTGTATTAAGAATATCTGGTACCATAATTGTATGCAAATTACTTGTATTAGTAGTTACTTTAAACTATAATTGTTTATGAAGGATTATTATTATTACTTACTTGAAACCTTAAGTACAATGAAATGATATTGGACAAAAGGACAAAGGAAAATTTAAAAATAAATAAAATGAAACATTGAAATATAGTTATGATTACAATCAAATATTTATGAACGCATGCTTAGTGTAACAGTTATCCTCATAGGAAATGGAATCTGTGACCTAAGTCCAAATCCTGGACAAGCGTGTTTGAATTTCATTTCATGCTAATGCCTTTGAAAAAAAAAAAAAATAAATAAATAAAAAAAATAAAATAAATTTGTTCCCTCCAAGATATAGGTAAAATAGTAGGGCAGATTTGGTTCTTTAGACTTGGTTAGGCAATCACTCTTATAGAAGGAAAACACTGAACTCAAACCAGCTTTACTCCACTCAAAATTGATCTTGTGTCACATCCTGGCCATGGTGGAGGAATTGGGTAAATGCAGACATTTACAAATAAATCAAATTTCAGCATTAAATAACCCATTAGAAGTTGATATGTCACTAAACAAATCAATCAGCCAGAAGAAAATTTAATTTCAAAAAAAGTTATTTTCTTAGCTTAACATATTTACAGAATGAATATAAGATCATAATCAACTATTTAATTTTTTTCATTATTTCTTCCAAGAGATAATTTTGAAAGGAAATCACGAAATAGTACACTTTGCTACTTTTTAAAAACATTTTCAACAATGTTCAAGTATCTAAAAAAAAAAAAAAAAAAAAATGCTCATTAGATAATATTTATTTTTTTGCCTCTAACAAAACACTACAGAGTAGTAAAAAAAAAAAAAAAAAAAAAAAAAAAAAGTCTTCATAATTAGGCCACACATTTTGAAATCATATTTAACATTCAGCTTTAAAAACCTTTACACACAAAAATAAATTCAGATCCATAATGTCAAGAGGATGTAAAACTAGTTAAAAGGTTTTGAATTTTAAGAATATATTTTGAAAATACAATGCTCACAGATTTATATAGATTGACCAATTAAGTTTACTTATTAATTCAATTATGTTGGAAGCTCCATAAATTTCCAGATATAAGCAACTATTATTACAAATTTTCATAATTGAAACTTTTATTTTATTGATTTTCATAGAACCAAGTCAGAACTCTTTTCCAGTTAAAAGATTTTAATCCTCTATCCCTTATTTTCATTACCTTTTTTTTTTATAGGTAAAGTGTAGCCTAATGTATCAATAAGCAAAGGCAATAAAAAAGGTTTCCATCCTGATTTGCATTAATGGGGATAAATAAAAAATCCAAACCATATCAGAAAAAAAAAAAAAAAAAAAAAAAAAGGTAATGGCAAGCCACAAAGTTGGTAATGAAATTAAACAAAAAATTTTAAACTGAAAAAGGTGGGGAAATGAGAGAAGCAGCTTTTCAGATACAAAAAATTGTATATTTTTTAAGTGCAACAAGAAAAGCATTAAGAGCTTAAAAAAAAAATCACCGGACCACAGTTCATTCTTTCAAATCTACCAAAACTTTAAAATTACAATAAAGTTACTGCTTGTATTATGTCAGATATTTCTTTATTCATATTTTTTCTCATAATTGAAATATTTCTTTCATCTATATTATTTTATCATGTATGAAGGGAAAGATAGATTATTCTATTTGTATAAATTTAACTGTATTAACCGAGTACTAATATCTTTATTACAAATTACATTGTCATTAAATGATAATAAATTATGATTAAAAATAAAATAAAACTATTTGCTTCAAACTGGACATTGACATAATGGTTAGAGTGTTCGCCAATGGCCCGGGAGACCTGGGTTCAATTCCAGGTCGAGTCATACCAAAGACTCAAAAAAAATGGTACTAGATGCCTCCTTGCTTAACACTCAGCATTATAAGGTACAGATGAAGGGTAAAGTAGAGCAATCCAGGGAAAGGAGTAGCGCCCTCCCCTATACCTTGGTGTAGTAGCTATCGAAAAGGGAGCCTTCGGGTCACTTCGACTACGGTCGCTAACTTTACTTTTACTTACTATTTGCTTCAATTAGTTTATCTGTACATAGGTGAAATAAGTGAACATTTTTTTCCCCAGTTGAAAAATTGTGAAAGTTTCATTTCACTTTTGTACCAGCTTTTAAACTGCACATATTTTGAGGGGCTAAGTTATACACCATTTAATTATCCAAGAATCATAAAAGCCTTAAAGAAAAAAATGTATTAACCTTAACAGACCAAAGCTTTACAACAAAAAAGTTGGAAGTAATTTTTACAAATATCATTAAGCACTGAAAATAAAATTGAATGAATAAATAATTACATATAACAAAAAGTTGAAGGTAATTTCCACAAATACTATTAAGAACTGAAAATAGCACGATTAAGTTGAATGAATATGTATTAAAAGGTATATCAACAAAACAAAAATAGATTACAAAGGTTGGTTAAAGCACATAAAGCAGGATTATCTCCAGAACAGTGAAAACAATGGCATTCACAAACTTAAGTATAATCTTAAGATATCCCAAACTCAAAAATTTTCAATTTGGAGAAAATGGAAGAGCAGTGACTTTGCTATAAAAAAAATAATAAACAAAATTAAAAAAAAAAAAAAAAAAAAAAAAAAAGACAAGAGAAGTTACTGAAAAGTTTTGGAATTTGCCTTATCATACCTTCTATTTTTGTCTTCTATAATAATAACAAAGCAGACATCTGTTTCTTCAGTTTGTTTCATTACAGTCTCTATAAATCCCCTTTCAGGTTTAGCTCAGATAGAAAAGTGAGCTGTAAAAGAGGCTTTCTATTCATAGGACTTGGTTGGAGTAATACATTAAAATAAAAGCTACAAGAAATTATCTTTAAAATTTTAACATCAATTTTACATACTTATTTACTCGTAAGAGAAGATGCACTTAGCATAACAATTATGATTGTAGGAAATGGAATCAGTGATCCAAGTTTCACTTGGAAAAGGTAAGAATTCATCAGTCCTCCACTAAGCTATGGGTAAATAGTCAGGCAATCAGTCTTGGAGAAAGAAATCTGAATTTAAACCAACTATGCTCCACTTAAAAACTGACTGTGTCATATGCTGCCTGTGGTGGAGGGGTTTGGTAAATACCTATTTATTTACCAGTAATAAACAGAGATATGAGCAATTCACACAAAAAAAGGACAATGGGGAGAGTAGGCCATTCTAAAAAAAAAAAAAATCAATATCTTTATTTCTCATTCATAAAATGAGAAATTTTTAAATTACCTAGAGGCAGCTTAAAAAAGTCAATTCACATCTCTCAATTAATATAGATGAATTGTCAATATGCAACAAGACTGGTTTAAACTTAAAAAAATATACACTTGTTCAAATGTCTTATCAGTGACAGGTAATGACATGCTGTATTACTAGAAAAATATAACATTTTAATACTAGAAAGCAGCATATCAAATGACAATAGAGGAAAAAATAGCTCTGGTTTTACAAGTTTTTACAATATTCAAATGCATTATAAGCATTATAAAAATATTCCAAGCACATATGTAAACTGTACGTACTTACTCAACACCTTCACTCCAGGTAGGATATGACACAAGGTCAATTTTTGAGCAGAATAAAACTGGTTTGAGTTCAGAGTTTTCCTTCTAGGCCATTTGTTTAAGCAAGGCTAAAGAACATTAGTGTGAAGTAAAAAACATAGCTTCATTCAAGATTTGAACTTGAATCACCAATTCCATTTCCAATGACTATAATCATTACACTAAGCAAACTTCTATGCAAAATAAATATTGAAAATAAAATTGGGAAATGGTTGAAAAACATTCAACAATGAAATCAAGAATAAAAAGTCTTGCCCAGTTGGCTGGGGCTGTAGAATACACCGACTGCTTCTCTGCAGAGGGGTAAAAATCACCCCCCAACAAGTGTCCTAGATATGACACCAAACAATTTGATGGGGAGGTTCAAGCAATGCTGGAGCTTTGGGGAATGCGGCGTACCCCTTTATCACCATCGTTCCCAGGTCCACTCTGGCCAGGAGTGGTAGCACCTGATAAGGGTCCTATCTATGGGTTAAATAGAACTAAACGGTGGTTGGCGTTTACTGTTTTTATGCATTTAAACTGCGTATTTATGCTGAACTGAATTGTTTAAAATAGAATTGTTTTGACATTAAAACTACGTACTTATGCTAAACTGAATTATCTGAAATAATTTGACATTAACTCTGTGTATTGCCCAGTCGGCCGGGGCTGTAGAATACACTGACTGCACCTCTGCAGAAGGGTAAGACCCCCCACCCAACGAGTGTCCTAGATATGACACTAAACAGTCTGATGGTGAGGTCCCAGTAATGCTGGGGCCTTGGAGAATACGGAGCACCCTTTCATTGCCATTGCTCCCAGGTCCACTCTGGCCCGGCGTGGTAGCACCTGATAGAGCCCTATCTATGGGTTAAATAGAACTAATGGCATACTTATGCTAAACTGAACTGTTTGATTAAACTGAATAACTTGAAATAGAAATGTTTTTGACAAACCATACTTACATTTTAAACTGCGTGCTCATGCTAAACTGAATTATTTCAAATAGAACTGTTTTTTGAAATTGAAACTGTATTTACACTAAACTGAATTGTTTAACATAGAAATGTTTTGACATGTAACTGTGTGTAAACAAAATCTATACTTATACTAAACTGAATTAGCTGAATTAGAACTGCTTGACTAAACTGAATATCTTGAAATAGAAATGTTTTTCAATTAAACTGTATTTTCATTTAAACTGCGTGCTTATGCTAAGCTGAATTATTTGAAATTCAACTGTTTTTGACATTGAAACTGTACTTACACTAAACTGAACTATTATATATAACTGCTTGAATAGTTTGAAATAGAAATGTTTTGGATAATTAAATTGTGTATTCATGCTAAACTGGAATTGTTTGAAATAGAACTGATTATTTACATAAAAATGGATTCGGCGTTAAATAACCTACAAAGGTTGATATGCCATAAAACCCAACAAACCAAACCAAGAATAAAGTCAAATAAGTGAACTTAGAGAGAGAGAGAGAGAGAGAGAGAGAGAGAGAGACAACAGTTTACCAAAGTGACATTTAACCTATTGTACCTAGTCAAGGGGGCTTAACTCTAAAAACTGGTTCTCAAGTGACTCAAGTAATTCATAACAAAACTACCAAAGCATTTTTCAAAGGCCATTGATAGTCAGCAGTTATTTTAACATGTCTTGAACTATTTTTCACAACAATGACTGAAGACAAAAACCTAAATATAAAAAAAAAAAAAAAAAAAAAATATCATTGCTCAATATCACTAATATTTCACGGCATAAAAAATTTTCATCACAATTAAAATGCATTCCTACTCTATTAAAGTTCAAAAATTTCTTTCTTGCAATCTTATAAACTGGAAGAATATATAATTCTTTCTTTATGGTACTATGACATTTTTATTGAATTATTCTTGTTGGTTTAATGCCAATATTATATACACATATTGCAAAAAAAAAAAAAAAAAAAAAAAAAAAAAAAACCAAACCAGCTATGTAGCAAACAAAGCCTTCAGCTGATGACAACCCTGGGGTCAGGCATGGTTTTCGTGCCCAAAGCATAAATTACCTCCTACCCAGAGCAGTATCTTAGATACCACCAGATATTGTTTGCTTTCCATCACATCATGTGAATACCCGATCAAGATGCAGCCACTTAATCTAATCTCGTATTCATAAGTTTCTAGCAACAAAGCATCAATTCAGAAAGTATATAGTTTTTCTAAAGTGTCATGACACATTTTTTTAAAAATTATTTTTGTTGGCTTAGTACCAAACTAATCTATATTATAATTCTGCTTGCCATTTGTTTGTAGGTTACTCATCCACATACTCTCCCTGCAACCAAGTGGGATATTCTTCCACCCTCCTCCTTGACCAAGTTATTGACATAACCCATAGTCTTACAAGAAAGATAGTTGCAAATATTTAATAATAGTAACCTTCTCCACTACAAAAAATAGACTGTTAAACAGATTAATATTTTTAGATCAGAATTTAGAGATTGTTCAATCAAAAAAGAAAAAATGTATTGTTTTATCTTCATTATTTCTTTTTAAATGAAAAATGACTTATTTTTTTAGTGTATTGAAAATAATGGTTGTTTTTGTGGTGAAGATAGATACTTTTTTTTTCATTGATCATTATTTTTCTTTGAGTCATTTCTTTGTCACCCTCTCTATACTTCTACTACTGTGTATTACGTATTATATAGATTATTGTATATTTTTGTGTTATTTATTTGCAAAGGCAACAATTGGATTTATATGCAATAAAGCTCCTCTTGGTTTTTTTTCAGTCTGTAATCTCTATGGGTCCTGCTAATATATATTAATGTATAGAGAGATCTAAGCAATTAATTCAGATTTCCTTATAATTACATAAAAATTTGATTTATGTAGACAATCATTACAATTTGTCTATTTTTTTCACTTGAAAAATGAATTTAAAAGAGGCTTATCTATTAATACTAGCTAAATACCCACCCTACAAGACAGAAAATTAAGTAACAATAAAGTTATTGCTACAAAATTTCTGTATACACAATATTTTCTGCAAAACATCTTATTTTTTTTACTTTTATTTGTCATTATGCTAAGTCTCCTCTGGACATAGCTTGATATTTTTTGATAAAAACAAAAATGAACAGGGAAATGTCAGCACAAATGTCTAAAAATTGAATATTCCCTTTTGTTCTGATAATATTGCAATAAATGTAAACAAGAGTTTTATATCATTGCAAAGTTCTGGGTAAACAAACAAATGAGTTGAGAAGTTACAATTATTTCTTTTTACAATTCTACCACTTTGACTATTATAAAAAAAAGTTAACCACAAAAAGATTGCTTATATATGGGGGGGAATCAAATTAAATGAATAACAGAACAATTATTTATCAATACCAGAAACTTTTAAAAATCTATATTGCCATTACTCTTGATTTTTAAATGAGCCTGAGCTCATTTTTTGGCACATAGTTAAAGGATTTCACTTATTTCTATCTAATATGAATAATTCTATTTACTATTAATCATTTGTTTGCACACAGTTAAATGTTTTCAAGTATTGCTATTTAACACGAACAATTTAATTAAACATCAGTCATTTGTTTACACAGTTAAATCATTAAACAGTTCTATTTCTTACAATTCAGTTTAGCATAAGTCAACAAAGTTAAATGGTTGCAAGTATTACTATGTATCACTAACAATTCAATCAAACAGTCATTTGTTTACACACCGTTAAATGATCAAACAGTCCTATTTCAAGCAATTCAGTTTAGCACAAGTCATTTGTTTGCACTTAGTATAAATGTCATAGTACACAGTTTAATATGTCAAGCAGTTCTATTTGATCCATAGATAGGACCCTATCAGGGGCTACCACTCAAGGTCAGAATAGACCTGGGAGTGGTGGTAATAAAGGGGTACACTGCATTCCCTAAAGCTCCAGCATTACAGGAGCCTCACCATCAGATCATTTAGTACCATATCCAGAACACTCATTGGAGGAGTCTTCTGCTCTGCAGAGATGCAGTTGGTGTATCCTACAGCCCCAGCTGACTGGACCGTTACGCTGATAGGTGCTGTATTTTAGTAAATATTATACCTGTTGAAAGACAATACTATAGCAGTATCATTACATAATAAAAATGTAGACCGTTTTGTTCTAAATGATAGAAAGTGGGAATTCACACAACTTTATGGAATATAAATTTATAACAGATTATGTGTTATTTCTAATCTTTTAGAAGGTGCTCTTTTGTAGACAAAAACAATATCTTGTAATTATTCATGTTATTGTCTTATTGAAAATATTAAAATAAAACACACATAATCAATACACTTCAATTATTATTGTTATTAATTACCAGGAGAGGAATGTGAATTAAAACAACTATGTGTAGTTGATTGGTTTGTTTTATGGTACATCACTCTTTTTCTTCAAACAATTACAAGGTTTCAAGTAACTAATGTTAAACATTTGTAAACAATTATTTAAATAACTATTCTTAATACTAATAATTTGCACACAGTTATATGGTTTCAAGTAACTACTCCTGTTTAATAATACTGGTGTATTAATTGAGATTTAGAATATGCCAACTGCATCCTTAACAGAGAGGTAAGAGTGACCTAAAAGAGGTGTCTTGTGTACGATACCAACTACATCTGGGTGAAGCTCCAGTTCTGGAGCTCTGAGGAGTGTATAGTACCCCTTCATTGCCATCAACCCCAGGTCTCATCTATGGATCAAATAGATGTTTAAAAAGTACTTTTATTGGATAAAAATACTAGATACCATATAAATAAAGTAAAGTTGGCGACCTTAACTAAGGGTGACCCAAAGGCACTACTACACCGAAGTGTAGGGGAGGGCAGTACTCCATTCCCTGGATTGCTCCACTTTGCCCTTGATCAGTAAGTTATGATGCTGAGTGTTAAGCAAAACAGTATCAAGCATCATTTTTTGAGTCTTTGGTATGACTCGACCTGGGATTGAAACCTGGTCTCCTGGATCATTGGCAAACACTCATTAGCCCGTGTGTAAATTATTTGTATCAGAAAGGAATATGCGATATAACTTCATTAAAAAAAAAAAAAAAAAAAAAAAAAAAAAATCCTAAGAAACAATTCTACATAAAATATGAACATACACAATTCCCTAAACTTTAGGTATAAAAATAATCCCAGACTGGTTGATGTCATAAAAACCAATTAATCTACCATGGTTAATAATAATCATTTATTTGCACAGCATTGCATGGTTTCAAGTATTTCTATTGAATACTAATAATTGATCAATAAATGGGATTCTAACAGGTCAAAGTGAACCAGGGAGTAATGACAAAGATGTGAATACACTTGTCAGAGCTCCACCATCAGATACAGTTTAGAGTCATACCGAAGACACACTACTGTACATAGCATGGGTGAATATTGCTAATTGCTGGAGAGAAAAGAAAAAAAAGGGAAAGGTCATTTTTATTTTAAGCTAGTAAAGCATTATTTATGAGACAAAGTTAGATATCCATGACACACACATACACCTGATCTTTTATTGACATTAAAATGTTCTTGTCTTAAAAACAGGATTCACTAATAAATAAGAGTTGGATCTCATACTATTCATGAGAATCAGTGCAATTTCTTAGCCTTGCCCTAACATATGAGCCCCCAACGCACCCACTAATTAAACTGACCCTGTGTTAAAACTACTTCTCAGGGGAAAGTACCTCTAGTCAGTGTTTAACATTTTGCCCTTATAAAAGGGTATCATAAAAAAAAGAAAGGATGTATTGACTCTAAATCTTTTGAAATAGAAGATTGTGGACATCACTGTATGCTGTGAAACCAATATAAATAATTTTTTTTAATAGATTATTTTAAAATCTGATATGGTGGGTCATGTGGTAGACACAAGAATCAATCATGACATCTGATGCTTTGATTCAAAGTGCTGTGTCTATTCTTTAGGGAAAATAGACAAACAAAGAATTAATTTTCGTGGAAGTAAAGCATTAAAAGAAAAAATATGCCTGGTTTGTACAACAAGTTTCCTCTCTGGAGGTGCACTAATTCTAATGGTTATCACCATAAGAAATGGAAAGGCATGAATCCATCTGTTCTCCTGCCAGCAAAGAAAATAGTAGGGCACACTGATTTCTTTAACCTAAGAAAATTTACAGTAAGTTAAATTACTTTAAACATTTTTTCTCTACTATTGTATATTAAAAAAAACCAAAAAATCCTGCTATACATTAGAGTATATCAAAAGTATATTTTGAGTCAATATTTGAGTCATAGAATCATGAATAAAAATGCCCTAACTCTTAAAATCTTTGAGTGCAGGTGATTGGCCTCTCTGCCATGAGTTTTAAAGAATCAAGATCAACAATTTATGGTCATCTACTTCTAGGAATAAAGGTTATCATTGCAATGGACTTTGTGACAAGAGTTCAAAACCTGGATGAGGTGGTTTGTGTTTTACTTCATGCTAATATCCTTGGGAAAGGTATTAATCCAGTTGTTCTCCCTCCAGCTATAGGAAAATAATAGGGCAGCATAGGTTCTTTAGCCTTAGTTAAGTAAACAATCTAAGAGAAAAAAAAACAATTCAAATTAGCTTAAAAATTATTTGCGTCACATTCTGCCCATGGTATTTGTTTTTTTTTTGTTTTTTTTAAATGATTTTATATTCAATTGTAACTAAAAATGTTATATTTGATATTGAAATGTAAAGTTCAGAGCAATTTATTTAATTTTTTAAAACTTTCTTTTGAAAATTCTCTAACATTTTTTCACAACATTGAATAGATTTTTGCAGCGAAGTAAAACTCAGAATATGAAATCTCAAATGAGGTATCTCTATTTGATTTAGGAACACTGCTCATTAAACAGAACTATGATAGGGATTGTGTATGTATTGACAAAACCCATGGGCAGGATGAAACACAAAGTAATTTTTTTTAGAGGAGTACAGCTGGTTTAAATTCAAAAATTTTCTTCTATTAGACTGATTGCCTGTTAAAAAAACTGAGGCTGTCCTATTACTTACCCATAGCTGTTAAGGATCAAGATTGTAATAAATATAATCAAAGATCAAAAAGCAGTGTAACATTTCAATAATTTGAAAAGAAATCCATTTTAGAATCAAAGTGAATTTTTGAGTATGAAAGTAAACTTCATCTGGTAGTGAGGGTACAGTTCTAGAGCTCTCAGAGGATTGAGTCACCCCTTCATTGCCTTAAGGTTCCATTTTGACCAGGAGTAGTAGTATCGATTTGGATCCTATCTATAACTAAACAGACCTGTTTGAGAATTATTAGTATTAAGGATAGTTATAGTTACTTAGCTAAGAACAGCTAAATGGATGATCAGTATAATTATTTCAAAAAGTTCAACTTTTTTCTTTTTATCTCAGGCAACATTTTTAATTTTACAGAAAAAAAAAATCATACAATTTTTCATGACAACAAAAATAAACAAAACATGAAAACGGTACAATGATACAGTTGTGGTCAGATTTTTGTGACGTTTTTAACCCTCCCCCCACCTCATTTCACCACAGCCAACTGCCAAAAGTAACTATTATCATTTTACTCCTTGCAAGTTTTTCACACCAATTTTAAACTGATTTTTTTTAAAAACTGAAATCTAAGTGATAGTAAGTTTCTTCAGGTCTCCTGGACTTTTCTAAATATTCTAGCTGATTTTAACAGTGCTGTAGTTTGGATGATCTCGATTCTTCCTCTAATCTCCAGTTTCCCACAGTCTCTTTTCCGGGCCTTTATAGACCGTTCCAATGATTCCAGCTACAATTCATATACCACAACTTTTCAGCTCTCAGGCAAGATCCCGGTATTTGTCTATCGTTAAAAAAACGAAAATCATTTTTATTATGTTTTTCCGCACACACGCTGCTTAGAGGCTGTCATTCAAGTGAAGAAAGAAGATATATCTCATTGAGCAGTGTCCAAGATTTTCTTATTAACTTTAAGAAAAGGTATGCATGGGGTAGTGATAACAACTTCGGCAGTAGTGAAAAGGATGGGTGGAGTACACTTCGTAAAAAAAATCATTGCCGTCAAAAATGGAATCAGAGTTATAACTGTGTACAATGACAACGGATCAGAATAAACAAAAAAATATTTCAAAATTATTCTGGTTGGCTTTTGAACAAATCCACTTATGACAACATGGTCCCGTGATCTGATTAAAATTATCATGTTTAAATGCCATAGTGCTGCTTGATAGCTATTTAACAAATAACTATCAAAATTCACAGACACACACAATTCTAACACAAAAATTTAATAGCATTCGCCATAGTTCTCTTTTTAAAGTGCATTGATTGATTTGTGATTAGATAACGAAATAGACCAACATTTGTAGAAAACTGAAACATTTTATAGTGATAATATCTGAACTTTTTTTTTTTTTTTAGAGTTCAGCTATCTTTCTTTCAGAAGCCGTTAAATAACAGTAAAACACTTTTGTCACGGGTCAGGTGAGCGTGACGTTCTTTTTAAAAATTCCTATGAGTTAGACATTAATATCAGCTTAAAACACTAAAGACAAAAAAATTATTTCTTTTATAATAGTGAAGTGGTTCATAGTTGGGTTTTTGAACACATGTTCTTCACTGTTAAAGAAATTCACCCTAGTCAGAGACTGTTGTAATAATTCTTTTCTACAAGGGCTAAACTAAAATATAGTAAAAGCAAGAGAGAAACAAACATACAAGTTTACCATCGCACAAAAAAAAAAAGAAAGAGCGACATACATATGATAAATTAAATATCAATCAATCAAAAGTAGGCAAGACAGTTATATCATGGAGATATAAGAACTCCTGGATTTTTCTTAACTCAAAAAAGAAAAATTCTTGTATCTATTCAAACCAAAAATAAAAGCTGAATTCTTCACAGATTGGGGAGTTTAATTTTAAGCTTAAAAGATTCTAAAAACAGCCATTTCTACACTGAGCAGATCGTTTTCAGTAATATAGATATTTTTTAGTGAAGAATTTAAAAGGTAAGACATTTTCACTTAAACACAAGGAAGATTGTCCCCACCCATGAAATGAATACGTTAAGGACATTGGTCAACGACGACAACAACAACAAAACTGTACTAAACATTAAAATTTAATGGGTCGCAACATAAAGTATATATTCTAAAAAATTAAGCGATAGCTGATCTTCGAAAAAATAGTTAAATTTTAACGTGACACTAACATAAATAAACCTCAAAGAGTAGTATTGACAACTAAAGCAGATCAAACATTGTTATTTTAAAACAACCATTTACTCCGACTAACATTGCATACTACATCAAAATAAACAATATAAAGAATCATCAAGCAAATAGACCTTGAGAAGACCCTCCATAGACTATTTTACAATTCTTTAAAAGTAAAAAGGCAAAAAGAATTCAAGAAATTGTAAATGTATGAAGCGTTTAGTGACTTCACCAAACACCTTTCCTACCTTAGACGCCATCTTGCCTCAAACGTGGATAACAGTGACGTCACAACCGGTATTTGTTCGGGCAATAAAAATAGTGAGGGATTTTTTTTGTTGTTATAAACATTTTTAAATTTTCTAAAATTTCGATTTATTTCGTTAAGTTCCCGAAAAAAGATAGTTATCAATTTTTTTTTTGCTGGATCGGCATAGAGAAGCGAATAAAATTTGCACTCTTCCAAAAGGGGTGTCAGGTAATAACTGAAATGTAAAAAAGTTATTCAAACGAAATTTTTAAGTTGGTTTATAAGAACTCTTAAACTAAATGTTTTTATTTAGTTTTTTACATTTAATAATAGTTTTTCAAAAGTATTAAAAAACTTAAGTTGATAGGTTATAGAAACCGTTTTAACCTATCACCCCTTTGTAAACGCCAATGTAATCAATTTTGTACTGCGCATGTCCTCTTTGTTCGTTGACCCGCGTGTACGCTAGACGTATTCTGGCTCACCGCTGTTCTTGGGAATTACTTGATTAAGTCGGCCAGAAGATTAACAGAACTATGGTAAGTTATTGATGAAAATATTTTAGATATGTAATTTTTCTTATAAGTTAACAACTTTAATTTTAAATTTAGTCCTCTAAAATCAACTTACTTTGGGAAACATGTGTCTGTTATCCGCCATTTTAAGCTAATAATGGCGAACGATCACCTTTCTGAACACATTGAAGGGATTAACCAATTAGTAAAATTATTTTAATAACTTTCCATTTTTATTTTTTCATTTTTCTCTTTTTTTTTTTATATATCATAGAACTCCTTTGTATTCAAAGAGAAATAAACTTCAGTTTCAAAAGTATTTTTATCAGTTATTCAACTGAGTCTTTGAACATTCTTCGTTCATGTTTCTCTCTTGACAATTACATATTTTTATAATGAAAAAACTAGAAATATTTTGCCAACTGTTTTAAAATGCATTAACTAGTAAATCATAATATGCACTTATTCAATATTTATTTTTAAGATTAATCGCAAGAAAAAAACTCCTTAGGGAAGGTATTCGCCGCCTTCTCTCCACGTGGATAACACTAATCCGAACATAAATATTTTAATCTTACAGTTTTCTATTGCTGAAATTAATCTTAATAATCGTTCAAATAATACTTAAATCTGAAGCAATGCTTAATAACTAGAATATTATTTTTAAAGGTTGTGTGTAATTAAAAATATTTTCTGGTTGAGGAAAAATTACTTCTGCCACAACCCCCAGAAATAGTGTTGAGCATCGGAAAATATCTAAAATCACAGGGTGAATTAAGTGAACAATAGAATTCGTAATGTAAACTCTTAAACTTGGTTTAAAGTGTATTTTCGTTTTTTTTTGTTGAACCCTAGAATAATTTTCATTAATTAAATTTACTATATTAACCCTAACTTTTTTTTTTTTTTTTTTTTTTTGCTAAAAATGTAAAATAGTGTAATTTGCTTGCAAAATATAACTATAAAACATTAAAACTAGATCACTAAAATTCTCAAGACATTGTGAAAGCTGAAAAATCGAAAATTATTTATTTTTTTTTTTTTTTTCTTTTTAATCTCTGCGAAGTCAACCATCACCGATCCATCTTGGCTGCCATTTTTAAAGATAGCGGGGCCGGCATGGTTGGTGATTTAATATGGATTAAAAAAAAAAAACAAACTTGTTAGATTATATATATATATATATATGGCATACAGTCTCTTTTTTTTTTTTTTTTTTAATCTTATCTAAGATTATTTTTTGTCTAAAAGAAATTGTACAGGTAATCATACAATGCTCGCTCGTAAAAAAAACTTTCGAAACATTTTAGTTACTTTCTCTTAAAAACATTCCCACCTCCCATTTTTTTCCCTCTCAACTCTCATAATTACTATGGTAAAATGGTCTCACTTTCAACGCTAAGAAAACTTAAAACAAAGGTAACTCGGGCACAGGTATGGTGAAAGAAGCAAATTTTGCTATTGGAAATTTTACAAATTCCCCGGGTAGAATAAATTTTATAGACATTACACTTTTACCGACATGTTTTCCTCTGTAATGTTAATACAATGTTGTAAAGGAAATATTAAACTTTTATCCGAAAACAAACCGTCACAAATGTTAAGTCCAGTTGGGTTCCAGTTTCTGAGATTGGCCTTTAAAAAAATAAGGCCGCTTATGAAATTAGAAATTGTCACTTAACACTGAATTACCTCCCTCTATTTTTTTTTAAAAATCATTTTTGTCCTGCTGCAATCGTTACACTCTTTGGTCCAATTTATTCTTTTAAGTGTAAAACTCTTCTGAAAAAGTAAAGCCATTTAATGCTATTCGTGTGTTGCTACCTTGCGGATAAGCATCACAAAGTCTATTTTCATCTAAGATAATTTTGCTTTGCACACGTCGATTTTTGGACGAGGCATGCCCAAATTTTGTGTGTAATGGGAAGTAAATCATTTTGGAATGAGAAAGCTTCCGGTCCTTAAAAGTGCCACTGCATCACATAAATTGAATGTTCTTTTTATTTCAGGCTCATTACGCTAAAGATAGTGGAAAAGCTCCTGCTGATGAGATTCAGATTCATCGCATTCGAATTACTTTAACTAGCAGAAACGTCAAAAGTTTGGAAAAAGGTGAGATTTGAGTTTTGAAAACTAATGAAAAGGTTTGTCATGTCTTAGTTTTTCTTTAAATTTTTCTCTACAGTAGCCCTAACCAAGCACTCAGCAGTTTTAAACTTTTTAAATCTAAGCGAACTCAACTGCTATATAAATATTTAAATGAATCTGAAATTTACCTTTTCCTACCTGCATAATCACTCGAATTTACTGATGGAGGCTAATTTGAATTTTCTCTTTTTCTTACCTACAAAATCTAATCTACTTAAGGAAACACGTGGCCAAAACCCAAATTATTTTTTATTCAAAATTGTTTTTGAAATATTTCTCTCAATCTTCACTAAAACTGCTTAAAATTACCATGAGTCTTAATTTACGAAATGTTACTGTGAATTCACCATGGTTTTACTCCCCATACTCTTTAATCCTTGTATTCACAATTTTCCCTGAAAACTTAATATTTCAAAGCTTTTCGTTATTTTGATGGCGGGTATTATTTTTTTTTACCTTCAGAAAATATTTTGCATTTAATTTTACTGCTGTCCAACTAGGAGTTAACTTTAATCCAGCAGGAAATAATGATGAATCTTTATTCCAAATCATTCGCGGTTTCCACCAGAGGGCCTTGTTGCCTGTTGAAGGACTTTTAAGTACCTTCCTTGGATGTCTGAATCTACCTGCTATCCTAATTTTTTAAGAATTATTTTTATTTGGAAACAAGTCTAGGATTAAATCTTTTAGCTGATGACCTATATTTTATTTAATCTAAATTATGCTATTATTTAAGCAATAAAACCTTACTGAGTTCCCAAATTAAACTATTACTGTCTTTCTTCAGGTTATATCAGCAATTTAGATCTAGGTTTATTGAAAGTACGAAATACCAATGACAATACAGAAACCTGTTTCCTTTGTGTATAAACTGTTGCCACTTTAATAAAGAACATGCATACTCATTTCAACCACCTAAAGGAAAATTATACCCGCTTGTCTTCTAAAGTAAGATTCTCCTGGACCGATATGTCATAAGACGGCACTTCCTTTAACTCAGTCTTACTTTCCGTGTTTTAAATGGGCGCGTGGGTTGACAAGGGAGGTAATTAATTAGGCCGGCTTGTTACTAAAACGTTTGTTGAAATTAGCGTTTCTCTACTTAAATATCATTTGGTAATGCTTAAGATTGTGTGTAGTGTTTGCTTTTTTTTTTTTTTTTTGTTTGTTTTTTTTTTTTTAAATGTAGGCAAGTGTTTGGGGGTTTATTAAATGTGGAAGTCTTATTCATATCACAGTCACTGTTTGTTTTTTTTTTTTTTTTTGGTTTTTTAAGAAAATCTTTATTGCAAAAGATTTTTTTTCGTTACAACCAAGATCAGAATGTTTACTTATGCAGGAGATAATGATGAATTTTAATCCAAATCATTCGCGGTTTCCACCAGAGAGCCTTTTGGCTCATTGAAGGACTTAAAGTACCTTCCTTGGATGTCTGAATCGACCCTGCGTAAAATTTTCACAATTTTATGAAATAACTTTGATCTGAAAATTTCATTTTAAAAAGGCTTTTTTTTTTTTTTTTTTTTTTTTTTTTTTTTTTTTTTTTTTTTTTTTTTAATTCTCCTTTTCCTTTGTGCTCATCGCTATAGAATTTAAGGCTGTTGGATTTTATATAGTTTTTTAAAAAGTGACAAATTAAGAGGCATTCTTTATTTCTAAGTTATTTACATGTTTCAATTAACTAATTTTTGCAACTTGGTGAATTCTAAATCATTCAGTTTCTACCAGTCTTGGGAGAGGAGTCGGTGGCCTAATAGCTAAAGTGATAGACTTCAACCTCAAAGCAAGCCAGTTTGAACCTTGCTTTTTAGGCTAATACCCTTGGGGAAGGTTGGACCCCCCCCATCCTTCCCGGCTATTGTTTGAATAGTATCATTACTGTTTTACTACAATGATGGCTTTAGCATTAAAGAAACCAAACCAGAAGAGTCTTGATTTATCTTCCTTGGGTGTCTGAAATTCCTGATCAAGCAACCTTAAAATGTACGGTAATTTTGAATACATTCAATTTATTTGAAGTTTAATTCTAGTTCAGTTAGGGCAGGAATATATTTTTAAAAAATTTTAATATGGAGAAGCTGATTTGAGAATTATTTCTGCTATTTCCTTATGAAATAAGTCAAATAGGTTTATAGTGAAAAAAAAAAAAAAAAATATTCAAGTAATTTTTACAACTTTTAAGAGCTGGTGATGTTTTAATCCATATCATTCGCGGTTTCCACCAGAGAGCATTTTGGCTCGTTGAAGGACTCCAAGTACCTTCTTTGGATGTCTAATAGCTCCTGATTGTAGCAACAACCAAGCATTTAAGGAAAATTCTAAACGCTTTCAAATTCTTTAATGTGCATGCAAGAACTTATCTGCATTTTTTTTATTTTTTTATTTTTTTTTTTTTACAGGCTAATAATGCATTCGCATATCGTCAAATCTTTGCTTGTTTATCAAGTTTAAAAGATGAATAACTCTAATTAAGAACTTAATTTCTAAGGGAATTACTCATATTTTTCTCCCTTGCATTCTCTCAAGTTTTTTCTCCCTCACTTCCTACAGTTTATTTCTACTAAGTAGCTTCATAACATTTAGGGGTTGGTCATGAATTTTGTGTATTGTATTTTCATTTAAAGTCATTTGTATTTGCCAGCTAATCCAGCAATTTAATACAGGAGATAATGATGAATTTTAATCCATATCATTCGCGGTTTCCACCAGAGAGCCTTTTTGCTCGTTGAAGGACTTTTAAGTACCTTCCTTGGATGTCTGAATCTCTTGTAAAAATGACCAAATTTTTTAAGAAAAATGTTCAATTGTATTGCAAATTTAAATTTATTTTTGTTTTAATAGCAAAATGGTTAGTAAAACAAAAACATTTTAAGTTATTTTATTTTAATATTATTTTAGTGTTTTGTGCAATTAAACCAATTGAAATCATACTATGGGTGCCACTGAAGATGTGATTTAAGGAATGGGTGATTACACCACTTTTTTTTTTTTTTTTTTTTTCTCCCTCTCTCTCTCTCTCTCTCTCTCTCATGGGGGTATATAAGATTGGTTTTGTTTATTTGACCTATGAATATCAAATGTTTTTGCAGCAGATATTCTCTAATTTTATAGAAATTTACATATTCGTGATTTTTCTTGTTAGTTTATGGTCATTACTATGGGCCTTGTTTGTTCTCAATAGTAAGATAAAATGTATTGGGTTTCAACTGAGTTATGATGATTGCATAAAAACCTGCCCTAATAACTCCTCAACTAGTGAAAGTCTATTGCACAGATAAAAGCCAAATTACAAATTAATGTTGGGATGGTAAAAATTCTACGTTTGTTTTGTGAATCTACACGAGATTGCATAACTTGCGTACGCACACACACACACACTGGCTATTCAGAAATATTAAAAGGAGATAATGATGAATTTTATTCCAAATCATTCGCGGTTTCCACCAGAGAGTCTTGTTGCTCGTTGAAGGACATAAAAGTACCTTCCTTGGATGTCTGAATCTCCTAGAAATTATCCTCCTTCCTCAAAAAGGTTAAATATTCTTAAATATTAATAGAAATGAGAACAATGCAGTTTTTTTATGCCTCTTGTAATATAAAAATGTGAATTGACTTTAAGAGTGAAGCTTTAACATTGCTTCTGAAACTCTGTAGAAATGATTAAATATTGATGGAAAATCCTAAAATACATTGTAGTTTTAAATTCATTTAAAGGAGGAAGACTGGTTGAAAAGACAAATTTCTTAAAATTGGAAAGAACCTGGCTAACTTTAAAATTATTTCCACAATTTTCTCATTAAAAAACTGTCATAAATAGGATTTAAATTTAAAGTACAGAAAATTTCATTAAAAACTAATTTGTGGTTTTTGTTATATAAAAACTCTAAATCTTCAGGTTAGTTAATTTGTGTATTCAGTTATTGTCAGGGTTTTTTTTTTTGTTTTTTTTTTACCCCAGCTTAAAGTTAAAATGCTTAAAGGGACAAAATTTACTTCTCTAAGTTATTTGTGTGGTTTCAGTGAACATTTTTTTTTTACATGCCTTTGGGAGGTGGTGATGAATTTTAATCCATATCATTCGCGGTTTCCACCAGAGAGTCTTGTTGCTCGTTGAAGGACTTTTAAGTACCTTCCTTGGATGTCTGAATCTCCCAAATATTTTTAACAAATCCTTTAGATTTGTGTACAAGAATGTTAGTATTTGTATCTTTATTCTTTAGAACTCAATAGTGCTGAAGTTTTCCCTCCTAAAAATATTTTCATCTAAATGAAAATATTTTTGGATTTTCCAATGATTCTAATAAAGTATTAATACAGGAGCTGGTGATGAATTTTAATCCAAATCATTCGCGGTTTCCACCAGAGAGCCTTGTTGCTCATTGAAGGACTTTAAGTACCTTCCTTGGATGTCTGATGGCTCCTGAACTTAGTGAAATTTATAAACTTTGGTTTAGCGTCTTTGATGTGAAAAGGGCGTGTAGAATATTAGGGTTCTAGGCTTTGATAAATGCATTTTATATATTTAACATTGCTTTATTGCTGCTCTAACCCTTAATTGATTATCCAGGTTCTGTTTACTGCTATAGAATGGCAATTGGTTTTAAATTTTTACTTTGCATACTTTCAAGAATTCAGTTATTCATTTCACACTTGTTTATTCAACATTAATCTTTGTGTGTATTAAAAAAAAGTTACATGGGTCTTCAACATTCGGTTGGTAATAATTAATTTAATTCTAAATCATTTGTTCTGCCTTGCTTGTTGAAAGACTTTTTTCCTTGGATATCTGAAACTGTAGAAATGATTAAATTTTTAAAGTACAGAAAATGTCATTAAAAACTAATTTGTGGTTTTTGTTATGTTGGTTAAGTTGTGTATTCAGTTATTGTCTTTTTTTTTTTTTTTTTTTTTTTTTTTTTCCAAGCTTAAAGTTAAAATGCTTATGGGGACAAACTTTATTTCTCTAAGTTATTTGTGTGGTTTCAGTGAACATTTTTTTTTTACATGCCTTTGGGAGGTGGTGATGAATTTTAATCCATATCATTCGCGGTTTCCACCAGAGAGTCTTGTTGCTCGTTGAAGGACTTTTAAGTACCTTCCTTGGATGTCTGAATCTCCCAAATATTTTTAACAAATCCTTTAGATTTGTGTACAAGAATGTTAGTATTTGTATCTTTATTCTTTAGAACTCAATAGTGCTGAAGTTTTCCCTCCTAAAAATATTTTCATCTAAATGAAAATATTTTTGGATTTTCCAATGATTCTAATAAAGTATTAATACAGGAGCTGGTGATGAATTTTAATCCAAATCATTCGCGGTTTCCACCAGAGAGCCATGTTGCTCATTGAAGGACTTTAAGTACCTTCCTTGGATGTCTGATGGCTCCCTGAACTTGGTGAAATTTATAAACTTTGGTTTAGCTTCTTTGACGTGAAAAGGATGTGTGGAATATTAGGGTTCTAGGCTTTGATAAATGCATTTTATATTTGTTTTAACAATATTTTCCTTTAAACCATCTGGATTGTTTTAGCTGGTCCTCAAAACTATTAGTACAGGAGATAATGATGAATTTTATTCCAAATCATTCGCGGTTTCCACCAGAGAGCCTTGTTGCTCGTTGAAGGACTTTTAAGTACCTTCCTTGGATGTCTGAATCTCCGTGTGCGTTTTTTTATTTTTTTTTTTTTTTTTTTTTTTTACAACTTGGTTATCTAATTTTGGCCGCCATTGAATTCTGTTTTAGGATTTCCTTTATTGGAGTGGGATGTACTTAAGATTGAAGCTTTTAAAAGTGGAGAAAATGATTTATAGGTTTTTCCTTCCTTTATTAGATTTATGGGCTTTTATTGATTACACTAATAAATAAATTGCACTAATTAAGCCGGCTGGGTGCCATGACTTAGTTGGTACTTGGTGGTATACGGTGCATATATCAATACAGGCTAACCTTCACTGTAATTGTATTGTACTTGTTTTTACATTAAGGTTATGCCTGGACATCTAAAATCTCAAGGGTAACTTTAATTTTTTTATTTTTTTTTATTTTTTTATTTTTTTTTAATTGTATTTTTAAATTGTAAAAATATTATCTTTACAGTATGTGCTGATCTCATCAGAGGAGCCAAAGATAAACAACTTAAGGTGAAAGGACCTGTACGTATGCCTACAAAGATTCTTCGTATTACTACACGAAAAACTCCGTGTGGTGAAGGTTCTAAAACCTGGGACAGATACCAGATGAGAATTCATAAAAGAATCATTGATCTTCACAGCCCTTCAGAAATTGTGAAACAAATTGTATCCTTTATATTTCTAGTCAACCAATTTGTTTGGTCTTTTAAAGGAAAAAAAAAATCTGAATTTTAGCCATCAATTTTTCTATTTTTACCAGTATGCATTCCTGCAAGGGAACTTAATAATTTTAGAATTGCATTAATATTTTTGTCTGTTTTCAAAGTATTTTACAACTTTAATAATTACAGTATTAACCCTTTGAGTCCTGAGTTTCTGTTACTAGATTTACCTTTAGCCACTTAAAATGTGACATATGCATCTATAAAGTTTTATATTTTTTTGTATTAGAAATCATTGCAAAAATGTATGTTAAACTAAATTTAATAAAAATTGTCAGTTTTATACCACAGAAGAACTTTAAGGCATGTAATGCTTTATATATAATTGCATACTGTTACATTTGATCACAACTCCTGAGCCCACCAGTGTGGCTAGACATATATATATATATATATATATATATATATATATATATATATATATATATATATATATATATGTGTGTGTGTGTGTGTGCATCAGTTTTGTTATATGGCTTTATGTCCTGTTAATCTGTGCAAATCTTTTTTTTTTTTAAAAAAACCAGATCAACTTGGCTTAATACAAAGTTACTCTGAATTCTCAAATAAATGGCTTAGATTTATTAGTTTCTTTTTATGTACATTTCTCTAAATGGGACTAAAACATTGCAATCTTCTAAACAAAATATCCAGTAACTGAATGTTATGTTGAATAAAACATTAGGGTTTTTTTCCTAGTCACATAAGAAGCAGCCATACTGGATTGACTTATTCTCATGGTACATAAATGTGCTAGCTTTGCACTAATTAAGCCGGCTGGGTGCCATGACTTAGTTGGTACTTGGTGGTATACGGTGCATATATCAATACAGGCTAACCTTCACTGTAATTGTATTGTACTTGTTTTTACATTAAGGTTATTCCTGGATACTTAGTTTATCCTGACTACATAAGTTTACAAGAAATCTTAAATTTTTTTTTAAAAAGGAAAAAACTTTTCACTTCAATAGTTTAACATCTGAAATGTGAACATTAAAACAGTAACTTTAAATTTTTGTTCACTTAAAATTCTAGTAATTATGAATGAAAACTTTGAACAATTGATACTGGCTTTTTAGTGTTGGTACGTATATACTTTCTCTCACTTTAGATATTGTCTTTGATTTTATTTCATAGATCTAAATTCAGACTAAGTCCCTCTCAAATTATACTAAATTGGTTGTTAAAATGAAGTATTTGATTGACAAAAATAATTTTTATTGGTTTAATATTCCTTAACTTTTTTTCAGACATCCATCAGTATTGAGCCTGGTGTTGAGGTCGAAGTAACTATTGCAGATGCATAAACATTACACATTGCTGCAATAAATTTGTAAGAAAGGATTTAAAGTTGTTTTTTGTTTTGTTTTTTTATGCTGGTAAATATTGGGTTCACCAAGAGTTTGGTTCATTTTTAAACATGAACTTTTCCCCCTTTTTTTTTTTTTTTTTTTCTGGCAATTTTATGATTCTATTTTCCCAAAACTTGAAACAACTGATCAAGGTGCTTTCTGTGATTTTTAGAGGTGAATTAATTAGCCATGAATGTGAATTTACAATATATGGTTTTCTGCTGTTAAGGAAAACAATAGAATTTCCACTGTTAGGCTATTAGTCAAAGACAAACCTGAAACAAAATCCTAACCAACTAACTTCTTTTATCCAGAATGTCTTCGTGGTTATTTAAAAAAAAATTTTTTTTTTTTTTTATTAATCAAAGTAGCTCACAATCCAACAATTACAAAGGTATTTTTAAGATAGCTGACAGCTTAAAAATACTTATTAGTTTATCAGTGTGTGTAAAATTGTTAGCACTTAGACCCGTTGGTTATGACTAAGTGTTCCTGTATTGTTACTCGCCTGCAGTCAGGATTTAAACCTCCAGATGATTTTCTTTTGACACTTAGGGAACCAATACTTATAACTGTTATGCTGTGTGTCCTGCTGGACAATTCGGTGTGGATTTTGGGGGCTTATAAACAATGTTCTTGCATCACTATGATTACAACTGTATGATTTTTTTTTTTTTTTTTTTTTTTTTTTTTTTTTTCCCTCCTAGGCTTATATTCTATTTCTTTGTATCTAACTTTTTTATAATTGGTTCCCATATTGTATTCATCTCTATACTTGGTCTACTCAACAGGTCACTGTAGCCCAACATATGTGCTGATTTCTTTAAGACATCTAATTCTCCAATGTTCTATCCCTTATTTTTAATTTGCAAAAGCAAATCAACTTAAAAGCAATCAAGGAAATTTTGCCATTTAAATAAGCAATTATAGCAACTCTCCAAGGTCACTTGCCATACAAAGCAATCAAAGACATCATGACAGACTACCACTGGCATGGAGCACTGTATTCTGGTTGCAAAAGTTTTAATGCTTTTGTTAATCCTTTCTATGATACCATTTCAGGTCTGCATAGGCACATCAAAATCATAGCTGTGTTCCCCAGTCAAGAAATTCTTGAAGTGCTTATAAGTGAAAGCCATGTCATGGAAGATTTCAAGGAAAATTGATTCCAAATGGTAAATGACACTGGTAGAGGCTTGTAAACAAACATAGTGGTCACCATATTGTTAACCTCCATTAATTAGTAAGAAAATGATCAGTCATAGTGGGTGATGTCCCTTGCCAACCTGCTCTCCCAGATATTCTTTCTGTGCTGGGTCAGTGAATTGGTAGGCTTTGACAACCGACTTCACTATCTTTGATACCAATGGGTCAACAGACTTGGCGAAGTACAGGGTCCACTTTACACTTGGGTGTTCTTTTTGTGAATATCAGCTACCTGATCCACCTTTTAACTCCACCCCACCCCACCAGCTGAGCTCCTTTCCTGTTCAAATCTAATCACCTCTGTGGCACTTTGTCATGGTGGTCTGCCCAACTTAGACTGGAGTTGACCAGCTTCATATCCATTGTCAGGACATATTCATTCAGCGATACCCGAAATGTTTCCAACTATCGCTCTAGCAGCTTTTGTATGTGTGCCTTGCTGGTTAGGGTGTCTGATACCCAGTGATGGATGCATGCAGAATGGGTGATCAGATGTAACACTGGCGCTTATCATTGGGCGCTAATTGAGCTCAACCTGAATAATGTGCTTGGAACCTCCAATTGGATACCACTTCCATTTACCTCTTGTGACCACAGAACTTGCATTCACGCTTATCTTGATCTTAACATCAGTCTCCTCCAATGGGATTAATTTCATTATCGCTACTATCATGATGGAGGGAGGCATCCTCAATTTCGTCTCATCCTTGGTCACCATGCTGGCTTGAATGCAGTTACCACTCTTAGCGTGCCACACCCAGGAAAGTAATTCGCAAGTCTTGCACATGGGGAAAAACACACTTCAGCTAGTTATCGATTAAGAAATGTCTGGAAGATTCCCATTCTCTCACAGGTGGGCGAGCTGCAACATTGATAACTTTGTCCCCCACCCTCATATAGAACTGGACCTGGCTGTCCAGTTTAAGCTATAATCAGGCATATGTGCCTAGACCAAGATTTAGGTCCGAGATCTGGTAGGCTCATCAGGCCCACATTACAATAAGTGGGCCAATTACCAGCATACCCCAGCAGGGTTCAAGTCTCCATAACAAAGCAATCAAGATTTCAAAGAAAACTAGCATCAAAGTAATTTGTGATATCAAAGAAAACAAGGCTATTAGTTATTACTTGGGGTGCAACTAGTCTCTGATGGTGAGTTAACGTATTTCCGACTTGCCTTTGATTTTTCGGAGCTACTAACAATCCTGGCAACTTGCGATATCAAAGAAAACGAGGCTACCAGTACCCATCACATAAAACTAAGTAGTAGGGCAAATAGCATTCAAAATAACTATATCACAGCAAGCCAGTACATAAACACCCAAATCAATTCACACATCAAAACAAACAAGGCAATTAACAGCCAACACACCAAAGGCAAATTGCCAAAAAGCACTAAAGTCAACTTGCTATTTAACTTGCAACTCATATAAACTGTTGTAGAGTTAATAAACACCCCTTTAGTTACGTCCAACAGCCAAGACTAACTTACTCATTGAGCCAGAGAAGGCCATTGCCCTAGGCTCTAATCCTTATTGGAGAGGATAAGTCTATTACCTGGCACCATTTTTTTTTTTTTTTTTTTTTTTTTTTTTTTTTTTTTTTTAGGAGTGCTGGGCATTTTTTGGGAGGCCGACTGTGTCTTGGCTAGTCCTGCATTCGGACCCACCTTAAAAAGGCCTTGTGGCATACTCTCAGATTGATCTTACTTCGTTTGGCTATACAGCATTTTGACCCTCCTATTTCTTGTAAATTCTCTTGTTAATTGTAACATACTGTGTCTTTTTGTATGTATCCGTTTAGCAGCGGATACTGGTGCTGAATGAATATTTTAAGCACTTTTTCTTCTCTGTGTACCATTCACCGTGATGATAAACCAATGAAGATAAGAAGCGTCGTATGTGATAGGAAATACGAACGTAAAAATTGGTGTTCCCCACCCCCCTCTTATTGTATTATACATCTTAAACTTCTTGTATGTTAACGAAGCACATGCAAGAAGTGATGACATTTTTTTTTTACCAAAAGTTGCATTGGAAAATGGCAGGTTGCTTTTAGTGTGAGTTGCCTTGGGCGTAAGTTGCCATAGCAATTGGTGAAGTTTTGCACCCAAGTATACGTGGTTGCTTTCTATGGTGAGTTGTCTTAGATGAGCGTCGCCTTGGGTTCAAGCAAGTTTTACTTGGAAAAAGGCTTTATATTCTTAGTTGCTTTGGGTGTGTGTTGCCATAGCAATTTGTTTTGAGGATGAGGCAACTTGCAGCCAAAGCAACTCTCCACAGAAAAATATTTAGGTAGCAACTAAATCAACCAAGGATAATTTGCCATTTAAAAAACTACCATAGTAATTGTCACCCTAGGAAAATCGCACCTAAGGCAACTCAGTATACAAAGCAATCATAGACAAGTAGCGAGCAACTCGCCATAAAAAGCAATCCAAAACAAGTAGTATCGAAAGTAATCATGGCAACCTCACATAAAGGCAACTCTCACCCAAAGCAAAGTGGAAATTGGTTTGGTTGCAAGTTGTCTTGGCAGTTTGCTTTGCAGGGCAAGTTTTGGGTGTAAAGCTGCCTTGGGATTACCATACAGTTATTTTCGAGACTAGTATCAACCAAGATAATTTGCCATTTAAAATCGTAATCATAACTACAAGTCAAGGCAATTCAATTGTACTCAAAGCAATGGAGCTTACAAAACAATCCAAGACAAAATCATTTACTATAAAAAAAGCAATGATGGCAAATCGCACCCAAGTCAACTCGCAAATACGGAAAATCACCAGAGAAAGCAATCGAAGACAAATAGCACCCAAAGCAATCAAGGTAATTTTGCCATATCAATTAGCAATCATGGCAACTCTCACCCAAGATAATTTGCCATACATAAAAATCTAAGACGAATAGCAACGAAAGTAATTTACCATTTAAAAAAAAAAACAATCGTGGCATGTGAAGTGCCATGATTGCTTTTTTTAAAAATTACTTTTTTTAAAATAATAAATATAACTCACACCTACAGCAGCGTTCCACACATGCAAGACAAGTGGCGCCAAAAGCAATCAAGCTAATTTTGCCATATAAATAAGCAATCGAAGACAAGCAGCATCAAAAGCAATTAATATAATTTTGCCATATAAATAAGCAATCATGGTTATTTCTCCGAAATAACTTGCCATACAAAGCAATCCAAAACAAGTTACTCCTAAATGACCAAAGTAATCATGGCAACTCTCACCCAAAGCAACCTCTCACTGAAATCCTGCCCATACATAGGGAAAAAAACTGATTTTAGCAGGGTCATATCTTCTAAAGTAGACTTGAACATCTCACAAAATTCTTTGGTGAACTTAAGCAGGCATCATAGATGTTAGGAAACCCCTTATGAGAATTGAAATGGTCGAGTTTTCTACAGAATGGCTGTAGGCTACATAGGTGAAAATTTGTTGATTTCAGAGTCATTCAGTTGTGTAAGCAAAATAATATTATTTATCAAATATAGGTTTAACATAGTTAAATATTTGGATCTTCACCCACATACAAAATTTCCGAAATATTGAATGCATGAAAGTATCTTTACAATTAAAAAAAAAAAAACACCGTGATTCTGACACTGCATGGTCTTAATTTAGGGGCAAATAGGAAAATTATACCCTCACTCTAACATTGGAATGTTACGGTTGAGCACAAAATAGTTGGCGACTTGCACCCAAGGCAACTTGCCATATCAAAGTACCCAAAGCATCTCGTCATATCAAGACAAGTCACCATTTATAAGCACCCAAAGTGCTATAAACAATCACATAGCAACTCTCACCCAAGGCAAATCGACAAAAAGTGTAATCTAAGGGAAGTAGCACTGAAAGCAACCAAAGTAAATGTAAAAAAGCAGTCAAGGTAACTTTCACCCAAATACGCAGAAATTTCGAATGTATGGAAGTATTTTAAATTCATAAAACTGAGATTCTGCAAGGCTACACGGCCTAAATTTAGAGGCAAAATTGGAAAGTTTTACCCCCAGCCTAAAATCGGAATGTTAGGGTCTATTAGAAAATAGATTGGCACACTTTCCTAAATCGTGAAGGAGAATATTTATGCCAAATTTCCTATAATTTGGTGTCGGTAAGTGCAGATTTCAACTTTTTTACTGGTGCTTTGACATTGCATGACCCATCTCCAAATCAAAACTTCATATAAACCAATGAAGATAAGTAGCACCCAATGTGATACAAAGAAAGACAAACATAAGATTTGGTGTCCTCTCTCTTATAGTATTTTATATCTTAAGCTTCTAGTTGGGGCATACAAAAAAGTTGTCGGATTCTGGGGGTGCGTTGATTAGACTCGTTGTTGTACATCGTTTGTGAAGACACAGTGCTCGATAGAGTTTTCGTTTATTTAATTATGAGTATTATTTTGACCAAACTTAAGGCAACGCGCCAATGAAGACAAGAAGCACACAAAGAAACTAACACCCATCTCAATTGTCCATAAGAAGGTGTGCAAAAGTAAAGCACTTAAGCCAACTCACCAATATCAAAGCATCCAAGTATGTTAGCACCCAACATAACTAACCTAAACCAAGTTAATGTTACATCACCCAAAGGAACTTGTAACCAAAGAACGTACCATAGCAATGTGTCCAAGGGAACTCACCTTTGGAAGAAATCAAAACACAAACCACCCACAGCAACTAGCAGCCATGGAAACTTCCCATATTAAGGTACCACCCAAAGTAACTCTCCATTTCAGAGCAACAAAGGCAACATACACAACCAATAAGACTTGCATTCATGGCATCTTATCAAATTACCTAATAAAAGTAGCACTGAAGTAGTAAAATTGCAACCAAAGCAACTCGCACCCAAGGCACAGAAAGCATCTTGTCACCATTTATAAGTTTTGAGTGCTACTAACATTCATATGGCAACTCACACCCTCGGCCAATCGACAAGAAGTGTAATTCAAGAGATGTAACAGCGAAAGAAACCAAGGTAATTTGCTATGTATATATAAAAAAGCAGTCAAGATAACTTTCACACAGACTCGCACCAAAACTAACCCTATGGTGCAAGTTGGGTTTAAGTTATGGTAACATTTCCTAATGCCACTTCATTTGCACCCAAGGCAACTTTGATGTTTCCTCTCGTGAGGTGTCTCAGATGAGAGTAGCTTAGTTGCTTTGGGTGCATTAAAAGAAATTGCTAAACACCCAAAGAAATTGCTAAGGCAACATACGCCCAAGGTAACTTGCACCCAAGATTTTTAGTGGCTACCCACTATTAAAGTGCAGTATCACTGAAGTTGTAAATTTACAACCAAAGCAACTCGCACCCAAGGCACTAAAAGCGCCCAAAAGCATCTCAAGTCAAATTTGGTGCATTTAAAACAAGGCATCTCGTCCAATCAAAAGTAGCACTGAAGTAGTAAATAGCAACAAAAGCAACTCGCACCCAAGGTACTTGATTAGATGCCTTGGGTGCTTAGCAATTTGTTTTAATGCAAACTAAGAATACAAAGCCATTTTGGGTGCTTTGCCATGGGTACAAATTTTATTGGTTTGTGCATGTTACATTTAAGCAAATTGCTAAGGCAACTTACACCCAAAACAACTAAGAATACAAAGCCATTTTTATGTATGTTGCCTTAGCTATTTGTTTTAATGCACCCAAAGCATCTCAACACACAAAGATATTTAATTAGTAACTAAATCAATCAAGGTAAAAATTGTAGCAAGTTTATTATTGTTACAATTTTTACCTTGATTGATTTAGTTACTAATTCATACTTGGAAAATTGCGCCCAAGACAACTTGGCATTCAAAGCAATCATAGACAATTAGCTAGCAAAGTAATTTACGATTTAAAAGGAATCCAAAACTTGTAGTACTGAAAGCAATCAAAGTATGATTACTTTCAGGCAACTCACACAAAGGCAAACTGGAAATTAGTTTGGGTACGAGTTGCCTCGGCAGTTTGTTTTGCGTGTAAGTTGCTTTACTAATATTTTCAAGACTAGTAGTAACGAAATCAACCAACATAAATTGCAATTTAGAATCGGATTTTTGCTTTGGGTGCATTAAAACAAAAGGCAAGTTACAACTAAGAATACTCGCACCAAAAAGTAAAACATGCTTAAGCAACTCTTATCTGAGACAACTCACCAGAGGAAACAACAAAGTTGCCTGGGTTGCTAGTTGCTTTGGGTGCAATGATGGCAAGTTGCCTTGGGTGCAATGATGGACAAAAGAATACAAAGCCATTTTCCAAGTAAAACGTGTAAGTTGCCTTGTGTTCAAGTTGCTTTGGGAGTAAGTTGCCTTGGATTCAAGTTGCTTGGGTGCAAATGGCTGTCGTTCAAAGCCATTGGCAACTTACACGTTTTACTTGGAAAATGGCTTTGTATTCTTAGTTGCTTTGGGTACAATTTGCCATCAGTGCACCCAAGGCAACTTGCACCCAAGTTAACTTGTCTCAGATAAAACATGCTTAAGTAACAAGCATGTTTTATCTGAGACAAGTTACCTTGGGTGCAAGTTGCCTTGGGTGCACTGATGGCAAATTGTACCCAAAGCAACTAAGAATACAAAGCCATTTTCCAAGTAAAACGTGTAAGTTGCCAATGGCTTTGTACGACAGCCATTTGCACCCAAGCAACTAAGAAAATATATATATTTGCTCAGTTTACATTGCTCAAGTTTACATTGCTCAAGTTTACATTGGGTGCAAGTTGCCTTGGGTGCACTGATGGCAAATTGTACCCAATAAAGCAAGTAAAACATGCTTAAGTAACAAGCATTGTTTTACTTGCTTTATATTTTCTTAGTTGCTTTGGGTGTAAGTTGCCTTGGGTGCACTGATGGCAAATTGTACCCAAGAAAATATAAAGCAAGTAAAACATGCTTAAGTAACAAGCAATGTTTTACTTGATTTATATTTTCTTAGTTGCTTTGGGTGTAAGTTGCCTTGGGTGCACTGATGGCAAATTGTACCCAAGAAAATATAAAGCACAATTTGTACCCAAGAAAATATAAAGCAAGTAAAACATGCTTTTACTTTCTTTATATTTTCTTAGTTGCTTTGGGTGCAAGTTGCCTTGGGTGCACTGATGGCAAATTGTACCCAAGAAAATATAAAGCAAGTAAAACATGCTTAAGTAACAAGCATGTTTTTTTACTTGCTTTATATTTTCTTAGTTGCTTTGGGTGTAAGTTGCCTTGGGTGCAAGTTGCCTTGGGTGCACTGATGGCAAATTGTACCCAAGAAAATATAAAACAAGTAAAACATGCTTAAGTAACAAGCATTGTTTTACTTGCTTTATATTTTCTTAGTTGCTTTGGGTGCAAGTTGCCTTGGGTGCACTGATGGCAAATTGTACCCAAGAAAATATAAAGCAAGTAAAACATGCTTAAGTAACAAGCATTGTTTTACTTGCTTTATATTTTCTTAGTTGCTTTGGGTGTAAGTTGCCATCACAATTTGAAGAAAAACTAGTTTGCTTTGGGATAAATTGCATTGGAAAATGGTTTTGTGTTGCTTTTGGTGCGAGTAGACTTAGTTGCCTTTTCAATTTGTTTTAATTCACCCAAAGCAACTAAGAATACAAAGCCATTTTCGAGTAAAACTTGCTTGAACCCAAGCAAGAAAGAAAACAACCAAGTTGGGTGCAAGTTGCTTTGGGTGCAAGTTGCTTTAGGAATGGCTTTGTATAGCAGGTTGCCTTTGGTGCAAGTTGCTTTGGGTGTAAGTTGCCATAGTCATTTGCTTTGTAATCTTGCCTTGGCAATTCTTTTGGGTTGGGTTTCTTGGTTTCACCAAGACAAAGCAAATTGCCAAGTAAACACATAACTACATAATTGTACAAAGTAAATTCCTGTGGTAACGTAGCACTCAAAACTTATAAACGGTGGCAAGATGCTTTGGGTGCAAGGCACTAAATGCCTTGGGTGCGAGTTGCTTTGGTTGCAATTTTACTACTTCAGTGCTACTTTTGTTAGGTAAGAGTTGCCATGGATGCAAGTTTTATTGGTTGTGGATGTTGCCTTTGTTGCTCTGAAATGGCGAGTTACTTTGGGTGGTACCTTAATATGGGAAGTTTTCATGGCTGCTAGTTGCTGTGGGTGGTTTGTGTTTTGATTTCTTCCTAAGGCCTTGGACACGTTGATATGATATGTTCTTTGGTTACTAGTTGCTTCGGGTGATGTAACATTAATTTGGTTGCTAGGGTACATTGATATCTTGGGTGCTAACATACTTGGATGCTTTGATATAGTGAGTTGGCTTAGGTGCTTTATGGTTGTACTTTTGCATATCTTCGTCTGGATAATTGAGATGGGTGTTAGTTTCTTTAGGTGAGAGTTGCCATATGATTGTTTATAGCACTTTGGGTGCTTATAAATGGTGACTTGTCTTGATATGACGAGATGCTTTGGGTGCTTTGATATGGCAAGTTGCTTTGGGTGCGAGTCGCCAACTATTTTGTGCTCGACCTTAACCTTCCAATGTTAGGGCGAGGGTATAATTTTCTAATTTACCCCTAAATTAAGACCTCCCAATGTCACAGAACCTCCGTGTTTTTTTAACTTAAAGATACTTTCATGCATTTAAAATTTCGGAAATTTTGCATGTGGGTTAAATGAGTTTCCTTATTTCCGACTTGCCTTTGATTTTTGGTGCTACTAACAATCATATGGCAACTCACTCCCTGGGCAAATCGACAAGAAGTGTAATCCAAGAAATGTAGCTGCGAAGGAAACCAAGGTAATTTGCTATATAAGAAAGCATTTAAGGTAACTTTTCCCCGAACTCGCACCAAAAGTAACTCTAATCTAAACCAACTCACCATAGAAAACAACCAAGTTGTGCAAAGTCATTTTCCAATGTTACTTGCACAGGAGCATTGGAAAATGGCTTTTTTGTGACTTGTTGCCTTAGGTGAGAGTTGCCTTGGGTGTAGATTTCCATAGGCTTTTGTACAAGTTGTCTTGGTTGTAAATGACTTTGGTAATTTGCTCGTGTTGTCTTGGGTTCAAGTAGGCTTGTCTAACAAAGCAAATTGCCAAGGTAACTTAGCCCTAAAGAAACATGTTGTATAAAACAAATTAGCAACTCTCACCAAAGGCCATAAAAAGCCATTTCCTAATGCCACTTGCACCCAAGGTAACTTGCATGGAAAGCAGCTGATTTTAGTGCGATTTACTTGGGGTGTAAGTTGCTTTGTCATTAAACCAATTGCTAAGGCAACTTACACAGTTGCTTTAGCAATTTGTTTTAATGACAAGGAAACTTGCAGCCAAAGCAACTCACAAAGACATTCAAGATAAGTAGAAACTAAATCAACCTAGGATAATTTGCCATTTAAAAAACAACCATAGTAAATTAGGAAAATCGCGCCCAAGGCAACTCGGCATACAAAGCAATCATAGAGAAGTAGCGAGCAAAGTAATTTACGATTTAAAAATCAATAATTAAAACAAAGCAATCCAAAACGAGTTGTATTGAAAGCAATCAAAGTAATCATGGCAACCTCACATAAAGGTAACTCACACCCAAAGCAAAGTGGTTTGGGTGCAAGTTGCCTTGGCAGTTTGTTTTGCGTGTAAATTGCTTTGACATTACCATACAAATATTTTCAAGACTAGCAACCAAATCAACCCTGATAATGTGTCATTTAAAAACGCAATCATGATAACTACAAGCCAAGGCAATTCAATTCAGTGTACTTAAAGCAATGGAAGACAAGTAACAATCCAAGACAAGTAGCAACCAAAATCAGTTACCATATAAAAAGCAATGATAGCAAATCACACCCGAGGCAAGTCGAAAGTAAGGAAACTAACTACATAAGACAAGTAGCACCAAAAGCAATCAAGGTTATATAAATAAACAATCGTGTCACGTCTCACCCCAGGTAACTCGCTTTACTAAGCAACCCAAGACGAGTAGCAACGAAAGTAATTTATCATTTAAAAATGCAAGGATGGCAACTCGCACACAAAGCAACAAGCCATGCAATGCAATTCAAGACAAGTAGCACCAAAAGCAATCTAGGTTATTTCGCTATATAAATAAGCAGTCGCGGCAACTATCACCCAAGATAACTTGTCATACAAAGCAATCCAAGACTAGTAGCCACAAAAGTAATTACCATTTAAAAAACGCCATTATGGTAATTCGCACCTTGGGCAATTTGCCATACAAGGCAATACTAGTCAAGTTGTTTCAAAAGCAATCAAGGTAATTTTGCTACATAAATAAGCAATCGTGACATCTAGCATCCAAGACAATTTGCCATAGAAAGCAATCCAAGCACCAATATAATTTTGTCATATAAATAAGCAATCATTGTAATATATTGTTGTGGGTGTTAGTATTGCTTAGTAGGCTTAAGGACAACATAAGGAGTGCGTGCTTTAGTTAAGGCATATTTATTCTAAATGGGTAGAGTGTGTGTGTATTCCTACGTCAAGGGGTTGTAATCTTGCGCGTAGAGAAATTGTCCGTGATATTACTACATCGCCCTTACCAATGGAAATGAAGGATGTTGCTATATTCCTTGTTTATTTGTTTTATATCTTTTTGGCCAGTGTATTTCTTGTGTTGCATGTTGGCTGTTTTATACTTCTCTGGTGTGAGATGTTGTTTGTATTTGTGAGTCCTTTTTGCAATGAAGTGATGTGATCATTAGGATGAACTTGTTTATGGCTGGATGTTTCTGCTGTTCTTATTTGGACTCTGTTTTGTCTTTCTGATGATCCATCTGGGAGTTGAAGGATGTATGATCTGGGTTCTGCACATCTACTTCTTATTGTTGCTGGTTTCCATTTCCCTGTTTGGTTATCCAATATACGTACATCTTGCCCAGGGACAAGTGGTGGTAGATCATGAGCTTTTCTATCTTAATACATTTTCTGCATATCCTGTTTGTGTTTCAGTTCTTCACGGGTATGGTCACTGTTGGAAAATCTTGGGGTTGAAACTTTGGCAATTAAGTTTAATCTTAAAATGCGATTGTTTAAGAGTTCAGCTGGACTTGGAAGGTTGTGGTTGATTGGTGTTGTTCGCAAACACAGCATTACTAAGTTAGAATCTCTTCCTGCTTGTTTAGCCTTAATTAGAGCTCTTTTGATTGGATTTGTCTTTCAATAAAACCATTTGATTTTGGGAACTTTGGTGATGATGTGATGTGATCAAATTGCCAATGTTGGGCAAATTCTTTGAATGCTTCACAGGAGTACTGTGGTCCATTGTCACCAACAACTCTGCTGGGAATACCATGTTCAGAGAATACTTGCTTCATTGCTGATATGACCATATTGCTTGTTGTCAGGCCATTCATTTTCCGTATAATTGGAAATTTTCTGTAATAATCAGCAATCATCAGATATTCATGATTATTGCAGTTAAACAAATCTGTGCCGACAGCTTCCCATGCTCTGCTGAGGATGTCATGTGGCTGCAAAGTTTCCTTTGGTTGTGCCGGAAGGTTTTCCTGGCATATTGATCAATTCTTGATCATGTTCTCGATATCTGCATTAATTCTCTCCCAGTATACAGCATCTCTGGCTTGAAGACGTGTTTTTTCAACACCTTGATGGCTGTAATGTAGCTGGTCCAAGATAATTTTTTGTTGGGTTTCAGGAATAATAATTCTTGATCCCTTCATGATGATACCATCGTTGACAGATAGTTCATCTCAGTATGACCGTATTACCGGTGGTAAATCCTTAATTGAGTTTGGCTATCCTGCTGTTATGATTCCTTGTTGTTGATCAAGTACTGGATCAGCCTTGGTTTCTTTTCTTATCTCATTCAGGCGTTCACTCCTGAATCAGACCAAATCGACTCTAATGTCTAGGTCGATTGTATCGGTATTTTCAATGCTAGGGAGACGGCTTAGAGTATCAGCTAGTGTCATTTCCTGTCCTGGAATGTACTCGATTTGCATCTGGTATCCCTGTAGCTTAATTATCATTTGCTGTAATCTAGGGGGTGCACTGGTAAGTGGCTTTTGTAGTATCATGACAAGTGGCTTATGGTCAGTGAGTACTTTAAATTGACGTCGATATAGATATATGTGAAATCTTTAGACACCAAATACAATTGCAAGAAGTTCCCTTTCTATGCATGAATACCGTTTTTCTGCATCTGTTAGAAACTTTGATGCATATGCGATTGTTTTTTTGTTTTGTATTAGTGCAGCTCCAAGTCCTTTTAGGTTTGCATCAGTTTGTAATACTGGTATTTCAGCTGTTTTAAAGTATGTTAACGTTGAGTCTTGACTGATTACTGTTTTGAGTTTTTCAAAACATTGCTTGTGGTGTTCTTCCCAAAAAATGGGTGCATCTTCAACAGTCCTCGTAGAGTATGTTTCTTGTCAGCCAGGTTAGGAATAAACGGTGATAGGTATGTAATAAGACCTAAGAATGCTTATAGCTCTTTTTTTGCATGTTGGGCACGGTATGTTTTGCAGGTCTTTGAGCTTTTCTGGGTCAGGGCTGACACCATTTTCACTATATATCATTCCGAAAAAAGATATGCTTTTTGATTTGATTTTGCATTTTGTTGAATTAAACACAAGACTATTTTCAGTGGCTATTTGCATGAGCCTATGTAGAATCTTATCGTGTTCTTCTGATTTAGCATAGACAACGATGTCATCAGCGATCCCTATAGCGCCATCAACTTGCTCAAGTATTTGATCCATCTTCATTTGGAAGATGTCTTGTGATACGCTCAAACCACATGGTAACCGTTGAAAGCAGTACCTGCCATAAGGGGATTGGAACGTTGTTAACAATTGCGATTCAGTGTCGAGATGTATAGAACAATACCCAGTTTTGGCGTCAAGTTTAGAAAATGTCTTGGCGCCCGTAAAATGGTCTGTTATCTATTCTATGGTCGGTGTTGCATGGTGTGGTCTTCTGAGCACTGTATTAAGGTGTCTTGGGTCTAGGCAAATTCTCAAACTCCCATCTTTTTTATGCAAGTATGCTAGACTTGAAACCCAGTCTATAGGTTCAGTCACCTTTCTTATTATCTTATTTTTGACCATATTATCAAGCTCCTGTTTTATATAGTCTTTAAGTACAATTGGGGTTTTTCTAGGTGCGTCAATATGTGTGGGATTTGTAGGCTTTTGAAGGTCAGGGGCTAATGGCAAGGCTGTGTTGCCGTAAGATATCTGACTCCATATTTTGGTTATATTATTTTACCCCACGTTGACTGGCTGGCGCAATGCCTTGCCCAAAGAAAGTCTCAAAAGAAATATACAAAAAGAAAAGATAGAAACAGATAAGAGACGAAAACGTTTCTTCCATACTTTCCTTTATTTACTTGGTGAAGGGACTAACCGACGCTACGTCCCAAGACGTAGCGTGGTGCCCAAAACACCAGACAGCAAAATGGTGTTGTTGGTTCGACGGACACTGCCTGAAAGATAAAGATGATATCGTTTCCTTTTTCAAGCGGAAAATCCTTTTTTCTTTTACGCATGCGTCATCTCCTTTTCCGTTAGAGACCTCTGGGAGTTTCTTCAAATTTAATAGCTTTCTTTTTATCTATTTATTTATTTTTTTAAAATTTAATTTTTATTTATTTATTTATTCGTTCCCTACATATGTAGATGTATGTTTTTGTTGACCGATAGTCTGATTGCACCTGGCATGGAGCCAATTTTGTCGAACTGATCAGGATACATCTGCATCAGGTCTTTGGTTGCATTTATCCGTGTTGCTGCAGGAGTTTGGAACGCATCTTCTTTCTTTACTGTACCGTGAAGGGTAATTAGTTTAAGCTGTTTCAGCGATGGTAGCCCTAGTACTGCTTGCCCTTGTACGTCCACAATGTGGAAGGTGTTGACATGCCAATCTGGTTTGTTGTATTGACAGGGTATTTTGATGTTACCAAAGCATTTTATTGGTGTGCCGTTATAAGCTATCAGTTTTTTGTTGATAGATTGTTTTTTATGTTTGGGAAACCATCTGCGTCCAGTTTTTCTGGGAACATTCTACGGAATGTATAAACTGGTTGGGTGTTCCCTTGTGCACCTGTGTCGATATTCAGACGCAACTTGTGGGTGCCCTTTCGATTTGGCAAATTAATGTTAATGAGTACGAAAGCTTCATCTCTTTGGGTCATATGAATACAATTGAACGCCAGGCTTTCCATTTGTTCCTCAGCTTCTCTGTTGTTGTATACTGCACTAGTTTTTCCGTGCTGTTTTCTCCTATAGTGTGGTTGATTGTGAGATTTTGGTTTTCTGTGTTCTCTGCTTTGTGACCTCGGCCTTTGTTTTAGTTTTGTTCCGTTTGACAAACATACTGATGCCCAGTGGTTTGCTTTACCACATGTGTTGCATTTTGATCCGAATGCTGGACAAGCTTCACGGTGAAAAGCATGGTTTTTACCACATTTGAGACATTTATTTGACATAGTAGAACGTGTTGGTGTTCTTATGGCTTGTATATTAGTATTATCCACATTATTATTATTCACCATAGCCCTCAGTTGTTTAATGTGAATGTTGGAAGCTTCATATGTTTTGCCAATACTAACAGTTTCTTCCAGGGTTAGAGTTTTGTCTTTTCTTAGTAACTCCTTTTGGAAGTCTGCAATGGGAGTACTGGTGATAATGAATTCTATTATCTGTTACTGTTGCTCATGTTCTGTTAACGAACATCTCTGAGTTATTCGCCTGCACCTGTTGACAAAGTCGTCTAACGATTCCACAGCTTCCTGTTTATAAGTCATTAATTTCAAACGGTTTATTCTAAAATTTTCTTTAGGTTCGAGTTGTTCAATGAACTTATTAAAAATAATTTCAGGAGAACGTTTTTCTTCCTCCGTTAATAACCTTGTGTTGTATTTTTTTAACCTTCATTCCCAACTCTCAATAGTATCTAGTTTACTTGTTGTTCTATTTTTATTTTATTGACAACAAAATACAACTCCAACCGCTGTTAAAACAATTTAAATGTTTCAGCTAGATTTGAGGATTGCCAGTCCATATAAGGGATATCATTATTTGCCATTATAAATGTTCTACATCGAACGTGTTTACAAAAAATATGCAAATTCAAGATGGCGATATCACGTAAAAAAAAACCGACGCACGTGGCAATAATTAAAGAGTTTGAATAATTTACCTGATAGGTTTTTCTTGAAATTCTGTAAAAAGACGCTTTGTTGCTTTTTTTTTTCCTGGGTTGGTTTGTTGGGCTTTTTGTCCAGAAGTATCTTCGGTTTGTTTCTTTATACACAGATTTTCGGGTTTTTTTTTAGCCTTTAAATGTTGTTTTCGTTTTTTAAACCTTTAAATGTTGTTTTTGTTTTTTAAGCCTTTAAATATCTTTTTTATCATCCCGGCTGCAACCATGTAATATATTGTTGTTGTGGGTGTTAGTATTGCTTAGTAGGCTTAAGGCACTAGTTTTTCCGTACTGTTTTCTCCTATAGTGTGGTTGATTGTGAGATTTTGGTTTTCTGTGTTCTCTGCTTTGTGACCTCGGCCTTTGTTTTAGTTTTGTTCCGTTTGACAAACATACTGATGCCCAGTGGTTTGCTTTACCACATGTGTTGCATTTTGATCCGAATGCTGGACAAGCTTCACGGTGAAAAGCATGGTTTTTACCACATTTGAGACATTTATTTGACATAGTAGAACGTGTTGGTGTTCTTATGGCTTGTATATTAGTATTATCTACATTATTAGTTAAAGCATATTTATTCTAAATGGGTAGAGAGTATGTGTGCATTCCTACGCCGAAGGGTTGTAAAAAAATAGTCCGTGTTATCACTACAATCATGGCAATTCACCCAGAGTAACTTGCCGTACAAAGCAATCCAAAACAAGTCACTCCTAAATGGCCAAAGTAATCACGGCAACTCTCACCCACAATAATGCTCATAATCTTTCACTGAAATCCTGCACATACATAGGTAAAAACTTTGATTTTAGCAGGGTCATATTTTCTAAAGTAGACTTGAACACCTCACAAAATTCTTTGGTGAACTTACAGGCGTCGTAGATGTTAGGAAAAAATCTCACAAAAATTTAAGTGGTCGTATTTTCTACATAAGTGAAAAGTTGTTGATTTCAGAATCATTCAATTGTGTGAGCAAAATCGTATTATCAAACTGGTATAGGGTTAGCATAGTTAAATTTTTGGATTCCACAGTCCTCATTTAACCCACATACAAAATTTCCGAAATATTGAATACATGAAAGTATGTTTAAAATTTTTAGAAATGATCACTACCATAGTGGGTGATTTCCCTTGCCAACCTGCCCCAGCTGTCTGCTCTCTCCGATTTTCTTTCTGGTGCCGGGTCAATGAATTGGCAGGCTTTGTAGGCTTTGACGACCAACTTCACGATCTTTGTTGATACAGATGGGTCAGATGACCCGGCAAAGTACAGGGTCCACTTTACATCCAGGTGTTCTTTCTGTTGGTGAATATTAGCTAGTTAATCCACCTTTAACTTCCTCCCCACAACAGCGTATCCCGCCAGCTCAAAGCAATCCAAGACAACTAGCAACCAAAGTCATTTACCATTTAAAAAGCAATAATGTCAAATCGCACCGAAAGAAACACGCAAATATGGCAACTCAGCCTATAAAACAATCCGAGACAAGTATCAACTCAGGTAATTTGCCGTATTTTTATGGTAACTCGCAAACCAAGGCAAATCACCCTATAATGCAATCCAAGGCAAGTAGCACTCAAAGCAATGACGGTAATTTTGCCTTATCTATATTCAATTTAAAAAAATAATTCCGACATAGTAATTCAGAAGATTGAACGAAAGACAAAACATCTAAAATTGAGGAGGGTTATTCGTAAAAATAAAATAAAAAACGGAGCATTTCAAAGTGGCAATGCTTGAAATAGTTAAATTTCAACAAGAGCAACAACTTGCCTTTCAAAAAAGAACTGAAGAATAACGTTGAGAAATTCAAAGGCGGGCTAATTTGAGGCAAAGGAAGTTCGAAGAGATGTTTCTACTAACGAAGTAGGAACAGAAACTTCTGTTGGAATTAGCTAAGAGGGGTTAAAATGAGGTAAGTGAACATTCCTTTTCACAAAATGTCATATGGAATGCCATTGATAATTTCATTTATGCCTTCGACAAAGACATAACTTTTTCATCGTATTTTAGAAGGTACGAAGATTTGTACAATACAGACTGTAAACTGGGATGACATTAAGATTGTTCGCTTACTTTTTAGTAAATTAGGAATGGCGGAGTACACAAAATTTGGTAACTACATCTTACCGAAAAACAAAAACAAACTAATGATTTGACATTCAGTGAAGCTGTTAAATTACTCTCTGAACTGTTCAGTCCAAAAACGTCCCTATTCCATAAAAGATGGAAGTGTATGCATTTGATAAGAAAAAACGACGAAAATTATACAACATTCACAAGCGTTGTATGATGATTTTAAACTTGCTGAATTAAGCTCTAATAATTCTAAGCGTTTAATTTTTTGTCAAGGTTTAGTCTCAAATTAAAATGCAGAAATTCGAAGACGGGTTCTAAATAAACTGGAAAACGAACAAAAGATGACCCTTCAACAAATCGCAGAAAATTGAGAGACATTTGTTAATGTACGCCAAGACTCTAAGAGCATTGAAAAGAGTAGCTCGTCTGAGATTTAAAAAAATATACGCCTTGAGAAACAAACAAAAAAAAAAAAAAAAAAAAGAAGAATTGTAACCCCTAATCCATGTTACGTTTGTGGAGATCTTCATTGGTATAAAGATTATCCTTACAGAACATAGAAATGTCTCAATTGTTAAAAAAAAAAAAAAGGCCGCAAAAGCAAACACTGCAAACTAAAAATAAGAAGGAAAAATAATAAATTTATTAGTCACTAAGACTGACGAGTCAGAAGGCATAAATCGCAGGAAATATGTACAAGTCAAAATTCTAAATAAAAGTATAAGACTACAATTGGACTCGGGTTCGGATCTATTAATTATTGCGGACATGAAAGTGAGACTAACGGTAGCTCTCGACAAAAGAGGGTTCGTTTGTGTCTGGCGTGCAGGTCAGTAATTTGATACGAAGGAAGAAACCCCGCCATTACGCACTCCTGGAGAACTCCAATTCCTGTCATCTAACAGAGGGGAAGGGAAGGGAGAGTAAAACAAAAGAAGGGGACTAAAAGAAAAAGAGGGGTCCAATGACCTCGCATACTCTAGCTAAGTTAACTGAAATAGGACAAACTAAATCAAAATGGCCTAAAATCTAACTTACCTGGGCTGGGTGGTCATGTCCTTCCAGTAACCCAAGATCCTTATGTCCCTGGGGTGTCCAAGCTGAAAATAAGGCCGGCTCCTACCACGCGACACAAGCGTGCAACAGTCACCCACCTTTTGCCAAACTCCAGTGAAGAGAGTCTCTTTCTCTCAGACCGGATTTTGACCTTGATTTGGTGCTTAAAAAAAGCCACCAGGGTCTGAGAAGAAAAAGACTCATCCTCGTAGAGTTCCTTCTTTCTCATCGTCCAAATCACGACATGCATAACGCCGAGTAAGCAGAGAAACACATAATGTTCCTGTCTGTTCAACTTCGGTACCACATTGCTGCACACAGAACTGGCTTCCAGGACGAAGAACTTTCCATTGAGGATGCGGACCATGTAGCCTTCAAGAAGCTTGCACAGCGGCCGCACGACCGGGCAGTGAAAGAAGACGTGACCAATGGTCTCCTCCAAATCACCGCACCGGCCGCACTCTGGCGAAATAGCCTGTTGCGCTGAAAACAATTTCTTGTCGACCCAGAGGGCATTCCGAATGACCAGCCAGGTGAGGGAAGCCTCGTCGTTATTGAGACACCTCATCCTGGGGGCCCAAGGCCACAGCAAGCGACCCTCCGCTTCCGTCACACCGAGCTCGCCAATCAGACCATCGCTAGCGGCCCCCTCACTAAACAACGATATAATGCCCTACTCGACAACGGCCGGCTGTCAGAGAGACCTGTCTGCAGCCGAGAGAGAACTCTCAAAGCATGCCGGCACTCGCGATAGAAGGGGCACTCGCGTCAGGGCAAACGGTGGGCCTCCCCGTCAGCAGAATGCACACTTCTTAGCGACGGGAAAGATTGTCCAGCGTCTTCTTTCCAGACACTTCCTGCCACCGTATCTCGTGAACATATCCGGTTTAGGAAAGTCAGGCGCAAAGTATGGCGCCGTGCCTCGACGTTCGGCACACCTAGACCGCCTTCGGAAGGGTGAAGGTAACAGATCTCCCGTCGCACCAAAGGAAACCTCTTAGCCCAGACGAACTGGAAAAGGATCCTTTCCAGTTTGAATAGGATGGTGCACGGGATTGGAAGCACTGAAAGTCGGTAGACGGCAAGGGAGTAGATGTGCGAACAGCACACCTCAGCCCGCCCCTTAAGGGAAAGCCGCCTTCGTAGCCACAACTCCGTTGCAGCTACGACCTTTTCCAGTACTTCCGACCAATTTTTCTCCAATTGAAGATCAGGACCGAACTAGACGCCGAGTATCTTGCACGGGCCGTCTTTCCAAATGAAGGGGCCGGGAAGGGCACAGCCTTTCAACGAGCCCAACCGCAAGCCAACAGACGTTTCGCGGTTAATCTTGGCCCCTGTCACAGCTTCGTACCTTCAGATTTCTTTGCTCACCTCCTCCACCTAGGCACTGCTCGTTACAAGCACGCTGACGTCGTCAGCGTATGCAGTGTACCTAGCAGCCTCACTGGCGCCAGGTAACGTGAGGCCGCGTAGGGCCGGGTTCGCCTTTAGCTTACGCAGAAACGGCTCCAACGCCAAGATGTAAAGCATGGGCGATAACGGGCAACCTTGACGAATCGATCGAGTCAAAGTAAAAGGCTCCGACCTTACCCCATTCACCTCCACCATGACTCCGGGGGACGCATAAAGGAGACGTATCCAGGATCGAAAATGCAACCCGAAGCCAGCCGCAGACAAGACAGCCTCCAGAAAAGCATGGTCAATCCTATCAAAGGCCTTGGACTGATCTAAATTGATCAGCGCGGCATTTCCGTCGACTTTTTCTACGATCGTGCGGACCAGATGAAGACTGTCCTGGATAGTCCTACCTTTCACAGCACAAGTCTGTTCGGGGCAAATCAGACTAGGCAGGACAGTCTGCAAACGGTTTGCCAGGATCTTCGCCAAAATTTTTAAGTCAGTGTTTAACATCGTTAAAGGGCAAAAGTTACTAATCCCATCCCCACCATGTTTGTTCTTACGAAGCAACTTCACTATGCCCCTGGTGAAGCGTCTGGGTATGGTACCCTGCCTCATCCAGTTGTCATAGATGGTTGCCAGTAAGGGGACAAACATGTGCGACAGCCTCAAGTACACTTCATAGGGCAGTCCATCAATTCCGGGAGACTTCTCCAGCCCGACCGATTTCAGTGCTTTCCGAATCTCCTCCTCCTTTATGCGCCCCTCACACCCAGCCGCTTCAGTCGCCGAAAGGCGAGGGAAGTCGGCAAGATAGGTGTCGAACTGAGCAGAGCCCAGTCCGGGCTCCCTGGTGAAAAGTTTCAAGAAATACTGCCAGAACTCCCTACAGATGGCTTCGTTTGTAGTTCGACGTTGCCCATCCGGCGATGTGACACTGGCGATGTGCCGATCTGCCGCATGCCTGAGTTCCTCGGCCCGTAATTCCTGGGCCATATTCGTCGCCTCGCAGGACATTCTCTTTAACCTAGCCCTAATTACCAGAACTTGGTACTCCTTAATTTGCAAGGAGGCCAGCTCGGCCTTAGCTACGTTAACTTGCCCACTGTCTCCCGCCAAAACCGCCCTATCTATCTTATCCTTAATCGATCTTTGCTCCGCTACCCTGCCTGACTTGAGTCCCCTACCATAGTCGGCAGCAAAGGATCTAATGCTATCCTTAAGGTTAGCCCACCACCTATTTCCCATAATAGCCCCCGTCAGTTCCCGCTTTATCATTAGTTCTAGCTGGTTCCGGAAGTCATCCTCAGCCAAAAGGTAAGAGTTGAACTTCCAATAACCAGACATCCTACATCTAGCCTTATCTAACTTAATCGACACACATAAGAATTTGTGGTCGGAATCTTTGTAGGGATCGAAACTTGGACCACCTAAATAGTCTAAGTCGACTCGCTTAACTAATACTCGGTCCAAATAGTTATAAAGCTGGGCCGAGGCGCCCCTACCGGTCCAAGTCCAAGCTATCTTATTTGGATGCCTTTCGCGAAATTTGTCAACGAGATCAAGTCGTTGGACAAACCCACGAAAATATCTGGCATCCAAGGTATTAGTACCCACACTAATACCCCCTCTATCTAAATTGGGATCAAGGACGGCGTTCCAATCTCCCACTAAAATTACCCGCTTTGACGGAACAACGTACGGCTCGATGCGCCGGAAAAAGGCAGGGAGCTCACTGGTAGCGTTGGGTCCATAAACCCCAATCAGCCGAAATGCCTTATCCTTTATGGTAACGTCCACAACACAAAGTCTGCCCGCCGGATCTGAAAGAACAAGAGCACACGTAGCGTCCAGACGTCTACTTATCAGCCAGGTGACACCTCTGGAACGACCATCAAAATATGCTGAGAAGGACAAATAGCCCTTCGACAGAATACCTTCATGGAAGTTGGAGTCAAAGCGAGTCTCCTGTAAACAACATATATCAATGCCGCGACGCTGGAGGTATAAAAATAAATGGGATCTTCTAGAAACCGACCTCAGGCCGCGGCCATTTAAACTTGCGAGCCTTAAATCCATCATGAACATTTACAGGGGTTGAGTGCCCGGACTAAACATGGCTGGGGTCAGGACACCGACGGTCTGGCTCATGGATCCTGTGGCCATCTCATTAGTGATGGCTCCGTCATGAGCGAGACCCCCGACGTCCCGCGGATAGGTTAGTTTTAGGGCCCTATAAAGCGAGGGGTGCAAAACAACAGAGACCCTCCCAACGAGACCCTTACAAGAAATGAGATCGTCTTTCAGATATGATATCGGGCCGAGGGCCTCATTTGCCTCTCCGAGCATTTTCATGACGCCTTCCGACCCTCGGCCCTTTCGAATGACTGTGGTGATCCATGAGTTGGGGAAATTTTTGGGGTCCTCCACATTTCGTCCGTTTACCTCCTTGAAATTGTGGAGGACCCTCAAATCCTTTAAGAGTTGCGGCTGGACCTTGTGGAGACGATCCAGGGCCCCCTCATCCACCCGGCAGATGCTGGTTCCCGAATGATGTCTAGGTTTTTCTTTCTTTTTTTGGTGTTTTGGGACCTCATCCCCCGAACTGTCTATGGATGAACTCCGCTGCCGTTTCTTTGGGGTTGTGCTCGGAGATGAAGGTGCTGTTGCTGGTGGTGGAGACGGTCTAATCGGCGGTGAATCTAACGGCAGCGGAGGGGGGGTCCCTTTTTCTTTGGTATCAAAATGGTCATCAGTGGTGGTGGCATGGATCTTTGGGGTGGCGTTGATGGTGGTTTGATAATGCGCGGCTGTTTTGGAGATGAAGGGGTGGAATGAGGGGGATCTGGTCGTGGAGACGATTTGCGCTCCTGGTCCAGCCGCTTTTTGAATTGAAGAAGTTTTTCAAATTTCTCCCAGCCTAAAAGATCTGACCTTGGGAGGAGTGGGCTGTTTTGATGGGGTCTTGGGTGGGTATTTAGGTTTGGGGGAAGTTGTTTTTTGGGCATATGTTTTTGATGGAGAACTATTTATGTTAGACTTTGCTTGTGAGGGGGGTAGACTGTTGGTGCCCACCTGGGACAACTTTCGGGAGTGAGGATCCGCAGGTTGGAGCTTCCTCCCACCTTTTCCCACAGTCAGCCACTCGGCCCCCGACACTTCGGTATTAACCGTAGGGGACGAAGGGGGAGTGGGTTTTTTCATATAATACCCGCTGGCGTGGGCGAGACTACGGGAGCCTCCTTTTCGGTGTTTGATACAACAGGTGGGAGGGTACCGAGTTTTTGGTCGGGCTTTTTCGGGACCTTCTTCCCCGGGCAAACTGCGGAGAGGTGACCAATCTCGCCACAGTGCCAGCAGGCGGGTTTCCTTCCTGAAACGATAACAGGAAGCCTGCGCCCTTCCACCTCCAACCAGTTGGGAACGGAGTAGAAGGTCTTGGCATCCAACATAATGTCGAACCTCCATTCCCCACGCATTCCGTCATGAGTCGCTGAGACGATGTCACCAAATTGTAGCATATAGGCAGCTAAATTTGCGTCTCTTAGGAAGCTAGGGACCTCATATATTGATACCGTGGTCCGCCGCCGCCCCATGTATTCAGTCCTGAAGAAGTATTCTTTGTTTTCTAGGGTTTTTTTCGTTAGGGCGACGGCTTCTTCAACGGTCGGTACCAATATATTCCAGAAAGCGTAAGAGGTACCAGCTATTATAGCTTGTGCCTTTACGCCCAGGCTGGAAAGTTGACGTAAGACCATGTCTTTGGCGGGTTTCACGATCTTGCGTGACCGTTTATCCACAACAAAGACAGACACCGTTCTTTTTTTTTTGGTCTTGTCTTACTTCCTCCAAATTGAACATAAGCCCATGCTCCTGCACTTCGACCTGGATTTTTGGAGGGGCTGTCCAACTATTTTCTTGTTTCTCTTTTTCTTTTTCTGGGACATTTTTAGCCAATGATTTGTCGGTGGGAGGGACATTTTTGTCAGGGGTGGATAGTTTTTTTTGTGGAGATTTTTCTTTTTGGTCAGGGGGAGGGGCATTTTTGGGGGAGGGTTATTTATTTTCTTTTTTCTTGGGGGGAGGGTCACCCTTATTTGGGGAGAATAAGGCCTTTATGGCCGAGCCGTCTGACCGGCCGGCCATAAATGATGGGACACCTAAATTAAAAAGGGTGAATGAGAAAAACTAAAATAAGTGGCAAAAAAATGACTTAACTCAAAATCCAAACAAGGTCAGAAATTTAGTCCAGCCGGGAGAAGTCGTCACAATGAGATGAGGTAAAATCCTGTTCGTTGTAAAATCCTGTCTCAATAGCGCCTGAATATCGGTCAGCTTCTGATATTTATGGTCAGAATGAGAGTCAAATAGAGTGTGTACCACAAACGCAACAGCCCATTCTAAAGGAAAAAAGAGAGGAGGCCCCCGACCGGAATTTTTATAGGCTAAGGAAATGGATTATGGGTAGAGTTGTGGGGTTTAAAGGTATTTAGGAGGTCAGGGTCTAAGGGCAAGACTGTGTTGCCGTAAAATATCTGACTCCATATTTTGGTTATATTATTTTACCCCACGTTGACTGGCTGGCGCAATGCCTTGCCCAAAGAAAGTCCAAAAGAAATATACAAAAAGAAAGATAGAAACAGATAAGAGACGAAAACGTTTCTTCCATACTTTCCTTTATTTACTTGGTGAATGGACTAACCAACGCTACGTCCAAGACATAGCGTGGTGCCCAAAACACCAGACAGCAAAATGGTGTTGTTGGTTCGACGGACACTTCCTGACAAGAGTCGGTTCACAGAAAACCTGAATATTTATCTCTCTCTACCGGCTCCAAATTCGCTACTCCAAAATCTTTCTCATTTTGGCCCGACCGCTTCCCATTGGCTACTTTACTTTTTATTATTTTTATTTTTTCTGATTTTAACCGGATGGATGCGTGGAGCCTTATGCGTGGCGACGCGTTTATACATTTTGTATCTGGCAGCCAACGAGTCAATATCCGGTTGGGAGTTTTACTGTTAATTCCTAAATCCCCACAGAGTGACGTGAATAAAAACCGACTAGTTTTTTTGTTTTTTTTTGTCGTCACTTTTTTTCTCGGCGAGAAGCAGAAGCAGGAAAGGTGGAAGAGGAACGAAAGAAGCAGAGAGAGAGAGAGAGAGAGAGAGAGAGAGAGAGAGAGAGAGAGAGAGAGAGAGACTAGGAGGAAAGTGGAGGAGGAACGCAAAGAGGGAAGTGGTGTAGCAAGCACTTTAGACTGAAATCTAAAGATTCCTGGTTCAATCCCGGGTTCAACACTCAGGGAGATCATCCACCCTAAAACTACAATTATTAATGTACACACTTGGAAGAAATTAGATAAGCCTACAATGTATAGGACAAACAAATTTGCGTAACCAGACAAAAAATAATCTTTGAAGGTGAAAGAATATCAAATGTCATCTTCAACGGAAAAAACACTCCAACTAGAATTTTTGTGATGAGAAACAATCTCTTGGGAACTAATTGGATGAAAAAATTCAAGCTCTACGATGAGCCAATAAACTCATTCCGTAACAAAATTGTAAGTTTTACCAATAAGGCAGACATTTTTAAAAAGGAGCTAAAAGAAAATTTCCCTGAAGTTTTCTCTGGAGGTCTAAAAAGATGTAACAAAATGTTCGCTAAATTTGAACTGCAAGAAAATGTTACTCCAGTCTTGAAAAGAAAAAGAAACGTCCCCTTCGCTTCTATGACTAAAATCAACGATGAATGGATAGACTTGAGAGTATGGGGGTACTCTCGAAAGTTAAATATAGCAAATGGGCCTCCCCAATAGTCTACGTAAAGAAGAAAACAAGATTTCTCCACAAGACTTAATGATGCGTTAAACGTTTTTTCTTAACCGCTAAAATCTCTCAGGGAACTCTATGTTTTGTTCTTAGTTTGGTTGTTATGCATTCTCCTGCCGCTTCCATGTGGGCATTGTAGGAGGTGACTGTGTTTTGATATTTAAGTTCTGTAATATCCTAACTAACAAAAGGGAAATAACCTCTGATGCCACAGGGGTTACGGCCCCTACCACATCCAGGGGATTTGGGCAATAAAGGAATGTACCAGGCATAGCAGCAGATGTTCGTTCTCGCTCTGTCTTTAATTACCATCCATCCAATCGATTCATCTTGGTAATAGTCCATACCTAGCTAGTATCCATTACCTCAGATATAAAGACTTTACATTGGCGACGAAGAAAGAGTCGTTTACTCACCAATAACAACAAACAAAAAAAGAAAAGAACAAACCTGCCCACGTGCCGAAAAAAAAAAAAACTAACATGGCCGCTTTACCACATTACCCAGAATTTAACCACGAATCAAAAAACAAAGCAGAATAATGGACAAAATATGTCAACAGACTGAGAAATTACTTCACTGCATACAACATAGAAGACGATGAACGAAAAAAAGCTATACTTTTAACTTTTGTTGGCGAAGAAGTAAATGATATTATTGACGAACTACTGTCTGAACAAACCACACCAGAAAAAAACGAAACACACTTCGATAAGCTCGCCCTGGCTGTGCAAAACCACTTCAACCCAGAAAACAACACTGAGTATAATAGATTTATATTCCGGAAAAAAAAAAACACCCCAAACATAGAGGACTTTCATCGGGAATTAAAAGAGGCAGCAGCTATGTGCCGTTTCACAGACAGAAATGCAGAAATAAAATCCCAGCTAATAACGGGCTGTTTATCAGAAAAAGTTCGCCAAAAGGGACTGATGAACCCAAACATGCTCCTAGGCGATCTAATAAACTATGCCAAAATGACAGAAACCATATCCAAACAAATGGAACAGATGCGCTTAGAAGACGCCAACTCTACTACAAAACCTACCACATCCATTAATGCAGTAGCCAACAAAGTCACGCATGAACAACAATGGCCACGCAAACACCCCCAGCAAAACCGGTGCAGAAATTGCAATGGGAAATACCCACATGAACGGGGACCGACATCCTGCCCTGCATTCCAGAACCAGTGTGCCTATTGCCGGAGATGGGGACACTTCGCCTCTGTCTGTTTCAGAAAACTAAATGACGAGGACAGACGGCGAAGAACAAACCGCCCCCCCCACGCCTACAAGCTCAAACCAGTCAACGACCGGTAAACTACATTGAGGACCATCAACGAGACTCAAACAGCGGCAGTGACACGGAATATGTATTCCATACAGGTAAAGTGAAAAACCTTCCTTACTTTGACTTATCTTTTGGTGATGGCCATCAAATGTTCAATGTGTTAGCTGACTCTGGCGCCACCATAAACATTTTGTCTGAGGCTGATTACAAATCCCTAAGACCAACGCCCCTCCTCCGACCCACAAAAACCGTAATATCTGGATTCGGTGTCAAGGAAGCCACCCCACTCCTAGGTCAATTCAGCACACTTCTAAAGTTTAGAGGCATCTCCTGCCAAGCGGACATACATGTTATAAAGAACCCAGAAAAACCCATTATTGGCTGGGAAACATGTAAGTAAAGTAAAGTTAGCGACCATAGTCGAGGGTGACCCGAAGGCTCCCTTTTCGATAGCTACTACACCAAGGTGTAGGGGAGGGCGCTACTCCATTCCCTGGATTGCTCCACTTTACCCTTGAACCGTACCTTATAATGCTGAGTGTTAAGCAAGGTGGTATCAAGTTCCATTTTTAAAGTCTTTGGTATGACTCGACCTGGGATTGAACCCAGGTCTCCCGGGCCATTGGCGAACACTCTAACCGCTGGATGTAAAAGGCTCAAACTACTGTCAGCAAACACTCATTCAGTCAACCACATCAGTAACTCTGATGCACAGACCCCACTCCCCATTCTTAAACTTCTAGAGGACTACGCAGACCTATTCAATGGTCTGGGTAAACTCAAAGAAAAAAAAGTTCACCTACACATAGATGAAAACATACCACCCATCGCTCAGAGATACCGCAGGGTCCCCTTTCAAGTAAGGAAAGATATAGAAGAGTTAATAGCCAAAGATGAGAAACTGGGAGTCATTGAAAAGGCAGACGGACCAACCCCATGGGTATCTCCTATTGTTGTAGTACCCAAAAAGGGTCAAAATAAAATCAGGATTTGCATCGACATGAGGGCGGCAAACAAAGCTATCAAAAGGAAACGACACCCAACCCCCACACTCAATGAACTGAAAACTATTCTATCAGGAGCTAATGTTTTCAGCAAATTGGATCTTAACCAAGGCTACAACCAATTGGAACTAGCTGAAGAATCCCGATATATAACCACCTTTGCAACACACCTGGGCCTGTACAGATATAAAAGACTCTTTTTTGGTGTCAACTCCGCAAGTGAGATATTCCAGGAAGAAATTAGTCAAGCACTTACAGGGATCAAGGGAGCCATCAACATCAGTGACGACCTCCTTTGCTTCGGATCAGACCAGCAAGACCACGACCAAAACCTCCACGCGATATTCAGACGACTTCGCGAAAAAGGGCTCACCCTAAATGGCAGCAAATGTGAGTACAACAAGAGGTCACTGGAGTTCCTTGGACACACCTTCGGTAATGAAGGCATCAACCCAAGCGACATCAAAATAAAAGCAATCCTTGGATTACCCGACCCTAAAAACGCATCAGAAGTCAGAAGCTTGTTGGGGATGACTAACTTCTGCGGGGCAGAATTCATTCCAAACTATGCAACCCTCACCTATGAACTACGTCAACTAACAAAAAAAACACACAGTGGTCCTGGACTGAACGTCACACTGAATGTCTAAAAAACATTAAGGAGGCACTGAGCAGAGCATGCTCACTTGCCTACTTTGACCCGAACAAACACACTGAAATACATACGGATGCTAGTCCGGTAGGCATTTCTGCCGTGCTGTCACAAAATGGACGGATAGTACAATTTGCAAGTTGTGCTCTATCCGCAGTTGAACAGAGATACTCCCAAACAGAGCGTGAAGCACTCGCCATCACATGGGCGTGTGAACACTTTCACATATATATCTTTGGAGCTCCATTCACTGTCTTTACAGACCACAAACCCCTAACATCCATTGTTAACAACACCCGCTCCCAACTATCAGCACGCATTTTACACTGGGTTTTGAGAACGCAACCATACGACATGACCGTCATATACAGACCAGGCCATGACAACCCAGCTGACTATCTCAGCCGCCATCCAACGCACCTACCACCAAGCGACAGAGAACAAAAAATAGCAGAGGAATATATAAACTACATCCTCTCAATCTCAACCCCCAAAGCAATGACAATTGATGAAGTTGCAACGGAAACGGAAAAAGACAAGACACTCACCACTGTCATCCAAGCCATCCTTACCAACAAATGGCATGGTGTCGAGGATGGCATAAACAAAGCAACATTCCACACTCTGCACGCCAATCGTGCCGAACCATCACTTGCACACAAGGATAGCATCATCCTCAAAGGGCACCGAATAGTACTGCCTGAAGCACTACAAAACAGAGCTGTCAAAATAGCACATGCTGGACACCAAGGCATTGTAAAAACCATGGCTCTCCTCCGAGAAAAGGTCTGGTTCAAAAACATGCAGCCTCTAGTGGAAGAAAACATCAAGAACTGCCACACCTGTCAGATCAGTACCCATAAACCGACAAGAGAGCCACTGCAAATGTCCCCACTACCAGCAGCCCCATGGGCAGAAGTCAGTGCTGACTTTAGACACCTCCAAAATGGAAAGTACCTCCTCGTTGTCACAGACGAATACTCACGCTATGTTGTTGTCGACATCCTGGACTCCATCTCAACAACATCAGTCATACCCCGCCTAGACAAGATATTCGCCGAATTTGGTGTGCCAGTCTCCCTCAAAACGGACAATGGCCCACCATTCAACAGCCACGAATTCAAAACCTATGCCTCCATCACTGGATTCAGACACAGGAGAATAACACCGCTATGGCCCCAGGCCAACGGGGAAACAGAACGCTTCATGTGCACTGTAAAAAAGTCCATTAAAGCTGCCTTAAATAAAGGTCGAAGCTGGAACCAGGAATTATTCAAATTCCTGCTGGACTACCGGACGACACCACATTGCACCACCGGCGCACCCCCAGCCACAATTCTATTTGGCCGGACCATAAAAAACCGCCTGCCACACCTGATCACACCCATTGCTGAAGACCCCAGCATTAGGGAGCGTGACACCGAAGCTAAGAGAAAAATAAAGCAAAAAATAAAGCAATACGCTGATAGAAAAGCGTACGTGAAACCCAATGATCTCAGGGTGGGTGATACAGTCATTGTAAAAAGCGACAACACCTCAAAGGCTCTCACACCTTACCAGCCTAACCCAATGACTATTATAAAGAAAAAGGGATCCATGATCACCGCCACACACAAAGGTAGCCAAACTACAAGAAATTCCAGCTTCTTCAAAAAAATCCCTAAGCCAACAACAAACCATGCACATAACCTACTGGATTACCCCTCATCTGAAGATGAAAGCTACACACATACGACAACACCACCAGAATACAAAGATAACCAAACACAACACACAACTCTAAACCTCAGGCGTTCAAGTAGAACAAAACGGCCACCCAAAAGATTTGACCACTAACAAAAAAAAAAAAAAAATAATAATAATAAACATACCCGTACACAATAGTCTGAACCATCATCATTTTCTTTTCTCTCATTCAGGTTAACAGACATCTCCTCCGACATAGAGTCCGAGCCATCTGTTCAAGCATCCCAATCACTTCACAGACTGAATGGACTCCCTCACCAGATAATTATTACCACTACTGTCATTGTTGTTATCATTATTAAAAAAAAAAAAAAATAAGAGAGCATTGTAATATCCTAACTAACAAAAGGGAAATAACCTCTGATGCCACAGGGGTTACGGCCCCTACCACATCCGGGGGATTTGGGCAATAAAGGAATGTACCAGGCATAGCAGCAGATGTTCGTTCTCGGTATGTCTTTAATCACCATCCATTCTATCGATTCATCTTGGTAATAGTCCATACCTAGCAAGTATCCATTACCTCAGATATAAAGACTTTACAAGTTCCATTTTCTAGTGGTATATTTAATTTGTTTTTATATGTGGTTGCGTGTTCTCACAAGTCGGAAGGTCGCCAATTTGTAGGGGAACATGTTATTTGGTAGATATGTTTAGTCCCCCAAAATTTGATGTCGTGGTTTAGTATATGTTTAGTTTAGTGGTATGTTATGTTTGGAAAAAGGCACATGGAAAAAGGGAAAATAGGCACATGGAGACAAATGTAGTAAATGAGTAAAGATATGAAACGGCGCGGACAAAAGGAACATTCAAAACAAGGCGACGAACAAAACAAATTTATATTCACAACAAAACATGCAATGATATATTTAAAATATTGCTATGATTCTATATTGTTCGTAAAATAGTCCTGTGTGTATGTGTGTCTAACACAACTAAAACTACAGAAAGGGTTAAATAATAAAAGTGTCCTATTCATGTCGACTACATATTCTTAAATATTCATTTCTTCCTGTGGTTTGAAACAGTTGGTGTTTTCGAGGCTGGAAAAAGTCTCATCGGCAAAGTATTTTGAGGAAAAGAAGGTTTGCGTGGTTTATCCATTTTGTGGCTTTTGACGTCTGTTGGTGAATAAGAGAGTCACACTGGAGAGAGTGTGTTAGCGCTGCAATAGAAATTGGTAAAAAGAGATAGCGTGTTTGAAGACGACGTATTTATAGAAAATACGTGTCTTGGAATCGGTTCCAAAAAACGCGGGACAAAATTCAAACGAGGATGTAGTTTTAAGCAGGTCACGTGGTTCTCCTGGCCAATGGTTTCCCGAGACTGAATATTTGCGTGCGTCAGCCATCTTTGTTGTGGGAACAAGTGGCATACCACCCAATTTAAATTATTGGAGTGTAAGTCCTATAGCATTGACGTAGTTCTCGTATTCGTCATTTGGAGTCAGCGTTTCTGATATCGTCTGAAGTGCATCAAATTTGTTTCTTAGTGTTGTATATTTATTGCTAATATCTCTATTGGTCCAGTCATAACGTGTGGTCCTGGTTGTTTGTGACGCAAACGTGTCTTTGCCGTGACAGTTCGGTGTTCGGAAGACATTCTTTCAAAAGAGGAATATGCCTCATAATTCAAAGCGCTGTTTGTCTATTTCTTATTCATAATGATGTAATCTATCTGTGATTTAGCATTATTTACGTTGGTATAGTTCTATAGTTTTCCCTTCCTTTTCTGAATTTTAGTATCAAGGCATGTTAATCTATTTTCTGATATGAAATCCATTAGGTGTTCCCCATTTCTGTTTGACGTGTTGTGTAAGTTGAATTTGTTGTTTACGCTTTAACTATTTGGGCATTCACGTCTCCCCCGATGATGAGAACGTTGTGTTTAGGGATGCCATGAACAAGGGAGGATAGCTCATTATTGAAGGTGTTTAGATCTGTTTCATCACTAACATTGGTAGGGCTGTAGCAGGAAATGGTCATTGTGCTGGCATTGCCATTGAACATAGCTACCATTATTATGGGTTGTATTTTCTTAAGTGATTTTTGGGCGAATGGACTGAGAAGCATTCTTACGCCACCTATAACTGCGTTGACAGTGTTTTTCCATGCAGATAACCGTTACGCTATGTGTCCTGGTGGTTATAAGCGTTGGTTACCTAAGCTTCTAAAGAGACAATTATCTGGAGGTTGCTGGTTCATTCCTGACTGCAGACGAGTAATATTTAACACTTGTACCCGGTTATGGTTAACGGAATCAGAGCAAGCGACCTTCATGGATTAAATAAAGGAGGGGTTTCGAATTTCCATGTAGGCTCCCGAGTTCGAAAAGAAACACCTGAAGAATGCTGGAAGCGGCCTAAACGTTGTGAATATAACAATAAAGATGAAGATAATAGTCCGAAATCTCTGAATGATAAAAATACTAGGTTTTTGTTATGCTCTACCACAGACACTTTCAGTGCCGGTTGTTGGCCTATTCTATTTAAAGTTCTAACGTTAAATGTCACTATTTGTATTGTGCTTTTACGTTTAAGTAGTTTTTTGTTTGTGTTTGAGTTCTGTAGCTGATTTTTCGAACCCTGGGGACAGAACTCCGACCTCAGCAGAAAGCGCCCTTTTTTTACCTACTCGAAAGACGATGCAGTTTGGACACATGGTTTGAGTGAGAGTCATGGTAATCTTTCGATGACCGTATTTCAACCTCATCAGTAGTCGCTACCTTTAAAGATGAGTAGCTGTAGTTTTCAGCCTGAACCTGTGGGGTTCGTTCACCAGCATCTGACGAAGCACGCCGTTGACTCGATGCTAGGCTCATCCGCCTTACTTCACATCCACCATGCTGCTTCCCATGGCTTCAAATGTTTAACTTGTGGGTGTAAAAAATGTCCTTTATTTTTCCTTCTCCTATTTCGCTCATTCCCCTCCCTTTTTTTTCTCCCGTTTCGCCCATTCCCCACTTTTTCTCTTTCCTCTACTCCTGAATATTCTTTAAGTTTTAAATTAGTTAAAGTCCGGCTATTTCCTTTTCGTTTAATTTTTGAGCCCTTGGGAAAATTCCTTGTCTTTGTTACTCGGCTTATATATGATGTATAATAGATGGTCATATATCTCGAAACCTCTTCCAAGGCATGTGTGATCAGCATTTGGTTTAGTAGAATAGCAATCACTAACTTGGGGTCTATGGTGTTTAAAATGTTAGAAATGGTAACACATCTATGAGAGAGGCTGCAGTACGCTTATGCACGCTTTCACTTAGAATTTCATTGGCCATGTGTGAACATTTTCTTTTATACTACCAGATATTCGTATAAGATTCCCGATACCTTTTTCCCCTAACTTTTAATTACTTTTAAAGACAATTGCTACTCCAGTTGGACCGATACTACTTACTACTTCTAACCCGACAAATAATAATAATAATAATAATTATTATTATTATTATTATAACAGTAAATAGAAAATTTGAACAAGGTAAATACGATAAATATATGACAGCACTCTGGTTAATGCTAAAATTTTATCGAAAGTTCAGTTACCTTTTCAAGGTTGAAACTTTTTGGGATTCTTCGGACGATTATACAGGTCTGCCAAGTGTGTGTGTGTGTGTGTGTGTGGGGGGGGGGCATTGTAAAAGCGTGCATAGAAGGAATGCTCCCCTCTTACGTGGCTAACCTGAAAATATTATCAAAACACCGAGGAAAAATTATGGAATTCATTGATAGAAATATTGTTCTTGGGGATAAAATAGATAAACGCTTACTTGAAAAATGTTGGTAATGTAACCATTTGGCTTTACCATACCATGGTTGAGTCAAAGACAACGTCTCAACTGTTTGAAGACTTGTGGGGGAAAAAGAGATTAGAAATATATTTTTGAGACAGTCATGTGACTTGTTTCTTGACAAACTCTCCAAGAATTTGTGCCGGGTGGGTAGTTGTTGATGGAACACTGTCTCAGGGTACCGTCTTTCCAAGCTTTACCTGCTTTGCAATGTTGGGTTTATTGTTTGGCGCCTGAGGTACCCTAATAGAGGAATACCGATGGGGCCAAGCAGTTTTTATCAACCGTGCATATCTTGATTTGTGTAGGGCTTCCCACAATAAAATAGCTGTGTGCCGCATTCTAGATCGGTGGGAAGTCAGTTACATACCGACACCCCACAGGACCTTTACTGGATGTGCAAATTATTTAAGGGAGATAATCATTAATTGTATCCCTACATTAGTTTCTTATAGGGTACCTCATGCGTTTAACAAAGCTCAGCTGACCTTTGTTAGTTGATTCGATTCTCACTATATGATTCCTAAGTCTGACCTTGTTCCAAAATAAGCTATTCATGAAGCACCTTGTGCAGATCGAAATTACTAACAATAGTTTGCTAACTTCAACTACGCAAAGTCACGACTTAAGACATTAATTTACCCAATAAATAAAAAAAATTTCTTATACAAGGGAATATACTCAGTATATTCTAATAGCAAATTACCTCCCTTAACACATTACACTCCAAGCTCACCAACTTTTATTTTAACTTCCACGCTTCTTTTCCCCGTTTTGTTTTCCTTGTTTTTTGTTCATTTATTTAGATTTTTTCTTAAAAGAGTAACACTAATTATGATTTTTGAAAGTGATATCATTAGATATAAAAATATTTACGGAATCTATTGCACCATTTTATATTTATGCTGACCTCCTCTTATCTTGGGGGTGTCCTCATGGTGTAATGGTTAAAGCGATGGACTGCGGAATCGTAGTACGCGAGTTCGTACTCCAGTCGCGCTATTACGTTCATTTTAGGGCAAATACCCTTGGGAAAGGTATGAACCCCCTTATCCTCCCAGCTATGGGTTAAATAGTACAACTACTGTTCTTCTAGGAGAATGGCTTTGGCATTAAATAACCTACAAACGTTGATATGCTATTAAACAAAGAAACCAAACCATCCTCTTATCTTATCTTTTAAGTAAACACTTAAAGCTGCTATATTCACCGTGGAGTAATTGAAAAGGGAGAAGAACCGCTTAGTGAAAGCCAAAGAAGTTTGCCAAGATTTTTTACCCAAAAGATTATAAGAAGAAACATCAGGAGATTGTGAGATAAAAAGGTTCCATGGAGAACAGTGGCAACTTTAAGAGTAGGGTTTATTGGACTCATTTCACTCAGAACAAGTCATTTGTCTTTGTTTTTGGTTGGATTCAATGTCCAAATTCAAACCATAATAAATAATTGTTTTAACTAACTTCTTGTTTTTTTTATGCCTTAAATGTTGATTTAGATAAATTTTGCTGATAATATTCATAATAATGTCACTCGAGGAAAAAATAACGTGGCTAGTTATTTGATGGCCATGAAAATCAACCTTAAAAACAAATTAAATCCTTCAAATAACAAGAATAGATTTCTGGTTAAAATGATAAAATATCTCAAATGCTTTTAATTTTTCGTTTTCCAAAGAATATATTTTTGTTTCAAATTGATTGCAACATTTTGACTGTAAATATTTATTCTGTTTATTATAATATTATACTAGCAGAAGTACCCTGTCTATGTCCTGTGGGAATTAATAAAGATAAATTAAACAAAATTAAATTAAGAATAAATACAAAAAATTCAGAAACTCTCAGAAGCCCCTGATCGGAAAAGGGGCGGCGCATGCGTAAAGAAGGAACCCTCTCGGCAAAAGAAAAGAAGCCTACCCTTTTTCAGCAGTGACAAGCGGAGTGACAACACATATCTTTCTTGCTACGGGTGGAAGGCGCCATGCGTCCGTCTCTAGATGACACGTTGGCTAACCTTTCCACTAGTAGCAGCCGCCTCTTTTACCAACGACCTACGACTAAAAACACCAAATAACGGACTCGTCAGAATCACAATTAAGACACCATATAACGGACTTAACGACTAACCCATTTTAACACCTTGACTAGGAGACGCAACCATTTCATTTGTATTCAGGAAGAATTTCCACACCCACTGACTAGTTGTTGAACCCAGAAATAAAGGCAAAATACAAAAGATATTGACCTCCTATCTTCTCTTCCTATCTTCTTTCATATAATTCCTTGCAGCTTTCATATCCAAGAAGTTAAACCAGCAAGATGACGGGGAGTAAGAATAGAATAACCCAAAATGGAGTCAGATATCAAATAACAACATAAATTACCTTGAAACCCTATAGATCGGTCTAGAAGGATTTTAGGAACACCAATGAGTAAAACAGAAAAGGGAAGAGAGGAGTTTGCTAATAATTAAAAATGTGTCCTTATTTGTTGTTGTAAGATTTTGCCAATTAATTCAAATGAAAAGTATTCATTTGTTTTACCAATTTTTTTTTTTATTATTATTCTTTTTTAGTTTACATTTAAAATAATATATAAAATATATAACATTATGCTAGTGAACATTTAAAAAAATTTTCATGCTTTTTAGTCTCCGATAAATTCCAATTTTTTACAATTAGGGCTCAGTTACAGAACAATTGTTAGTTAATGATTTAATTTAGTTTAAAGGCAGCATAGTTTTGATTCACATTTTTATTTATCCTCTAAAAATTTAATAGTAAAAGAATCTAAGAATTCGCGTAATACAATATTCTTTTATTTTTAGGTCCCATGTATGGGTTAAATAGATCTATTTGAAAATTATTATTAGTATTAGAATAGTTGCAACCATATAACTGTGTGCAAACAAATGATTATTATAGACAAATGAAAAAGTGAAGACCTGATTGAAATTCAACATCCGTGTAGACATAGTTGTAAATAAGCCATGTGGTTCCAAAAAGCACATTTTCTAACCAATGTCAATAAAAATCAAAAATCTGAAATCTTGGTTGAGTTGAGCCGAGTGGATTACGATAATAACAACAGACAAAACCTTCGACAGTACAAGTTCATTGGTCGACAGTCAACCCCATGATACGGACAACCATAATATATCCACTTCTCAGGGTAGCCACACACAAGAACACTAACAGATGCATATTAACTCGTGGATCAAACAGCAGAATTAATAAGGGAAATTATTGCTAAGTTGACTCTATAACATCACCAGAAAAACACCAAGTGCTAACATTCATTCTCATCAATTTCGGATAATGAATTTCTGTTTCGTTATTGTTCTAGATAATTTGTTTTCAACTTTTATTAGTGTTTTCGAGACCGTGTTATTCGCACGCCCTTTTCTATTTCTCGCATCCTTCATTTAACTATCTCTTTCAATTCATCTGTTGACAATTTTCATGAAGGGAATCAGGGAAAAAATTCGGAAATGTCGCCATAATTTCAAATAATTATTTCCTTCTAAATTTTTCATTGGTTATGTTATATTCAAGCGTGTGGTTGCAAGAAAAATAAGACTGACGAGAAGATTTAGTTTATTTTGTTTATTGAATAAATAAAATTAACAAGCGGATGAAATATCTGGCTGGCTGACGAGGTTGGGGGTTGTCTATTCGGCGATAAGCGGTTGCTTTGATTTGGTCGGACGGTGTTGTCGGTGACGATCTTCAGACGGTTAGCGATTCAATTGGCGTGTGACCTCTGCTTGGCCTATTTATATGTTCCCAACTTCAAATACCGGAATATACTGCTTGTGGAAAAAAATGATTGGTTGAAAAATAGACCTTTTTTTTTATAACTGAGAATTTTCTGGGGATTTTGGATAGACTATGCGCGGAGCCTCTGCGCAGAAGCCATGATTTTCTCAGTTTGACACTAGCCGTTGTTGGATCAACATCCGGTAGCTGTTATTTTCTTCTACAGTGTCGATGTCTGTGGGTCTGTGTTTTGTGTGTTTTAGTAGTTAGGTGTGTGAAGAGTTAAGTGGGTGAATCAGAAGAGATTTGATGTATTTTACTATAACAGGAGAAAAATTCCAAAAATATATACACTGTGACAATGCAACAAGTCAAAATAAAATGTCTAACCAAAAGTTTACAAAAAATGTAAATAAGTATGGCAATTGTATGCAAAATATGGCGATTTGCTTGCCAAATGTGGTGGTTTAGGCCGCAAAATATGGTTTAATTTGAAAACAAGAAAGTTAGTATCAGGAAAAAAACATCAACACAACTTGGAATTTTCATAGTATTATATTACCGGGCCATTGGTCTAATGAGTAGAATGTTCGTCAATGGTCCGGGAGACCAGGGTTCAATCCCAAGTCAAGTCATACCAAAGACTCAATTATAGTACTGGATGCCGCCTTGCTTAGCACTAAGAACCATAAGGTGAGGATCAAGGGTAAAGTGGAGCAATCCTGGGAATAGAGTAGCGCCTTCCCCTACACCTCGGTGTAGTAGCTATTGAAAAGGCATCCTTCTGGTCACCCTCAACTAAGGTCACCAACTTTACTTTTTTATTACTGTTGCAAACAAATTGCGGCTATATAATATACAAGAATAAACATATAATAGTCAACTTAACTAAAGCCCTTGTGTCGTATATATCAAAGTTTAACGTACTTCATATGGCTCTCTCGTTCACTGCTGGAACTTTAATAGACACGATTTTAACGTCCGTTTGTTACGGTTGGAACAGAGCCCTAGACATGTCTTTTGAATCTGGCGCTTATGTATGCGGGTCATTGTTTGGTTAGTTTGAAAGGTGCCTCGACCAATTATATGGGTCATACATAGCCTTTAGAGAGTGGGATCAACCAAAGGAGACAACCCACTTATCTTAGGTATATTTATATATATATATATATATATATATTATAAATGTTCAGAAAAAATGTTCAGGTTTATGTCAGTTCTATCTTTAACAAATTTCTCTTCCACTTTCTTTTCTTCCTTTTCTCTTTCTCACACAAAAGTGCGGTGTCTGTATGTGTATCAACTGTCTCTTTCTCTTTTTTTTCTTTCTTGTTTTTTTTTAAATCCTAAAAATGCCGTTTGTCAATGTTGAATTTCCCTCTCGCTTCTTTTCAACTTCCAAAGCTTGTAAAAATTCCTTTTCTTTTTTCTTTTCTTTCCTTGTACACTTCTTTGTCTTTTTTCTTTGTTTGTTTTCAAAGACGAAGCAGTTATTCTTTTTTTTTCTTTAATAATTTTCATATACTTTTTTTTTCTTATCACTGTTCAATTTCTCATTCTTTGTACATTTCTCTCGGAATTTCTGTCTTTTTTCTATATCTGTGCATCACTACACCCAAATATTTATGTCTATTACTCTCTGTCTTTTATTTCGGATAACCAAGGCTAACATAAGTTTGCATGTAGCGAGTGAGAGTGAGTTCTCGTCTCTATTTTACGGGTATTACTTCACGATTAGTTCCACCACAAATACAACACAAATTTTTACAAGCACGTAAAACAAATGGAATATGACAACAACAAACATTAAGAAAAAAACAATTTAATATTCATAACAAAACAGGAATAAAAATAAATGAGATACATAATGTGCGAGTGGCCTTTGTAGAAATACAGGTATGGCCAGTTAAATGAAAATAAGATTGTTCACACGTGTGTGTGTGTGTGTGTGTGTGTGTGTGTGTGTGTGTGTGTGTGTTTAAATGTTAATAAAGTCTATTGAATAAATGGTTCCATGGTTGGCCAAAGTAAGTTGGATAAAAATAATTGTCTTTACTTAAAAATGTGGGTATGTGTGTGTGTATACGAATGATGGACCGTACGTATGGGTTGTAGGAGGTTATATTGTGTTTTTAGGTTTAATTTCCATTTTTGTAGTGGTATATTTAGTTTGTTTTTACATGTGGTTGCGTGTTCTCATAAGTAGGAGGGTCGCCAAATATAGCGATGGGGATAACATTATTATTATTATTATTGTTGGGTTTTTAGTTTAAGGTTTAAGTTGGTTTTGTTGGTATTACTTTGGTTGCGTTGGTATTTCGTTGGTAGTTATCCCCTCGCTAAATGTTGATGGAAAATAAAGGTGGTGGAGAAGAACGAAGACATCGTTAGGTTTTAAAGGAAGGTTTAATGGCAGCATGAAGTAAAGAGTTTTACGCTGGTATGCTGCGAGTCTCGTAGTAAAGAAAGAAGGTAGGAAGTTATTAGAGTGTATCATCTAATTTGTTTTTAACTAGAATCCCTTGGTCTAGAAGAATAGACCGAAGAGATCCATAAACTAGATGGCTCTCCTCATAGTGGTTGATGAGGCTACTACTATTCGGGAACAGACGAATAGACGTCCGTTCCCTTTGAGGATTTCTGACCGAGAGAGAGATTCGCGGGTTTTCTTCAATTTTTGGTGCTGCTAGGAAATATGGTTCGGGCTGAATAGGACAAGTCATCCTGATTGGGTGAAAATGTTCGGCGACTCTAACGGTCAAATTAAATTACGCGCCAAACAAAAATTTAAGTTTCTTTCTGCTGCAGGGTCTTTGCTTTCATTTAGTCCGCACTGTGTTTTTTCTTAAGATTTTGGCGACAGCGTGTCGCATTGGTGAAAGAAAGTCGCAAGCCTTTTCATTTGAGGCTCTCCGCGGCTCGGTCATGGCCTCTAGTGAAAAGTCTTTTTGGGTAGTAGACGGAATGACTTTTTGGCCGTGGAAGAAATGAATTGAATGACCGACAACTGACCTGGTTGATTAAATTCTTTGTTATTTATACTTTTGTAATGGATCAAAAAATAGTTTTATTGCAGGTCCTAAAATTTAAGCGCGTAGACATTTCTTGACCAATCAGATTCGTATTTTTACTTATTTGTTTTCGAGCCTAAAAAATTTTCTCTTAATTAATTTCTGATCCGGATTTTCTAAAATGGTCTATTTCTATGTTTTTAGCTGATTAGTTAAAAAATATAAAAATGTAACTTCAATGCTAATTCGGTTTTGATCCAAAATTTCCAGAATGTTCTCAAGTATGTTTTTGTTGATTTAAAATAATCAACTAAAGGCTAAAAAATGTATATTCTATACGTGCGCCCTTTTCCAATTTTTAATAAGTATCTTCACAAAAGAAGTATGGTTCGTATTCAGCCAGCATTTCTTCCCCTTTATACTATTCCGACCAAAACAACACAGATAAAATTTTCCAGGAACCCTTTTTTTTCAAATAGCAAAAACTTTTCCCTTCTTCGTCGACCCTCATTTTTCAACTTATCTAACAGTTATCGAGTATACTTTCTTCTCTTGCTGATCCTGATTCGAAACCCCAGTCCAGAGCCCCAGTGCACACCGCGATACACCCCACATTTCAAATAATCTCTTCTTTCAACAGATGGGTGCGAAGCATTCCGTCTTCAACTAAAACAATAGCCCGGCCTCTTACCAACACACCCAAATTTTCGAGTCCATTCTAAGGAGATAATCAGCAATACGTCTTCAACAAAACACTGGTCTGGCCTCTTAACAGTACCTCAAAATATTCGATCCCTTTCTAAGAAGACAACCAACGATACGTCCAATTTCCATAACCTTTTTGATACTTTTTCGATTCATCCACGGACACAACGTCGTCATAATCCTCGCCCCACTCACCTAACAATGGGTCCAAAAGTACATGAGACACCCCCTAACCATATACCATAGTCGCACCCAAATCTCCCAGACGCCCGCAATTGAACTCTATCGGAAAAAGAAATCTCAATATCAAATTACTTCTCTCCGACGTGCATTTACAACTTACACTAAGTTTTCATACATAAAAGTTTCACATCACTACGTTACAACTCGTATTTACAATCTAGGCTAAAATTTCATTTATAAAAAGTTATGTCTTGTTTTGTTATTACAAACTAGTCATCTTTTTTGACATATCACAGAAACGCTATTTTCCCATTGTCCATAGAACAGAATGTCTGTTCGCCCGCCCCCTTTCCTTTCTGTCTTTTTCTACCAAACTCCTGTTAAACTAATATATTGCAGTTTTCAGTATCAAACACTAATATGTAAAAATACGGGACCCATTATAGAGTTCCAATTTTTTTTTTCGTAATTTGTTAAATTCTATTTGTATGCAAACACTTAAAATCTTGAATCAGACAGATAAGACAAAAAAAAAAAAAACATTTTGAGAAATGAGCAATGTGCCTGTTTTTGAATCTTGTCCTGCCTTTTTTCTTCTCTTTTTCGTTAATTTCTTTTTCTTTACCATTTTTGTTGTTGTCTTTGTACTTGTTATTTCTAGTTTTTTTCCAGCGTTTTTGTTTTCGATTTTCTTGATGTCTTGAATTTTTCCTTTTTTTCTTGATTTTCCTTCTTTTTGTTGTGTTTTTGGACTTTTTCCTCTTTATTTTCGTTTTTTTTCTTTTCCTCCGTCTCTTCTTTTTTCTTTTTTTTCTTTTCGTATTTCATTCGTTCTTTTCATATCTTGTTTTTTCCCTCTCTCTCTCTCTGTCTCTCCTTTAAAAAAACCCAACTTTCTTTTGCTTCATCGGCTGCTACTTTTAATTGTCCAGTGTTTAACCCTAGGTTCAAATTATCCCATGTCTTAAAACCACCCAAAAACGAAACCGACTCCCCGCCCCACAAAAAAAAAAAAACAAAAAAAACGAAAACAAAAACCAGCAGGCTACTGCGCATTAAATCAATTTTATATTATATAGCTGTGGGGAATAAATAAAAGACCATAAGACATTTCTTTATAAAAAATATAAGTCTCTCTTTATTACTCGAAAGGTCTGAAATTGGTTGCAAGTGTGAGAGAGACAGAGACGAAGTACTCGGATGCAGACTGACGGAGGACTGCTATATTGATATTTTTTAAAACCATGTTGTGAGTCTATAATCAGGGCCTTACGTCTCTGCCTTTTTGAGGGGGGGGGGCATCGGGGTTCGCCGAGAGGCCATCTGCTCCTCTCCGGCTCTCGCTGACTGCTCCCCGAACCCTATGACTACTAGAATCTCTTCTGCCTGACCGACCGACCGACCGACCGACTGACTGTCACTGACATTTCTGTCTGTGGGCACCCGAGTATACATAATTTCATACCGTCCATGCGTTCCTTCCATTTCGTGATTCACGTGATTTGCTTACACCCACGCATTGCTTGTTCTTTGGTAATCACTTTGTTTACACTGGTGTATCCTGTGTAGAAATCCCTAATTGATGGCTCAGTCAAAGGTTAATATGCAACATTAGTTGATAACACTTTTAAACGAGCTTAAGCTTATTTTTTTGCACACTGTTAAATGGGTTCAAGTATTGTTATTGAATACTAATAATTCTATACACTATCAATCATTTTTGCACATAGTTAAATTGTATCAAGTATTGCTATATATCACTAACAATTCAATTAAACGTGTCATTTGTTTACACTCAGTTAAATGATCAAACAGCTCTATTTCAAACAATTACATTTAGCATCAGTCATTTGTTTTTTCTCAGTTTAAATGTCAAACAGTTCTATTTGACCCATAGATAGGATCCTATCAGGTGTTATGAATCCAGACCAGAGTGGACCTGGGAGCGATGGTAAAGAAGAGGTACTCCGTATTCCCTAAAGCTTATCATAGCTGTCCCGTCTACGATAGCCAAAATATCCCGTTTAGAAAAAATGCTGAGTCACCCGTGACACCAGACAACAAAACGTCGTGCATATGTCATGAGTGAACTTCTGTTATGAACATGCGTACTAATTTTCAAAAGGAGTTAATTCTGCAAGACTTTCGGAGATAAAATTATTACCACAGGATGAAATATATTATATCTAAAAGTTCATTTTTAAAGTATAATGAAATGTCTCATTATCATTTATATTTTATAAGGGGACTTCCTGTGTACAAAAATACTTCCCTCGACCAGCGGAGTAGCAGCGGCTAACGCTATATAAACGCACAGGCAGCAACCAAAAGTTAATGAAGCAGCCAGGCTTCGGTCCGGAGCAGTGTTCAAAGTCAAGGACAAATTCGAGGCCGAAAGGTTCCCTGTTTCGGCTGGGCCACCTCCAGGTGGGTGATGATGACCAGCATAGTCCAGCAGGGTTCGGGTCTTAGCTTGAGCCCGACCTCACCCTCCCTCACTATAATCGACTTTCGGGTCATTGACCTTGTGTCAAGTCCTGTCTGGTGGGAGGCAGTGACAAATAATCAACGGACGAGGCAGCCGGGCCTAGCCCGAAGGAAAGGAATCCGTTACCTCTGCCAGCAGCATGGGGTCTGTGTCCCCACCACCAAACCAAGCTGCCGAACGTGGGTCAGCGTCCTTACCACCAGCCGAAGCAGAAGACGGGGAAACCAACCAATCACAGCTGCGGACCCAGCACAGGCAACCAGACCATGTTTTTTTTATTCAAACAGATTTTCTCAGAGTTAACCTCAGAAAGTCTAACCATCTTTTAGGAGTTAACTTCAGAAAGTCTTTTGAGATCACTTTTGGTTTGCTCACTACAACCTCCCTGACAGATCCTATGAGACGATGACGCAATAGTTAGCACCAACTGCAGACCAGCTCCAGCTTAACCCAGTAGCCGTTCCTGCGCAACCAAGTAACTAGCACAAACTGCAGACCAACTCCAGCATAACACAGCATCCATTTCTGTGCAATCAAGCTACCAGCACCAACTGCAGACCAGCTCCAACTTAACCTAGCAGTCGTTCCTGTATGACCAAGCTATAGCATTTGCAGTATCTAGTCCACGAGCGACTCACTGTTCGGACTCGTATCACTACTTGAGGCTGCATCGACACACACCCGGTTAACCAAGGATTGAACAAACCGGGACACCAATCACACAGCCTCTACAAAAAGCATCTGCAACATCTAGTCCACGAGCGACTCATTGCTCGGACTAGCACCAACACTTCAAGGCCACTTCGACACCCCCGGTTTGCCAAAGTACTGCACAACCGGGACGTTGATCATCCAGTCTTTGCAACCAATGCGTTCACTTCATTGACCGTCTCCAGCAACATCTACAACCTGACCATACAGCAACACCTAATATCTGCACCAAACACATAGATCATCCTCACCTTGTAGGCGTGCTGTCGCCACAGTTGAATCTAAGATTTTCTACAACAGAGACTTTCGACATCCAACTTAGACTACACAGACGTGACACAACAACTGCGATTTCTACACCTATACACTTTTAGTGTAAAATTCGCTCAATTACACCTGAGTTTAAACTTATCCACTTGCCTCTGTCATTTGTCCAGTCCTCTATCAATCAACACACAGCACAACCAACAACATTAAATACCTATTCGCGGGACCGACGCATTCACATATGCCATCAAATCAAACCGAACTAAACCAAATCAAACCAAGCCAAATGAATCAAATTTTGGCATTAAATAACAATAAAGTGGTGATATGCTATTAATCAACTAAACCCTAAACCTCTACCCCCTACTGTATTACTTTCTCGTTTAGCTTTATTTCTTTTTTTAATTCATGAAACCGTATATTTTTAGTAGGGAAAAAAATGATAATTAGATACTAAATTTTGAAACTTTTAACATAAAATTTGAGTTTGCAAATTTTGGTTTAAATTTTTGCCTTGAAAAATAAAACCAAATAAAAAAATTGACTGACATTCAAAATCTAAGCAATCTACTGACAAAATATTTATAATACTCAATAAGGCGGTTTTGAGGAGGAGATCCGAAGACGCATTTGCACGTTGTTGTTTTCTCTTGTATACTGACTCTGATTTAACTTGCATTTGGGATAGATCTTCAAATTTCTCCACTACAACCCTGCGCTTTAACCACTAAACCAACTCCACAAATCCAAGAACAGGGGAGGTAACTTGTGTTATAAATAAGACTCGTCCAGACAAGTAAAGATTCCAACATGGCGAGACCCACAGCAACACGTTGTTTACGTTAGGTTGATAGGTAACCAAACTATTTACTCTTTTCGTCTAAGGTCCGACTGTTTACAACTATTTCTAATTTCAATGTCACAAGAGAGACCTTCTCCTGTAGGTTTACAGCTTTTTTCTTCTTTGCCTTTGTGCTTATTTGTATTTTATTTTTTTATTTTGATATTGTTGGCGGGTGATGCATTGCCTGTTGCTAACGCCTCTAAAAATAAATAAGCTTATTTACTTTTATGCTGTTTTCCTCTTTAACAAAGGAAAATAAAAGACACGAGCTGCATGCATTTTATCACAATTCAAAGCTGGAAATTTTGAAAGCAACTTTCTTCCTTAGGAAAAAACAAACTTGAAAAAAAAAAGGAAGACTTCTAAAAACCTTGGAAATTTTTTTTTTGTTTATAACTTTCTATTCATTTTTATTTTAACGATTTTAATGTTTAACAGTTCAAAGTGGTTTTAATCGATAAAAACCTAATGATAAAATTGGTGAATACTTTGATTTATTGAAAACAAGTTAATACTTTTCAGTTGTATTTAATTTTGAAGTCGTAATCCCACATCTGACAAATTTCTGTTTAACTGGAATTGGTTTTAAAAAAGATTTCTAAGAGTTTTTTTTTTACAGACCCATTGAAACTGCGTTCATTCAAATGTTTTTTTTTTTTTTTTTCGTTAATTTGTGACTGTAATTGATGTTGTTAGTTTTGTATATCGATATATAATTATATGTTCAAAATTGGTTCTTTTTATTAGCGTTAAAATACCAAGTTTTGTCGATTATGAGTTATTTTTTTAAGGTGTTGACAAACCTTTCTGTACACTCGGTTGATGGATAGATTTTAAATTATTTAGAAATTCTTGTTTCACTTTTGTTGTCCAGAAAAGTTAGTACTATTCCTTAACATTGTAATTTCATTAGGACGATTTTTTTTTCTTTGGTTAATAGTATTTTATGTTAAAGCTTTTTTGGTAAGATGTGCCACAAGGCCGTATGAATGGGGCACGCAATGAGACTTGAACTATATCGACTTCATGAATTATTCCCGACTCGTACTCTCAAAAAGATGTGAGTAGGTTCAAGAGACCCGCATAAAATGACCTTGTATCGAACTTGTGAAGAGATAAATAAGATCAAAGTTAGGTTGGTTTTGAGAGCCACTAAAGAAAAACGAATAACATTTTTTTACAGTTTGGCAAACAAAATCATTTGTTCTCTAATTTTACTTGCTTTAGAAGTAACAAAATATTTTGGCGCATTTAACATGTAGATTAAAAACGTATTTATACTTATAAAAAGTAATTTCAACTGATAATTTTAAAAAAAAATTCAGTAAATGAATGATAAAAAATTATCAACTAAATACATTCTCAACAATTTTTTTATAAGTTATATTTCTTCTAGGATAAGTTGCCGTAGCGTACTGGTTAATGCGATGTACTGTGACATCGTAGTGAGTTTGAATTCCAGTTACATCTGTACGTCCACATTCCGTTTTTTTGGAAAGGTGAACTACGTATGACATTAAACGGCATCTGATGGTGAGGCTCCAGTCTTGGACTTTGGGGAATGTAAAGTACCTCTTCATTACTATTACTGTCAAGTCCACTCTGACCTGGATTGGTGTCGTGCCTGTTAGGGTTTCATCTATGGCTTAAATAGAAGTGTTCAAACTTTTATTAGTGATTGTTGTTTATATTAAATAGAATTATTCGTGTTAAATAGCAATACTTGAAACCATAAATGATAAATATGTTGATGCCTGTAAACATTTATAAATAAAGAGTGATGTTGACGCTGACTAGGTAAGGGTCACAAACACGGAGAAGTAGGGTTTAAATATTGCGTTTTTTTATTAAGTGAAACATACACGAAAAGTTGGCGTTTGTGTAGAATCGGTGTGGCTACATATTCATATTTGTATGAAAAATCTGGCAAGTGATATTTTTGTTAATTTTAGCCAACTGATTAACCAAGAAGACAATAGGCAACCAGCAACGACCATAACTGAATTTGGTTTTATGGTTCATAACAGTTCTATAATGGTCAAACACTATTCCTTTAATATTTTAAAGGCTTGGATATAGCTTAACTTCCCTGGTGTACTTTCCCCAATGATTACCTTGAAAAAAAAAAGTGTATTCCTTTATTTACATTATTATCCTCATCTTGATTGTTATGATCACAACTTTTCCCCCACTGTACTCTCTGGCCTTCTTCAGTTGTCTTTTGTCATAGTTGATAATCTTCAAGGAGTTTTGAACTAGAGACTTTATTTAATCCACAAAAGTAAACTATTTTCATTCTGGTGAGGTATTCCAAGTTATAGACAGTGGAATTTTGTTATTGGAAGATGAAGGATAATACTAGTCAAAATTATTAAAGATTAACAGAACTTTATGTAAAAGATAAAATTAAAAAAAAAAACATTAAAAAATACTGTTGGATATATAAGTGCGAGTATATAAGTATTATTTAGCTCTAGCAATATATTTGATTGATGTAAAAGTTTCCAGCATTTTTTCTCACAAAGATTTGTATTCATAGCATGATTATTCAGTCATTAAAATAATTTCCCTTGCTTTATAAACAGGGACCATCAGAATTTGCTATCAATAGGCTTCCTGTAAATTCAAGGATGAGAATTGAACTCCAAATAACTCATAGAATAATGACAATGATTTTGATTAGAATTTTCGATGATGATGTTCAGATTTTTTCCTTAATATATTATTTTTATTATAATTTTAAAAATAACCTCATACTTTAAAATATTTAAAAAAAGATACATACGTATTGATGAATCTCTCACTATGTATGTATGTATGTAATATATATATATATATATATATAGTTACATAGCTATATTTATAAAGAGTGCTCAATATCACTGATAGAGCATATGTAGATCTAGGTTTCTGTAGCATAGACATAGACCAAGTCTGATATACTTGGTCTGATGATCATGTAAGCCAGAAACTGACAGTCACTAAGTGTTGTTGACTCAGTGTGCTTATGCTATTAAAACCTAGATCCCTTTCTTTCTTTTGCCCAGTTAGCTGGGGCTGTAGAATACACTGACTGTACCTCTGCAGAAGGGTAAGACCCCCCCTAACGAGTGTCCTCGATATGACACTAAACAATCTGATGGTGAGGTTCCAGCAGTGCTGGAGCTTTGGGGAATGTGGAGTAATCTACATTGCCATCGCTTCCAGGTCCACTCTGGCCCGGAGTGGTAGAACCTGATAGGGCCCTATCTATGGGTTAAATAGAACTAACAGCATACTTATGCTAAAATGAATTGTTTGATTAAACTGAATAGCTTGATGTAGAAATGTTTTTGACAATTAAACCATACTTACATTTAAATTGCGTGCTTATGCTTAACTGACTTATTTGAAATAGGACTGTATTTCGACATTAAAACTGTATTTACACTTAACTGAATTGTTACATATAACTGCTTGAACAGTTTGAAATGGAAATGTTTTTGACAATTAAACTGTGTGGTTATGCTAAAGTGAATTGTTTTAAATAGAACAGATTATTTACATAAAAATGGATTTGGCATTAAATAACCTACAAAGGTTTATATGCCATAAAACCCACCAAACCAAACCTTTCTTTCATATATATATATATATATGTATAGTCTGATGATTGTGCACACTTAAAGTGATGGACTTTGTGTTCATAATTTGATATTTTTCTAGGTTGTATATCTTCTCTGGTCAGTGGCATTGAACACCTTTTCCTACAAACTTGGTAATAATATACGAAGATTGATGATACAAAACAAATTCTTTTTTTTTTCTTTCTAGGTGTTAAGAAAAGTGCTTGAAAATGAGGTTGGATTATCCAGTTTAAATCAGGGTCATGAGTGATGAACTGCTGCTATCCTTTGATGTACTTGCTTCCACCAGTATCAAGAGAAAAAAATCATGGTCAAAAATTGTCTGGCTTGGCCAGGTAATCTAATTCTTTTATTGATCTATATATTAAAACAACTGTTTACACCTACCAACCTTTACTCCTCCCCAAACACATTTACTTGCAAATTACCTTAATACTGACGAATCCATAAATGATTATATTTAGATGTCTAGTCACAGTGCTATTCAGTGACAATAAATAAGACCAAGTACCAAATTCTTAGTATGTTGAAATGTTTGTTACAACAAGTATGAAGCTACTGACCAATTTACAATTTTTTTTCTTTTATTTTGTTTAATAATAAATGTAGTTATGTAGATATTTGATTGGTATATCACCCTGTCAATTCTGTTAATTTTTACTTGCTGATTTTTTGTTTGCTAATGTAAAAAAATTCACCCCAAATATAAAATGACAATCTTGTTATAATTTCCCAAATGATTGTCCATCTTTGCTGTTAGGAGTAGTCCTCATTTTTAATGTGCTTGACTGCAGCATCATTGTAAGCAAGTCTAAACTTTTGTTGCTCTATTACATTCACTTTTGGATGAATACCCTTTGGAAAGATATGAACCCCCTTATCCTCCCACAGCTATGGGTTAAATAGTATCAATATTGTCATCCTACAAGAATGGCTTTAGCATTAAATAACTTGTGAAGCTTGATATACTGTTAAACAAAGAAACTGAAATTTTACTGTTAGATATCCACCATTTATGGTCTAATTTCAACTAAACTTTCAGAAAGTGTTATAATTATTCATCCAACCTCCCACCATGTAGGATTTGACACAGTCATTTTAATGTGGGAAGCCTTGTACGAATCAAGACTCATGCATAGCTATCACAAAACTTGCTTGATCCCATTAGCAGGAAGTGTTAGTCATGCTTGGAAAGGTTTTAAACCATACTAGATCTGGTTCAAAGTGAATTTTTAGTAGGATTTGTCTCTTACTTGCTATATCTTACTGTTCCACTCATTGTAAAAAGTTGTCTGTCTCACAGCACTCACCCATTCAGTAATTGATATGAGAAATAGATGGCTCTCACTGTCCTTCTCTATGTGCACTTAGACCCTTTCTGTCATGGCTAGAAGGAATTCATTTTATCTTAATAGTCACCTTGTCTAAAAAAGGCTTAGAAACCCAATTTAAAAAAAAAATGAGTTTAGTACAACTCATCCAAATCTGGAAAATGATAAGATTAAATATTTATTCAAAACATTTATTAATATTTATTTAAAAAAAATTTTTTTTTACTTTATTTTATTTTTTTAGGGAAACTAGGATTTCAGAATGAATCTGAAACCATACTTGGTGAAAACAAGGCAATGATCCATAGTGAATAAGCAATAAAAAGAAATAAACCTTCTTTTTAATACTAATAAGTGAATTGTTTGACCATAGTTAAAGGTGACCTGAAGGCTCCCTTTTCAATAGCTCCTACAGCAATGTGTAGGGGAGGACACTACTCCTTTCTCTTGGTTGCTCCCCTCTCCCCTCATCTATACCTTATAATGCTGAGTGTTAAGCTAGGAAGCATCAAGTACCATTTTTTTTTTTTTTTTTTTTTGAGTCTTTGGTATGACTCTACCTGGAATTGAACCCCAGTTTCCTGGTCCATTAGTGAACACTCTAACCATTATGCCAATGCACAAGGATGACCTGCAAATTCGTGAAGCATTCCATAATTTTTGACTTACCCATTGCTAAATAAAATTAAAAAGACCCTAAATAAACATTCTCTAAGTGTGCTAATTTGGTAATTTTTGCCAGAGGTTGTATACTTTATATATTGATTCTTACATGCCAAGAAATTGGTCTAAAAGAATCAAAGTGCCACCATTTTTTGCACTATTGTCTATAGGTGAAGAATAGAATGATAAAGATTCTTCAGAGACATTGCTGGACAACACATAAGTTTGCAGAGGACAAAGTGAAAATGTGAATTTCTGGAAGCGGGTGTTTGATGCTTGCTTAACAGGTAAAATAGTGAAAATATTAATGTCTTTTTGTGCTGAATGTATTCATAATGCAATATATTCATTAGTACAGCTTGGTCTCATAATGTACACATCCATAAAAACAAAATTTCATCAGGTCACATGAATTTCAGTTTCCATATGTTTACATGTTTTTGATGACTAGTACATATAAAAGTGGATTCCATTGCCAGCTGTTTAATCACTTTCTTTTCTTTGTATAAAAAACACGCACCCTCCAAACAACCTTTCCAAAAAAATATCTTGTAAATCCATTGATTACATGTATTACAATAACTTTTATTTCTCATGAAATTAAAGTATAGATTTCTCTCATAATTTCATATATTTTAAACTGATTTTGTTTCTTATTTTTTCTATTTTTATCCTTGTCTTTATTAGCTTATTTTTACAGATACATTTTCCTTGATTTTACAAGTTTATTACTTGGTGAAAGAAAGATCCATGTTGTATGAGGTGCTACCCAAAAATTCAAGGAATTTAACCTTTAGAACCTGAGCAAATGGCATTTGTGCCACTATTATTCTCAGGTGACCAGAATTCCAGCTGAGGAATCTACATTTCTACATTGACTATAATTAATAATATTATTTTGTTATTATTTAATTCTACATTGCTATTGCTTGTAATTAAGTCTTTATTGGTCTAATGAGTAGTGTTTGCCAATGGTCTGGGAAACCGGGGTTCAATCCCAGGTCGAGTCATACCAAAAACTCAAAAAATGGTACTTGATGTCGCCTTGCTTAACACTCAGCATTATAAGATAAGGGTCAAGGGTAAAGTGAAGCAATCCAGGGAATGGAGTAGTGCCCTCCCCTACACCGTGGTGTTGTAGTTATTGAAAAGGGATCCTTTGGGTCACCCTCAACTATAATCACCAACTTTACAGACTTTTAGATAACAGATTCTAACATTTTACATTTTCTACTATTTTTCAGCCAGGTTGTCACTGTGGAGGGGTCCATAGGTGTGATGGGTGTCTTGAGGTTTCAAGGGTTAATCATAGCAGGTTACTCAGCATTTCACACATCTTACCTCACAGGACATTTCTCTCAAAATCACTCCACCAAGAAATAAATAACCTTGTTTTCTATTCATTTTTTCTTTTTTCAAGGAAGCCGTTTCATGCCTTTAATATCTCAAACTTGTGTACAGCACCTCATATCTATTTTTGGGTTTTTCAATCTTGTGCTTCTGGGCTAATGTTCTTTTTCAGATGTAAAAAAAAAAAAAAAGCGAAAGTCAATTCTTGAATAAAGCCATAAGTAGTGGTTTCTAAAAGGTAATCTGTTTTATTTTTCTAGGAGGAAGCTGAAAGCCTTACTTTGCTGGATCCACAGCGTATCAGCCTCTTGTATGTTCCCCAGGGACAGACAAAAAAAAATATACCTAAGGTATCACCACTTGTAGCAGAGAGTCTCCATGTGAACACATCCAGCAATGGTAAGATACAATAATTATACTCATTCATAGCTATAAGTGTTGCTGGATTTATATATCTTCTCTTGCTTCTCTCAATTTCTCATTTTCACTGATTGTTGGTTTGGTGATAGCTAAATCTTTTAGTAGAAACTATCATGATAGGCTACTTCTAGTGAACTTATGTTATTAAGTTTACTTTAATAATGCTGATTGACTTGTGCTATTCTAAGTAAAAGAAAGCTATATATATCTTTTAGTTAGGATTGAGTTTTAGAGAATGAAAATATTTTTCATTTTAAGTTTCTTTAATATTGACTGATATCGCTAAAGTATAAAGTGTAAATATTTTTATCTATACCACAGGATAAACCTAATCATAAAATCAAAGCTAGCTTGTATAATTAAAAAAAAAATGGATGGGAACTTAGATTTGATTTCTTTGTTTCTCCTCTTAAATTATTTTAGGTGACCTCTAGGATCTTAACTTTCCCCTTTATGATCAGCATTATACTATATTTCAATGAAGGTAGTGTATACTTATGAAAAAAAAAATTCCCCTTATGATTTATACCAAACTAACAATATAGCGTTGTTTTATGCACTTATATAGTTGCGCAATGAATTGCGAGGCTTACTCCTCATTCGAGGGTGTGTTCTCTGATCACCGTATTGTCACAGCAAAAATACGACTGAGCCTATGAAAGAATGCTACCCGAACAACAACCACCATACACTATGACTGGGCTCTGCTTAATAACAGGGATATTAGAGATAAATATGTGATAGCACTAAGGAACAAATTCGATGCACTACAGAAGACCGAAACATATTCCCAATGATGAATATGAGAACTTCGTCAACGCCCACTTAGAAGTGGCAGCAGAATACATACCATCTAAACAAAGAACTAAATCTAGAGTCTCATGGGAGACATTAGTAGTTAGAGAAAAGTGTGCAGATATGAAAACTGCCTCCAAATGCAATAGGAAGAACCCAACCAACACGTGAAACTTAAAAAGGCACAAAATGAATTAGCAAACATATACCTAAAAGAACAGACAGAATACATACAAAATCAGATTGATAAGATTAGAGAGTTGGTTGAAGATAGACAATCTAGAATAGCATGGCAAATGATAAACCAAGTGAGCAGAAGGAAGAGCACTGTGAAAGCTAAATTGAAAGCTACCAACCAACAAGAATGAATACACTTGTGGCAACAGCATTTCAAGAATTTACTTGGAAACCCTCCAAAAGTTACACATGAACTAATCATGAGAATTATAAGTAAGCAATTAGACATCAAACTAGGACCATTTACTCAAGAAGAACTCTACTCAGTACTTAAAAAAAAATTAGAAATTGAAAAGCAGTAGGGCTCGATGAAATTCCTGCAGAAGTATGGAAGGCCAGACAATTCAACGACATACTGCTCCGACACTGTAATGCCGTACATAATCAAAACCCTATAGGCAAATGAATGAAGGGATGCATCCTCCCTTTCCCTAAAAAGGGTGACTTCAGATTAACCAAGAACTACCGAGGTATAACACTTACATCCATAGTGGCCAAAATATACAATGTCCTACTACGCAATTGCTAGAACCCAAAATTGACAACATACTTAGGAAGAACCAAAATGGCTTACAGAGAAATAGATCCACAACGTCACAAATTTTGACTATCCATCGAATTCTTGAAGGTGTACATGCAAAAAACCCACAGGCAAAATAATATTATTTGTTGACTTTACCAAGGCCTTTGACTCCATTCACAGAGGAAAGATGGAGTAAATACTACTCACTTACGGCTTACCAAAAGAAACCTTTGCAGCCATAATGATTCTCTATAGAAACACCAAAGTAAAAATCCATTCTCCAGATGGAGACACAGACTACTTCGACATTGTAGCAGGTGTGCTGTAAGGAGACACACTAGCCCCATACCTCTTCATCATCTGTCTAGACTATGTGCTTAGAACATCTATTGATAAAATCAAAGAAAACAGTTTCAAGCTAACAAAGGAAAGAAGCAGAAGGTACCCCACAAAAACAATTACCGACACCTACTATGCTGATGACATAGTGTTTCTCGCAAATGCATCCGCCCAAGCCAAAACCCTGCTACATAGTCTGGAATGAGCCACTGCAGGCATTGGCCTCTATGTCAATGCACACAAGATAGAATATTTGTTCTTTACTTAAACAGGTGACATCTCCACACTAAACGGTAGCTCTCTGAAACTAGTTGACAAGTTCACTTACCTAGGAAGCAGTGTCTCATCAACCGAGACAGACATCAACATGCAACTTGCAAAGGCATGGACAGCTATTGATAGGCTCTTGGTCATATGAAAGTCTAACCTGATCGATAAAATGAAACGCAGGTTCTTCCAAGCAGTGGTCATGTCAGTACTGCTATATGGATGGAAAAAAAGCTTGACGGTAACTACACAAGAATGCTGCGAGCAATATTGAACAAGTCCTGGAGGCAGCACCCCACAAAACAGCAGCTGTACGGCCACCTACGACCCATCACGAAAACTATCCAAGTTCAATGAACCAGACATGCGGGACACTTTTGGAGAAGTAGGGATGAGCTCATAAGTGATGTACTCCTGTGGACCCCTTCACATGGCCGAGCAAAGGCAGGACGATCAGCTTGAACCTACATACAGCAGCTCTGTGTAGATACCAGATGTAGCCCTGAAGACCTGCCTGAAGTAATGGACGTTAGGGAGGTGTGGCGAGAGAGTGTCAGGGGTATCCATGCTGATAGCGTGACATGATGATGATGATGATGATAGAAGTGTGGGTGGTATTACAGTTATATGCACAGAAAATGGAATTGGTGTGCTAAGTTCAAATTCTGACTGTTTTTGTTTACTTAGCACTTATGATATTGGAAAATAGTGGAGCAGACTGGACTCTCCAGACTACTTGAGATTAAATGATATTTAATTTTTGGTATTCTAAATTCAAAACCAGGTGGGTATGAAGCTAGCAACTCCATTCCTTAAAAAACCTCCACTGGCTATTGAAACTAAAGCACCATGACAGGTTTCTGCTTGACAAGGAATATGTGTATTTGTTTGACAAGAAGCATATGGGTTTCTGCTTGACAGGGAGTATACAGGTTATATGTATTTACCCAACCTGTGGAAGGGTTGGGTAAATACATATAACCTGTATACTCAAGCAGGATGTGTGACACAAGGTTAGTTTTTAAGCAGAGTTTATGTTTAAATTCAAAATTTTCCTTCTCCAAGACAGATTACTATACCAAGGTTACTGATTGCTGGAGGGAGAATATTTTAATTCATACCCAAGGGTATTAGCCCTATGTAAAATGCAAACAACTTCATCAGGATTTGAAATTGGGTTGCTGTGCCTATTTCCTACAATGATAACCATTAAACTGTTAATATACAGTTTATAGTAGTTGTTTATATGCTCCTGATCTTAAAAGTACTTTTTTTTTTTTTTTTGTGATACCTGATTCAATTTCTTCAGTGCATTACCAGGCCATATTACCTCAGTTAAAATCTTTTTTATTCCTTTCTTTATTTCTTTGCCTTGTAAAGTTTTCATCAGAAAGCAAATGAAATTCTCCAATGTTAAATGCTTTGACTACTAAAATATTCCATCATTCTTTTTAGTTATTTTCCCTTAAATGTATTTTTGATTTTGATATTTTCCATAAGACGTAAAAGCAAACAAAACGTGCTCTAATTATAATTACTTGTAGTGTGATTGGACTGATCTGCAACTTGCCCAATCTTGTTTGCTAACCATCCTCTCCCCCTCATGTTGTATTGTTTTTATAAAATAGAAGTCAGCCACTGGTTTTGGTCAAAACTGTAGGAGCCATGAGTCAGCTACACAAAGAAAAAGAAATAAAAACAAACCCGAGAACACCATTGTATAGCAGTCTTTATTGACAGTTCCTCTTCAAAACAATTCTGGGAGTTGTATGTGTGACACTTGGCTCTTCAGCCTAAGTCAAGTAGACCCTAACTTGTGATATAGATAGTAGATAAAGCTTGAGTACTGGTCAATTCTCTATCCCATTCTGTGTCTAATGCCCCACCTTACCCTGGTTGCTCTCTATGTCCATTAGCCAGCCCCCAATTGCTGCTCTCTTGGACTTAATACTTCTTTTTTGATATATGAGGTTTTGACTTTAAGAAAAGAAAAACTTGAGATGAGGTCCTTGTCTGTTGATCTCTGACTATACTAATGCCTTCAGTTTATTATGGATATAAAAAAAATAACTTTTTCATTCCTATCCTAAAATCCCTCTTTTTATTTTTTACTATCATTTAAAACTTTCTGACTTCCCGAACTTGTTTAGCTACCTCCTTTAAATAATTAAATACATACATATATGCTTAGTGTAATGATTATTGTTATAGGAAATGGAATTAGTAACCCAAGTTCAAATCTTAATACCAGGCGGGTCTGTGATTATTTTATGTTTGTAATATTGTTTATCATTATAAATAGTGATAGCAATTCTATTTCAAACATTGATTTACAGAAATATAAAGTTTTTTTTTCCCATAATCAATTTCTGACTGTTAATTTCTAATTTTGTTAATTTCAGGTGTCTACTTGGTTGGTCTGCTTCGCAAGGGTGCCATTTTTCTTTGGAAAAAAGAGGCGGATACTCTCTGGCTAATCCAAGGACTTTGTCAGTATATCGATGACTGGGAAACAAATGAAGGTGAGTGGACAGTTTTGTTTTTTTTTATTTGAATATCTTGGTTTGTGAGTATCAAATTTTTGCTGTTAAAATTAGAAGCAGGATTACCCTATCAAAATTCTTAGAGCATACTGAGAAGCCACATATTGCCAATGTGCTGTGTATTATTCGAATTCAATTTTCAACTTAGCATCAATATAAACAGTTGTTTTGGTATCTTGGATTATTTTAGACTTGTTTCTTCATTTTCCCTCATCTGAAAGAATCTCTGAATAATAGTAAAGACTATGCAGAAATTTAGAAACAACTTCCATATTTTTTTTTAAAGAACTATTTACCTTGACTGTTTCCAAGTTTTTAAATTCATAAATTCTTTGTCCTTACTTTTATGATCTCCTATTGTTCTAGACTTCTGGATTTCTACTTCTTAGCTTGTTCTTTATTACTTTTATAATTTTCTTCTGAGACCTCTTTGACCATATCCGATCATTTTAGGGATATCATGTCTGCAGACAAATGACAATATTCATCAAGGTGTGCTGACAACAGGAATTCTTTCTTGCCACTCATCTCTTTTGACCATTGTTCTTGATTAGTCCTCTAGATGGCATCCAGTGTTTGCACAAAGCTGATGAATGGAAGTTTTTGCTGGTTGGCCAACACTTGTGTGTAAGTCTATAAGAGAATGTTGCTTATGAGTTTGTCTTTACTTTCTCCAACAGTGCCTAGCATGGTTTGTGAGATGGGAGATAAGTTAGTGTACAACTGCAGTTTTGCAGGGTGCTGCTTCCATGATTTGTTTAAAACAGCATGTAGGATCTTTTTGTAGTTCCTATATAGCTTTTTCTCCAAGTATTTTGTTAAAGTCCAAGTGGTGCAACCATACAGTTTTATTGACCCACTACAAGTTGGAAGAATTCCCATTTTATTTTATCAGATAGATTAGATTTCCCTATGGTTGGTAACCTGTTGATACCTGTCCATCCTTTATCTATGCATACATTCACATTGCTTTCAGTAGATGAGATATTGCTACCAAGGTAAATGAACTGGTCTACTAACTTCAGAGGCTTGTCATTTAAAGAGATGACACTGTCTTTATTAAAACACATGAACTCTGTTTTATCAGAGTTTGCATAGACCAATTTCATACATATTACTAATTTGAACTTTGTGATAATAATACAAATCTAGGTTCTTGTATTGTAAAAGTAACTTTAGTGGTTTTTATAAAAATTGGAAATTAAGATTTAATTTGAAGACAAATAAAAAGCAAAACAAAATGTGATGAGGTAAAGATTTTTAAGCCAGTCATGTTTAAGTGATTTGTAAAAGACACCTGTAGTTGATGAATAATAACTTTTACATGCAACGCTCGATTTTTTTTTTAAAGTGATTAATTGTTTGTGTGTTTTTTTTTTTTTTTTTTTTTTTTTTTATAGATTCTTACAGCATCTTTGTTTCGAACGATGCTACAAAGATCTTGGTTGTTGCCAGCAGTGGTCATGTCTATGTATGGCTGCTGTCCATGTCTGAAACTGAACAAAGTGATAAACAACTGAACCTTGATGGATGTTGGTATCCAGTTGATGTACCCATCAAATTTCGGGGACTTTTCAAAGAAAGTGATAAGTTCTCACTTATCTCAAGTACATTCTTCAGCAATCAGGTAAAACTCGGAAAGAAATAATTATTTGTTACTTAGTACATATTTTATAAGTATACAAACATACATACTGCTAGCAAAGGAAGTATATCATTGACCGTTGTTGATAAGTCTTGAACTAATGTTATCATCAAGGGGTACCATGATCAACACTAACTGGAAAAGAGTGTGAAGTAACACAAAAATAGAGATTAAGACATGGTTGAAAAAAAAAAATTTATTCTCTTCTAGGATTGTTCAGGATGTCATTCATTTGTTCATTCAGGAATATGTTGCATATCAGAGTTGTAGTTGGAAAGGACTATGTGGAAAATTCATGTGTGAGATGAGCCTGCTGGTGGCTTGTTGTACTGTTATGGATGGTTGAGCTACTTGTTGGATGTTTTCTCTCTCTTCTGCTTGGGTTCTTTTCTGCCTTCTTGTTGATGAACAAATTAAACTTACAATTAGAAATGTGTTTGAAGTTTGGAGGTCTAGTCGAAGTGGAATCAACCTATTGGGGGGTAGTCAAGTTATTCAACACGCAAAATAAACTGATGGATGTTCACCAATCAAAATACTGCACTCTTCCACTTCAAACTTAGTCTCTTTTATATTCATCAAATCTCGCCACTTCACGGAGGCTTATCTCATTCTCCTCCATAAAACAAGTCACACCTCTTGCATCCTTTTCTTCTTCTGGTTTCCACGTGCCAGTAGCAGAGATAGCACACCTTTTGTTTCTTCGAGGTAAGATTGTTCGTGGCATTACTACTACACTTCTGGGTCAAATCAACTTTTCTTTATACAACACGTGAATAGCTTAGATCAGCTTTTATGAGTTGTATGGATGAAGAGCATGTCTTACTCAGTATTCATACTGGGTAAGACATGCAGATACAAGTTGCCACAGCAGCAGCTAGAAATTCTTCTTGAGGCTTACAGGTGCACATGTGCAACAATCAGCATTTCATGAAATGGACATCTTGCCTATGCAAATATGCTGATATGTACCACTTATTATGTACGCAGGTGTATTGTTTGCTAGGCTAGTTTTCTGAAGTCTGGCAAGTAGTGGATTTAAAATTGGCAAAAACAGATACATAGTTGGAAAGGACTATGTGGGAAATTCTGGTGACTTGTTGCACTGATTGTTACTGATGGTTGAGCTGCTTGCTAGATGTTTTGATGTTTTCTCTATCTTCTGCTTGGGTCCTTTTCTGCCTGTAGGGTTAAATCAACCTTTCTTTATATGACACAATTGGCTCAGATCAGTTTTTATGAGTCACATAAGTTGGTTTCTGATTGATCAGAAAATATTTTTATGCCTCTAGATTTTCTCTCATGTTCATCCTGAAATTGGGTGCATGAATTGTTTCGTCTTTACCATATGGGTGGTAGCTGTCAAGATGAACACTTGTTTGGATTATTGTGAGGGATTCTGACAGATTACAGCAGGAGATTGTGTTGTGACAATTTTCTACACCTCTTTCATATGGGTGAAATGTGTTATAAGGCTGAGTTGTCTGTAGAGACAGGATTGGCCATAGGAGGCACAGGGCCCAATTGTAAACATATTGCAATGTGTTGTGTGTACTTGATGAGCACAGGGCTCACTTAGGAGCAATTGGTCTAATTGGCTTAAGGCCAGCTCTGTGTTAGGATGCCTATGAGTACTGGCTCAAGAGATCAGGATTCAATTCCAGGTGCAGACATACCAAAGACTCAAAAAATGGTACTTGATGCCTCCTTGCTTAACTCAGCATTATGGGGGTACAGATCAAAATTCAGAGAAAAGAGTAGTGCCCTCTCCTATACCTTGAAAAGGGAGCCTTTGGGTCGTTTTCGAGTCACCCTTAACTATGGTCACCCAATTTGTGTGTGTGTGTGTGTGTGTGTGTGTGTATATATATACACACACACACATTTTCTTTTTTTTTTTCTTACATGAAATCGTTGAGTTGTCTTTTGTAAATCTAAAAGAGTATCCTCTCTTGCTTTTTCTATCACTTAAGTTTGTCCAATCTGCATCACAAAATCCCTCGAATTTCAAGGGTTTCTTAGATATTAGTGACTGATTAATTGTGCCTTTTAAATAACGTAAGATGTGTTTTGCTTTTGTTAAATGGAAAGAATTTGGTTTTGCTAAGTCTTGGAACAACCATGATATATCTCAGACTACCAATAATTTCACGATAAGGTTTGTTAAATTAACTATTAAGTTAATTTCATTAATGTTTTCGTTATATCCATTTCACATGGATTTGAATGTGGTTTGCAATCTGCCATGTCAGACTTTGATAATATCTTTATATATCTAAATTGATTCATTTTAATAATACTATTTTTACATTCAAATTGTATTTCTAAAAACCAGGATAATTTCCCAAGATCAGTCATTTTGAATCTAGAGTTCAGTTTTGCCTTAATTTTCATTAAGTCTGCCTCAGTTTTTGAAGCTAATAATATATTTTCTACCCACAATAAAATGATGGATATAATATTCTTGAACATACATACAGGGGTCTACAGATGACTGCTTGAAATTTTGTGCAATTAGATTAGTATAGAATGTCTTATTCCAGGTTTGACTGCTCTGTATACATATAAGGATTTTTTTAAGTTTCCAAACATAATTCCCATTTTTACCTTCAAAATCTTCTGGTGGGTCAACATATATTTCATAGTCTAAGTGGGCATTTAAATATGCACTCTTAACATCCATATGCTGGAGTAACAAGTCATACTGGACTTAACCCAGTTGGCTGGGTCTGTAGAATATACTGATTGCATCTCTGCTGAGGGGTAGGTGGGGAGTCTTACCCCTCTGCAGAGTGTCCTGGATATAACACTAAACAATCTGATTGTGAGGTTCCTGTAATGCTGGAGCTTTGAGGAATGTGGAGCACTCCTTCATTGCCATCACTCCCAGGTCTACTCTGACCCAAAGTGGTAGCACCTGATATGGCCCTATTTATAGGTTAAATAGAATTAAACCATGGTTTTGAGAGTTTACTGTTTTTGACATTTAAACTTTATATTTATGTTAAAATGAATTGTTTAAAATAGAACTGTTATGACATTTAAACTGCTTACTTATACTCAACTGAATTGCCCGAAATAGAACTGTTTTGACATCTAAACTGCATACTTATGCTAAACTGAATTATCTAAAATAAAACTGTTTTTACATTTAACTCTATATTTCCTAGTCGGTTGGGGCTGTAAAATACACCAACTGCACCTCTGCAGAGGGGTAAGACCCCGCTCCCATTAGTGTTCTGGATATGACACTAAACGATATGATTGTAAGGTTTCAGTGATGCTGGAGCTTTGGGGAATGCAGAGCACCCCTTCATTGCTATTGCTCCGAGGTCCACTTTGGCTTGGATTGGATTGCACCTGATTGGGCTCTATCTATGGGTCAAATAGAACTAAACTGTGTACTTATGCTAAACTGAATTACTTGAAATAGAACTGTTTTGATATTTAAACTGTACTTATGCTAAACTGAATTTTTTGAATTAGAACTGTTTGACTAAACTGAATAACTTGAAATAGAAATGTTTTTGATAATTAAACTGTGTACTTAAATTTAAACTGCATACTTATGCTAAACTGAATTGTTTGAAATAGAACTGATTATTTGTATGAAAATGGATTTGGCATTAAAAAACCTACAAAGGTTGATATGCCATAAAACCCAACCAACCAACTGGACTTAATATAGTAACTTTATGGAAGCTATATTTGTCATCAGAGCAAAAGTTTATAATATTTACCATATATATGCGAGTAACCTTTGGCCATAAATTGGGCTTTATACTCATAATTTCCATCTTGTTTATATTTCAGAGTATACACCCATTTACTACCTTCAATATTTTTATCTTTCAGATCTTTCTGCCATTCAAAAGTATTATTTTCTACTAAGGAATCAAACTCCTTTCGCATTGCTGAAATCCAGTATTTAGAGTCCTTTGAGTTAATAGCCTCAGTATAATTAGTGGGGATTGTACACATTGTATAACAGTAGTCAACTCCACTAAATTCAAAATTTTCAACCCTGAAAAAATCGGGTTTTCTTTGTCAAGTTGGATATCGTCTCATTTGCCCCTCCCCTTTGGTGTTTTGGTTATCTTTCAGATTTTCATCATGTGTTATTTATATAGCCGACAATTCTGTATGTTCATCTTTCTGTTTCATTAGAGGTACTATTACCATAAGAATCGGTGAATTTTACATGTCTAATTCTTTTTATAGCCATTGAATCCGGAAAATAAATCAAATAAGCTGGCCTCTGCTTATCATAGCCGACAAAGATGCCTTTTTAACTGCGAGGATCTAATTTCATTTTATTTTGTTTTTCTTGTGTTATAACAACGATTTCTAATATATGCTGAAGCCATCAATGCGTAAATCCACAAGTTTTGGGGTAATTTTGACTTAATAAGGAGAGACCTTGCCATAGAAAACAAGGTTTGCCACAAACGTTCAGTGGTTCCATTTTGATGCAGCAAATAAGGAACTGTCTGCTCATGTCTGATTCTATTATACACAAGTAACCATTGAAAAGGTTCAGAAGTGAATTCTGTTCCATTGTCCATTGGTAAACATTTTACATGCCCGTAAGGAGTGATGTCTGCTAGATATTTCCTTGTTGTGAGCAAAGTGTTGGACTTGTGTTTTAAGAAATATGGCCAGAATAGTCATCAGTAAGATTAAGTACATATTTATGACCTTCTTTTCCTAGGGGTTGAATAGGGCCTGCTAAATCATTGTGTACAAGTGTGAGAATTTTTGTTGCTTTGCAATCCAAAGTCTTATTTCTATCATTAGACATCTTCCCTTGAATGCATATATCACAGTTAAGAGCATAATTTAGAGTTGGTTTTATCTTCATTCCTTTTACTAAGTTGGGTAACTTTTTAATATCAGTGGCCTAATATTTTATGCCAACTATGTAAGTCATAAGTGGCATTTTTGGTAGAAACAATATTTTTCAGATAATACAAACATCCTCTCTGTGTTATGTTGAAAACTGCTCCATCAGGGTAAATTAATTGGGAGTTGTCTTGCTCAAAACTTATATGCGCACTGTTTTTTGTTGCCACTTGTACTGAAAATATATTTTGTTTAAAAGTTGGGAAATATAAAGCATGTTTTAAGATACATCAGCAAATGCGTCCATAGATACAGGCATTACCTCTTTTCAGCACTGTATCATTCACTCGGCTCCCATTGGCTAATTTGATAAAATGGTTCGTTAGTTCAAAATTTTGATCAATATTAATAAATTTTGTTGTTACATATTCAGTAGCTCTGCAGTCAACCAACAAATTACTTTTGTCTGAAACATCATATCCTAAAGTGAAGAAATAGGTTTGGTCTTTTGAATAAGAATATAAAATTCTGTAAAAAATCTTTTTGCCTTTTATTTCGGCTTTGGAAAGCCTTGTTACCTTTTTTTATTGAAGATGTAACGAATAATATTTGTTACCATAGTTTAAATCATCATTGAGTTATGTGACGGCAGACAGATGGGATGAGTAATAAACTCATCACTAAAAGAATTACAGTTCAGGTTTAAAGCACAGTAAGGGTAACCTTAATCAAAATTTTTTCTATGTTATTTTTTTTTATGCAGGTATCATTGAGGAACAAGAAAAGTTTTGGTAAATAGGCCAAAACTTTCCCATATTGCACTTTTAACCTGGACGATTACAAAAGAAAAAGGAAATTTGTTTTAACATATAATGTTCTATTTTTCCTGAGTAAAAATTATAGAGAATTGTAATCATGAATTAAATGACTTAAAAAATCAACCTAATTCTTTAAAAATTTCTTTCAGTTTGTAAAAACTGTTTGAGGAAAAAAGTTGCTGAGTGAAAAATTTCTAATTTACTTTACTGTCCACCCACCCACCTTGAAAATTTTTGCCAGTCATGTTTCAGTAAATAAATTTCCACTCCAGTGTCTCTCACACTTGAGTGGTATTTTTGTAAATCATGCTTGACTTGTCAACCAAATATTTTTTCTTTTCACAAAAATGATATAACCATTTTGTTCTGATTTTTACACAAACAATTTTTTTAGTATTTTTTTTTATATTAATGAATCCATGAAATCTTCAGTACTTCTTACTTTTTAAACCCACAAAGTAATTTTTTTAAGGAGGGTGACAAAAATGTCCCAACAATATTCTATATCCAAATCTGGGATTACTTCTAAAAATTAACTATCATTATTAACGAATATTTTCTTGAAGGTGTATGAATCCCCTTCAAACCAAAACAGTTAATGTCAAGTCAATGGAATTTTTTTTTTTTACATAATGTCACTGACCACAAAGGCTTTAACATCAAACTAAACCTTCATTAAAACACCACTTTGAATTAGGGTGAACAGATATGTGTTTATACATAATTACCTAAATAAATAAATACTTGAATATCTGTTGTCCAGAGCGGGCGTAAAAAGCAATAGGAAACTGATTCTTGTATCAATCCAACAGAGACCACTATTGTTGGTTTCAGGGCGTGTTGAGTCGAGCGCTTTCTCCCTCTCTCAGTAGCTGTTCCTTCTCTCTCGCTTTCTCCCTAGTCCTCCTTCCTTCCTTCCTTACTTACTTCGTAGAGTTGTAACGCGTTCGTCGGGCAAATGCACTTAGAACACTCATCCCTTTCAGCCATTACCGTGCGTATTTGTATGTTCGTAAGCTCTCGCACTAATTTGTATGTTCGTAAGCTCTCGCACTAATTTGCATACGTGTACATTACCTCCCCTCGTCAAATATGCTCGCGGAAGCCATATCGGTTTCCCTTCGACAAGCCAGACACGTTCGTGCGTGCTTCGAATGCCCAGGTACGTTACCTTCACACTCCTCCCTGATTTGGGAATCGCACAACGTACAGTGCGGAGCAGGTCTTTTGAGTCTGCTGCTTCGTCTGAGCAGAACACTCTCGACTACGTCGTCGTCCTCGGACATGTCTCCGGGCCCACGTTGACCACGGTCGCTGTGGTCGCTTTCAGATGCTGCGGGATCCTCCCGCGGTAAATACAGCATCGGCATTTCGTCTTCAGAGGAAGCGCTGCTGCAATAAGTGGCGTCTGCTCCTCGCACTAGACGAACATCCTTTATGTGGCGAGGTGTCCCGTCAACAAGGACCGAATGGGGGCTGTACACACCCGTAATTGTTCCCTTTCCGAACTGTGTTGTACATCGCCCATGAGGGATTTTCACCCAAACATTATCCCCTACCTTGTACCTGCTGGGTCCGGCATCCTCCGGTGGTAACGTGACATCAACACCTTATACGGGCTGTATATAAGTATATTAGGTTTGCTGGTGCAGTTGACGCCGACGCATCGTTTTTGGGAGTCACATTGTACCAGTATACAGCCTCCATCACCGAGCACCGTGTTCTTGCGGCAATGCGCTTTATTGTGCGGTGAGATCTCTCCACAATCCCGTTGCCAGCCGGCACGTATGCGCAACGGAATCTCATCCGAACGCCTCAGCGCTCGGCGAATTTAGAGAACGCCTCTCCGCTAAAGGTCGTGGCGTTATCTGTGAGAAGCTCAACAGGCGCCCCCCTCTCGCAAAACACGGTCTCCAACTACCGAACAATGCTGGCAGCATCTTGGCATGATAACGGCCTCCAAATAGCAAACCGACTGGGTCCGCAGTCGATTAAGGTTAGGTAATGACGACCTCCAAGGTGAGTCACGTCCATTCCAACCCTCCTCCAGTTCTCGCATACGTCCAGTCTGCCTGCTTTCCAACTCACCGGGGCTGGATCTATAGACTGACACTCTTCGCATTCTCTAACTACCTCCCGAACAGCTGCCTTAGAGACCTCAGGACTCGCCAGTTTCACGAAGTAGTGTGTGCGCTTTACGCCAGGGTGCCCACAAGATCGGTGAATGGTCCGAATGCGAGCGAGATCCAGCTCACCCATAGATGCAGCGCATATTGGCTTGATGGGTTCCACTTCTTTCCGAAGTGCATCCAGCCACCGTTGGGGCACTCTAGTAAGTGGATCGGCTCGGTTCGCCTGGGATTTGACGAGTGCCACGTCAATTGTCAGTCTATACTCCGCCGCTAATTCTTGGAGCGTACTCAGTCGCCGTCTTAACATCTCCGACGCCGCCTTAGTCCGCACCCTTGCTTTCCCGGACAGGGTGTCAGAAATCCACCGGTGCACGCAGGCCGAGTCTGTCCGCAGGTGAATCACACTCGCCTTCCAGTGCAGCGCCAGAGTAATGCCCTTCAACACTGCGTCAAGCTCCGCCAGGTTGATGTGCTTATCTGCGTGCACCGGTCATAGCCAACTTGCGTCTTCAATGATGGCTCCGTCATATTCAATAGCCACCCCGGTGGCCAGGGAGCTGGCATCCACCCACACAGTGACTTCCTGACCATCCGCGCACCAGTCACCGTGTGCTAGATCAGTTTGTGACGATCTCATCATAATTTCGTCAAGCATCAGACGCAACATGGGGTCTCGTGTTTCGTCGTCCCATCCGGTTGTCACAGCGTTAGCTCTCCGTTTCACAAACGCAGCTGCAACACGGAGCCAGCCGCACACTGGAAAATGCCTGGTCAGCCGCCCACACACAGAAAAGACGGCACGACGCGTGAGTACATTGGGAACCTTCGGACGCTCGCCGTCGCGTCGCCATCTAAGCTTGCCGCGCTCCTCCCAGACGTATACTCCCAACACTCGAGCGCCACTACTTAGTTGTTCCGGACTCTTACAAGTCAGCCCAAATCGTTCAAGATGCGTCTTCACTTGCGCTGCCGAACAGACACTTTCGTTAACAAATATGTCATCGACATACGAAGAGGTAGCGCGACTGACAGTGTCATCTTGCCCGATCACAGCTTTTACAATTGACAGCATAATCTGGGGAGCTACATTGAGCCCAAACCCCAAGCGGGTGAGGCAGTACCTCTGCCCTTTAATTTTCACCGTTTGGAACGGCCACAGTGACTTGTCAACGTGGATCTGCAGATTTGCCCGGTGTAGGTCCACTATGGCGGCTTTTGGCCTCTGCTGTCGCCATTCCTGCATGGTTTGAGCACATATGTCTGCATTCGCCGTATACGCGTTCACGTGCTCATTCAACTCGCGATAGTCCATAACTGGCTGGACCTTCTGCTTACTTTTCTGTAATATGGCCATTAATGGTATCAGGCCTTTAGGAGGGCCAAGTTCGCTCTCCGGGTATGGAATCAGCCTACCGTTTTGAATCCAAGCCAGCAACTCCCGCTCATATTCACCTTGGAGTCGCTTAGGGGCAGGGTATTCTGAAAGCCTGTTTTTCAAAGACACAGGTGGCTGGTCACCGGACCATTTCCAAGATGCGGTCCATACGCGCTTGGTCTTGTCGTATTCAGCGTGAAAATCAGGCTTGTCGAGGGTAATAGCAGCACACATCAGACTTTCGCGCTGAGGAAATTTCACTTAGCCCGAGTAGCAGATCATATCCAAACAGCGCCTCATCTACAACCAGGGCTCGTACAGCGACTGAAGGACCATTGCTGATGCCAATTTGGACCACGCTCTCTCCACAACACATTGACGAGTTCCCTCCTCCAACCATCAAGGGGACTTGCTTTTTCTTCCACGTCTGACAGCATGGTTTGCGAACTAGGGTTTGCGTACAGCTTGTATTCACCAGGGCAGTTCGTCGTATTCCATCAATCTGCACACTGACTGCAGGCAGAGCGCCATTCATACGAGGTCTGGGGGAGAGACTGGCACTGAAGACTCGTCCCCTCGCTCGTTTCCCGGACAATTTCGTGCAATGTGGCCCTGTCGATTGCACCGATAACAAATGAGACTCTTTGGGGACCTGGGACTTCCGCGCCGCCTAGGACAATCTCGAGCCATGTGGTCAGGTTCTTGACACACATAGCATCTCCTTAAAGCTGTGACTCCCTTCTCCTGACGTCCCGGTAGTTGAGCTGCTGCGGCTGCCGATTCTGTGCCCGCGAGCCTGTCCTTCAATATTGCTCGGGCACGGGCCAATATGTCGGATATCGGCAAATCGTCTACTCGGGTAGTGCTCCGGCAACTCAGCTATGAATGCGCAGACCAGACCTCTCTCCGTCATACCTCCGAACTGAGTCGCAAGCTTGCGTAGCTCTGCCAAATAGACGTCCACCGTTTCTCCCGGACGCAAACGGCGCGCCGCGAACTGCTTATACGCCGTTACAGGACTGAGAGCAAATGCTGTGTAAAGAACATCTTTTATACAGGCAAAGTCAGCCCTCTTCTCCTCACTCAGCTGCTGATACACTGCGTATGCACCCCCCGAGAGGCGCATCGGCACCACACATTCGATATGTTTTACCCCGCTCAACCGGCACACCAACTCTGCCTTCTCCACCCATTCAACCACCGATTGCCCAGCATCGGTCCCGTCAAAAAGGGAAATTAGTTTTGGATCAAAGGCCATGATTGCCGAAATAGCTTGTTGTCCAGAGCGGGCGTAAAAAGCAATAGGAAACTGATTCTTGTATCAATCCAACAGAGACCACTATTGTTGGTTTCAGGGCGTGTTGAGTCGAGCGCTTTCTCCCTCTCTCAGTAGCTGTTCCTTCTCTCTCGCTTTCTCCCTAGTCCTCCTTCCTTCCTTCCTTCTCTCTCTCCTTCTGGTTCTCTCCTGCCTTCCTTCCTTCCTTACTTACTTCGTAGAGTTGTAACGCGTTCGTCGGGCAAATGCACTTAGAACACTCATCCCTTTCAGCCGTTACCGTGCGTATTTGTATGTTCGTAAGCTCTCGCACTAATTTGTATGTTCGTAAGCTCTCGCACTAATTTGCATACGTGTACATTACCTCCCCTCGTCAAATATGCTCGCAGCAGCCATATCGGTTTCCCTTCGACAAGCCAGACATGTTCGTGCACGCTTCGAATGCCCAGGTACGTTACCTTCACAATATCTGACCAAAAGAGTTATGGCTTATTTGAAGCATACCCCATTCATGCTTAACAAATATCTTCCAAGTTTACTGTTAGGTGTCTATGATAGCAGAAATCACATAATGATACCCCCAAATTATTTTCATTCAACAAATTGATATGCTACCAGTTCATTTTTCATTACTTTTGTGGCATATCAACTACTTTAAAAACTTTTCTTCACAAAAAATAATTTTCTCTTGAAGATGACTTAAGGTTGAAACTAGGTGAGAACAAGCAAAAATACAATAGCTACAAAGAAATATTCTTATTTGTCATATTACTTTTGTTAATCTCTCTCTCATATATATATATATATATATATATATATATATATATATATATATATATATATATATATATAATAGTATGAATGCTTATCTGTGACCACAGGTTTCATGCCTTCTTATTATCACAATCACCAAGCAGAGAAAGAAAGATATAGGAGAAATCAATAAATACAGTCAAAAGAACATTAGGATTGTGTACAACTCTTTTTGTGTGTGTATTTGTGTAGATTATACTTGCATATTGTTGTATGGTCGTATAAGTGATTTTTACTCTGTGTGTGTGTGTGTATATGATGATAATGTGCCGCACAGCAAATTTGAGGTTGTCTCTAGGATATATGAGTTACAACGTGTAGCGAAGGAAAATAAACTTTTCATTTGTAAGCATAATAGATAAAGATATATGGTAGATCAAAACATAAGAATATCGTGGTGATGAAACATGTTATAGTGTAATATGCTATGAGTATTATTTTTTTTCACAAAACATCCTGCTAAACCAAAAATCAGAAATTCTATCCAAATGCAAACATGAGAACGAACATCTACTCTCACGTTTTGACCCATACACATCAACCATCCACCATACCTATACCACCTCCATTACTACCCTCCCCCTTTACAAATAACCCCACAAACACACCTGACGCACCATAAGTACCATCTTCCTCCATTAAATCTTTATATTCATCTCCATGCACCTCCACCACCTGTTGACATAATGTTAACTATGTTTTCATGATTGTTAGAAATGTTTCCACACAGTATATTTACCATATCCCTTATGCACATACCATCATAGATTACAATAACATATATACTTAATATAACATTAACACAACATAGACAGCTAGTACAAATTATCATTGTAATCCAACACAACTCCCCCCTATTATCCTTACGTTCCAGACCTGTCATGCTTACACATCAAAACAAAAAATTCATTTTCTTAATATTGCAATGATGATAATTTGCTCCTTAGCAAATCATCACCACTTACACACACACAAAAAAACCCACAAAAAAAACATTAAAATGACATAGCTAATACAAATAATTATTGCAACATCTTAACACAATATATTCACCATATTCCTTACATACATACAATCATGGATTACAAGAATGTATATGTAATATAACATTAACACAACATAACTAATACAAATTATTATTGCAATCTAACACAAAACATATTCCAGCATAAAATACTAATATTGCATAATACTCTATAGTATATTACAATATAATGTCTCATCACCACAATATTCTTATGTTTTGATTCATCATACATCTTCGTCTATTATGCTTACAAACCAAAAGATTATTTTCTTTGTAAAGCAATGATAAGGATAATTTGTTCCTTAATTAAAATAATCACTACACACACATACACACACACACACACACATGAATATAAAAAAATATTTGGTCAAACTCTTGTCTATCGTGACTTTTGCTATACGTTGTGACTCGTATATCCAGGAGGCAGCCTCAAATTTGCCGCACACATTGTACACACACATACTAAAACTCGCTTATATGACCACACACAATAATACGCAAATATAATCTACACATGTGCACACACACACAAGAGTTGTACACAATCCTCATGTTCTTTTGACTGTATTTTTCGATATTTTTTTTTTTTTTTTTTTTTTTTTTTTTTCAATATCTTTCTTTCTTTTTCTGATGATTGTCGTAATAAGACAGCATGAAACTTGCGGTCACAGATAAGCATCCATGCTATTAGATATATATAAAAACTAATATATATTTATTTATTGTTATATAATAGCTCTATCACAGATATTGAGCACTCTCCAAATTATACCGCATTTTGTCTGCCACAAACCCATGAAGTGAGATAGTGACAACCAAAACTGTTATGATATTATATATACACATATATAATTTAAAAAGAAATATTTCCCTACCTTCTTTTTTTGAAAATTATTATTTAAAATTTTTGAAAATTAACCAAAGGAATCAATTTTTCAATAATTATCCTTGTTATATTGATTTGATTTTACATGTTTCTATATTACCATAATGCAGCAAAAATGGTAAGAATTTTGCTAGCACAATAGTGTCAAAATGCCTAACTTGGAGAATAAAGCAATTTTCAATCCAATTTTAACTTAATAGTGTAGGATCTGCATTCATGCTCATCCTGCTGATTATAATTTGTCAAGTGTAGAGTAACTTTCTCTTATTTTGTTATTCATTTGCATTTATGATATAAAGTAAAAAAATACAATGTGACTTTTCAAACAGGTCTTTAAGCAAGTTATGATAAAAGATCTTTTATCAAGTAATGTGTTGATGTTTTAAGATATAAAAATTGTCTGAAAACAACTGCAATAATGACACCAAAATTATTGAAAAAAAAATTCAAACATTAAATCAAATATTTCATTTTTTTTTTCTCTTTCTTTTCTCTCTTTAAGGTTCTTGGCTGTTGTTGCAACTGTTCTTTTATGGCTTGTACAAAGAAAAAACTGAATATCATCACACTTCATTTGAATTTTCTTACAGCAGCTCTTTCACCATCATCCAGGTTAGAAGTTATCTTCTTTGTTTTCTTTATTCAACTCTCATCTTTGCTTTGATTATTTTTCTATGTGTTCTGGGTATAACACGAAAATGCATCTGGTGGTGAGGCTTGAATTCTGGATCTCTTAGGAATCTGGAGTCACTCCTTTGTTGTCATTACTCCGAAGTCCTTTCTGATCCAGAGTGATAGTGTTAGATTATTATTATTAGATACAAATTATTTGTAGTTACCCCAGGTGACAGTAAAATAGACGGACTGTGATAAAGAAGGTAGTTGGGGCTGTGACCAAAAGCAAGGCAAATCCTCTCTACCTTTGGCAGAGGTCAACTGATGGTTAGATATTTTTTGTCTTTCACTATATTGTCATTTTAAAATGCGTGAAAGATTTTATTTTTGTAAAATCACTGCAGTATATTATCTGTGCTTTAAATGCAAAAAGACAAATACTGTAATTCCAAGTAACAGTTGAACCATGTAAAAGGAGGTAAAAGATGCTAATGCTTCTGGAATTTATTAGAGTTTGAAAACCTAAGTTAGTGTAAAAATAGAATGCCTATGAGGATGCAATGAACCATAAATAAGGACTCTGATGAAATTAAAAAAAAAGTATTTGTGGACTTATACTAAGTTAATACAGGCAGGAGAGGGAAGGATTTAAAAAATTTTTTTTTTTTTTTTTTTGAAAGCCAAGGGAAGCAACATGGTAGATATAAAGGCAGGCGGACAAACACTAAGACGGGTCAATGCCATGCCTAACCAGGCTCTGAGCATAGGAATCCTACGGGACAACAGCCAGGATTAAATAGTTTGATCGGGAACTGCTGCTCATCTATAAGGGTGGCTTCTATAGATGAAAATAAAAACAGCCATCAAAAGATTACCATGGCACGTCCTGCTGAGGTTGAAGCCTTGGCCCCAGTGTTCGAAAAATCAGCTACAGAGCTCAAACTAAACAAAAATTACTAAAATTCAAACGCACAATAGCGACATTCAATGTTCAAACTTTAAATAGAATAGGCCAATTACCAGAACTGACAGCTTTGGCAATAGAACATAACATAGACATAATATGCATACAAGAACACAGATACATTCATAGCGAAGATATTAAATATCACGATACTGGCAATGGGTGGACGTTTGTCTCTGCATCTGCATGGAAAAACTGTTAATGGCACAATAGGAGGTGTAGGTATACTTATAGGACCATGGGCACTAAAATCACTAAATAGCATTAAGAAAATACAATCAAGGATTATTGTAGCTACTTTTAATGGCAACCCCAACAAAGCAATCATCTGCTACAGCCCTGCCAATGTTAGTGAAGAAACTGACCTCATCGCCTTCTATAACGAGCTATCCTTCCTTGTTCGCAACATCCCGAAACACAACATTCTTGTCATCGGTGGAGACATGAATGCCGAAATTGGCAAAAACATAAACCCCAAATTCAGCTTACACAACTCGTCAAACAGAAATGGGGAACATCTGACAGATTTCACTCTAGAAAATAGATTAACATGCCTCAATACTAAATTTCAGAAAAGAAAGGGAAAACTATGGACCTACACCTACGCAAATAATACTAGAGCACAAGTAGATTACGTCTTTATAAATAAGAAATGGAATAATAGCACATCAAATTGCGAGCCTTATTCCTCTTTCAAGGGTGTGTCCTCCGATCATCAAAGTGTCACGGCAAAGATATGACTGAACTTATGAAGGAATGCAGCCCGAACAACCACAACCATACACTATGACTGGTCCCTGCTTAGCAACTGGGATATTAGAGATAAATATATGTTAATACTAAGAAACAAATTTGACGCACATCAGGAGATATCAGAAACACCTACTCTGAATGATGAATATGAGAACTTCGTTAATGCCACTTAGAAGCGGCAGCAGAATGCATACCAACTAAAAAAGCTAGACCTAGAGTCCCTTGGGAGACATTAGTGGTTAGAAAAAAGTTTGCAGATGTGAAAATTGCTTCCAAATGCAATAGGAGGAACCCAACCAATATCAATGCCCTGAAACTTGAGAAGGCATAAAATGAATTAACTAACATATACCTAAAAGGATAAACAGAATATGTACAAAATCAGATCAATAAGATTAGAGACTCGGTTGAAGTAGACAATCTAAGATAGCATGGCAGACGGTAAACAAAGCGAGCAGAAGGAAGAGCACTGTGAAAGCTAAACTGAAAGCTAGCAGCTAAGAAGAACGAATACACCTGTGGAAACAGCATTTCGAGAATTTACTGGGAAAACCTCCGAAAGTTACGCATGAACCAATCACAAAAATTGTTAGTAATCAATTAGACATCAAACTAGGACAGTTTACACAAGAAAAACTTGACTCAGTACTAAGAAAAATTTAAAATAGGAAAGCAGCAGGGCTTGATGAAATACCCCCAGATGTATGGAAGACCAGGGAATTCGACGACATACTGCTCTGACACTGTAATGCAGTATATAACCAAAACACAATAGACAGATGGACAAAGGGATGCATCCTCCCTTTCCCCTAAGAAAGGTGACCTTGGAACAGCCAAGAACTACCAAGGTATAACCCTTACATCCACAGTGGCCAAGATCTACAATGCTCTGCTATGCAACCACATAGAACCCAAAATTGAGAAGATACTTAGTATGAACCAAAATGGCTTTTGGAGAAATCGATCCACAACATCACAAATTTTGACTATCCATCAAATTCTAAAAGGTGTATGTACAAAAAACCTAGAGGCAATAATATTATTTGTCGACTTCTCCAAGGCCTTTGACTCCATACACAGAGGGAAGGTGGAGAAAATACTACTCACACCTACGGCCTACCCAAAGAAACCTTCATAGCCATAATGATGCTATATAAAAGCACGAAAGTAAAAGTCCACTCCTTGGATGGAGACACAGACTACTTTGACATTGTAACATGAGTGCTTCAAGGAGACACATTAGCCCCCATACCTGTTTATCATCTGCCTAGACTACATGCTTAGAACGTCTATTGATATAATGAAAGATAATGGTTTCAAGCTGGGAAAGGAAAGAAGCAGAAGATACTCCACACAAACAATTACAGACGTGGACTATGCTGATGACATAAAACTTCTGGCAAATACACCTGCCCAAGCTGAAACCTTGCTGCATGGTCTGGAACGGGCAGCTGCTGGCATAGGCCTCCATGTCAATGCAGACAAGACAGAATACATGTGCTTTAATCAAAGAGGTGACATCTCCACACTAAATGTTAGCTCTCTGAAACTAGTGGACAAGTTCACCTACCTCGAAAGCAGTGTCTCATCAACCAATAAAGACATCAACACGCGACTAGCAAAGGCATGGACAGCTATCGATAGGCTATTAGTCATATAGAAGTCAGACCTGACTGATAAAATAAAGTGCAGTTTTTTTCAAGCAGTGATCGTGTCATTACTGCTATATAGATGCACTACATGGATGCTAACTAAATGTATGGAGAAAAAGCTTGACTGCAATTACACAAGAATGCCGTGAGCAATACTGAACAAGTTCTGGAGGCAACACCCCACAAAACAGCAGCTATACGGCCACCTACGACCCATCATGAAAACTATCCAAGTTAGATGAACCAGACATGTGGGACACTGCTGGAGAAGTAAGGACGAACTCATAAGTGACATACTCCTGTGGACCTCCTGGGAGCAATGGATGATAGAGATGGGTGGCGACAGAGGGCCAGAGAGATCTGTGCTGGCAGCTCGACATGATGATGATTTGTAGTGAGAATAGTTACTTGAAGCTATAATTGTTTATCAAGGATTAGCAGTAGATGTAATAGTAGTTACTTGTAACCATATAATTGCTTGTGAAAAAAAAAAGATTGACTTTCACATTAAATAAGATATGCTATTGAACAACCTAACAAAACCAAGCAACCACACAGCAGTATTTAGTTATGTTTATAAGATTTGTTCGTAAGCTTGTTTTGTACTTGAATATGGTCTTGTTATTGGCATGCCATAACAATAGTTTTTAGTCAAGAATTTTTTCCTACAACTGTGTAACCCAGCACTGTCATGTCCTGCATGTAACACTGTAGAGAAGAGGAAAATCTCATATTTTGTTTTGGCGCGCTATTTAATTCAACACTGAATTTCACCCAATCAGGATGACATATCCTATTCAGCCCAGACCTTCATTTCCGGCTAGCAAAACGGGTGAGCGGCCAAACACACTCTCTTCGGCTTGAGACGGCGACCAGAACGGACGTGTCTCTGGTCGCCCCTGCCTAGCGATGCTTTTTAGCTAAACAAGCCACCCAGTGTGGACATATCACTGTGGCTTTAACCCTAGCAGCAGCAACATGGACACTCAGCGAGGGAACCTTCTAATTTATGGATTCTTTGCGTCTAATATATTTTAGACCAAGGAATCCCAGTTGAATATGAATTAGATACGTTCAGCATGCCTTCCACAAGCACCACAAAAATTTACTATGTCGATCCGAGTGCCACTCCGCTCTCGACACAAAACTACACGGTGGCCTTGAATACTTCCCTCACACGTTCAACGACACGCTGCCATTGCAACATCTAGCTAAGCCATTTCGTCTCAAACATCCAACAAGCCTAACCACCACGAGTCTTGCAGCACCAAGAACAAACCGCCTCAAAGCTGCAAATAAAAACTTTCGCTGTTGTGTGTTGTTAAAGAAAAGTCTCGTAATTCATTTCTGTTGCCATAAAATATATAGTGTTAGGGAAATTAATTAATTCCCTCAAAACCGCTATAAAATGGTGACCCCGACGTGATTGGCACATTCTGAATTGCAAGACAAATAAAAAACTATTCATAACAACACCTTTCGACCTACATCATCTTCAACCAACCTTTATATACCTTACCACACTCGGAGAGGAAACGACACAACGTAAACACACATACGTTACACCCTTTTCCTCGCTGGACCAAACAAGCTTTTCCTCACTTACCAACAACCTTCTGATAACAAACACAGCCTTACGAACATGCATCATCCAAAAAAATTTTCAAATGTGCCCGCCGAACTATCTTCAAGGATAATTCAAAATGGACATAAATACCATGCAATGTGGATTTTTTTTTTTCAACAAAACTTTATCAACACTTTTTCACTTCCTAACTCGCAAAATAGGTAACTTTAACTTTCACTCACCCTACTCCTATTTTGTTTTCTACAGCAACGTGGGTTACCTCTCCCACTACCCCAGTAAACCATCGGCGACTGCTATCAATTCCAGAGGACCCCAAAAAGCTCACACTACCCCTCTGAAGTATACTGCTACTTCTGTATGCCAATTTCTCGGCTAATGAACCTTTTTCTCAGTGACATTGTTTTTTTTTAAAAAAAAACGTACCACGAGGTACACAAAAAAAAAAAAAGAACTGAACAGGATACTTTGCCTTTTTTATAATTTTGTTTTGCTCGTTTTTTTTATGTATGTATTTTTCATTGTTTGTATTTTGCTCTTTCGTGTTGTGATACTCGTGGCTCTTTTCTTTCTTTTCCCTTCTCTTACAATTTTGTGTATCGAATATCAGGTACTCCATACCTGAAATTCTGGGGCCAACCTATGTAGAGAAGAGGAAAATCTCATATTTTGTTTTGGCGTGCTATTTAATTCAACACTGAATTTCACCCAATCAGGATGACATATCCTATTCAGCCCGGACCTTCATTTCCGGCTAGCAAAACGGGTGAGCGGCCAAACACACTCTCTTCGGCTTGAGACGGCGACCAGAACGGACGTGTCTCTGGTCGCCCCTGCCTAGCGATGCTTTTTAGCTAAACAAGCCACCCAGTGTGGACATATCACTGTGGCTTTAACCCTAGCAGCAGCAACATGGACACTCAGCGAGGGAACCTTCTAATTTATGGATTCTTTGCGTCTAATATATTTTAGACCAAGGAATCCCAGTTGAATATGAATTAGATACGTTCAGCATGCCTTCCACAAGCACCACAAAAATTTACTATGTCGATCCGAGCACCACTCCGCTCTCGACACAAAACTACACGGTGGCCTTGAATACTTCCCTCACACGTCCAACGACACGCTGCCATCGCAACATCTAGCTAAGCCATTTCGTCTCAAACATCCAACAAGCCTAACCCCCACGAGTCTTGCAGCACCAAGAACAAACCGCCTCAAAGCTGCAAATAAAAACTTTCGCTGTTGTGTGTTGTTAAAGAAAGGTCTCGTAATTCATTTCTGTTGCCATAAAATATATAGTGTTAGGGAAATTAATTAATTCCCTCAAAACCGCTATAACACTAAACTGTATCTTCTGGTGAGGCTCTGGAGAGTATAGAATAAAACCTTCATTGCCATTACTCTTTAGTCTACTCTGACCCAGAATGGTATATAGTACCTGTTAGGATTTCATTTATGGTTCAAATAGATCTGTTTGAAAATTATTAATATTCGAAAGGAAACTTGAAATCATATAACTGTATGCAAATTATTTGTATTAAAAATAGTGACTTGATACTGTAATTGTTTTCAAAAGATTATTATTATTAGTTACTTGAAACTGTATAATTGCTTGTAAAAAAGATTGATTTTGATATTAAATAACTCAGTAAGTGTTGACATATCATAAAATCAACCCATTAACAACAGTAGCTACTTATGTCTATAAGATTTGTTCATAACCTTATTTTATACAATCTTCAAATTCTTGGTCTTGTATTTATCTCTCAGCCATTTCTTGAACTGTTTCTAATCAAAACCTCTGGTATGGATGTGTCAGAGAGTTCTTCCTTTTTTAGGTCGGCAATATCTTGGCATTTTTGGGAAGATTTCTGTTTTCATATAGCTTATCTTTTGTAATGACTTCAATGAGATGTGGGGAGAATGTCGCAAGCATCACTTGAGAATTTGTCTATTGTATCTTAATTTATTAATAAAGTATTGTCAATCATTGATTAGTAATTTTATTTTTTTTATATTTTTTATTGGGTTGTCACAAATTGAGCATGTTGTGATAAAAGTGCAACTAAAGCTAAAAAAAAAAAAATGAAAGAAAATTAAGATTAATGATAATAATAATATGGATAAAGGTTTAAATAATTAATGAAAAAAAAAAAACTAATTTTTTTTGTTTTGTTTTAGTTTTTATCCATTTGTATCTGACTGGATGTCCATTGAATATGACCGTTTGAATCTATCAGTATTTGACATGAGGAGCCCACCAGTAGCAGCCTATGCACATGATGGTCAAATTTTAGCCATGGCAGTAAATATGAACACTCCCAGTTTAAACAAGATGCTCTTTTTGTCACCTTTTACAAATACTTCTGTCATGTTCAGCATGAAGTACTGTGAGGAAAATACAAACCCGTCAGTACATATAAGGTTGGTAATATTCATTTCTCTTATGAAAAGTTGAATGGCTCAAATATTTTGACAAGTAGTCAGTCTTTACTTATTTATGAGGGTGGACTAAAAAGTTTATATATCATATATGCTGTTGATGACTTTTTTTAACCAATGGGATCCAAACACTATGACACCAATGGAAGCAGTGTATGGGACCATAAGGGGACTATATTGAAAAATAAACCTCATTTGGCCATATTCCATGCAAATATCTTGCTCAGCCTATGAACTTTTCAGCTGACCTACATTTTGTACAATAATATTGTTACTAAGCATGTTACTTTTCTTAGCAACTTTACTTTCAGTGCTAGCTTTTAATTTTTGAATCTAAGTTAGGTTTATAACGTTGAATATTATGGCAGAAATAATAGGGCTTTGATATTAATCTGACAAAAAAAATCATGACCTTGTGTCAGTTTTATGCAACAAAAATACAGTGGTACCTTACATCACTAATTGGTTCTCAGGAGAAAGACAATTTTTCCTATTTAAATTAATCTAATTTTAATTGTTGTTGGCCTTTTTGATAAAATGATTGCCTTAAATTGGAAACATAATTTGAAGACATAACTGTTTTGTTAACAGAATTGAAAGATAGCATACTGTCATAGTGGAATGCTTTAGAATTTGGCAATAAATAATACCTAATATTATCAATTTTAATTGTATAATGTTCCCCTAGAAATAATAAAATTCTGGTATCTTAGGTTTTGAAGAAAATTGTTTATATAAAAAATTGTTAGGGAGTATATTTATTTATGGGTGATAGTGTAATACTTAATGTCTGTTTTGATTGTATAATGTTCTGCTGGAAATAATAAAATTCCACTATCTTTGGTAAATTAACTTCTTTTTATTAAAAATTTGGTTATATACTTTTTCAGGCATATACTGTATGCCTTGTATGTGCTCTCACCATATCTTTATATAATCTTCCCAAGCTATTTTACTTATAATTTTATACTGATTAACTGTATTATAATAATGTTATAAAAACCTAAAATGCTAATATAAAAAGTCCACAAATAAGAATTTCATGTAATGTAAAAACTACAATTGTAATGTTTGATTTAATTTGTTGACTTTGTTAACATTAACCCTTAGAACCCTCAGCCTCCCATGGCTATAAGCCTTTCACCTTGTAGTTGAAAATGGGAAATGTTGTAATCTGTTATTTAATTGCTTTACAGGCTGTTAAATAACTGGTTATAAAAGTTGGCGACTTTAGTCGAGGGTGACTTGAAGTAGCCCTTTTCAATAGCTGCTATACTAAGGTGTAGTGGAGGGTGCTACTCCTTCCCTGGATTGCTCCACTTTACCCTTGATCCTTACCTTATAATGCTGAGTGTTAAGCAAGGCAGCTTCAAGTATCATTTTTTTGAGTCTTTGGTATGACTTGACCTAGGATTGAACCCCGGTCTCCTGGTTATAATGTTCTATAAATAATTCAAAACATTAAGAAAATAAAATTATGTATAAAATATAAAATTACAACATTTTATTGGCAATTGTGATGTAGAAGTGGAGAAGCCCTTGTCTAAATTCTGTCCAAATGGGTTTATGTACTTCTAGTCAGTGACACAAATACTGGCTGCTTGGTTTCAAAGAGTTAACATTTCAGGTTTGATATCAGCTCTGTTTCAGTTACAGAGAATTGAGTTTTTTTTTTCCCAAGAGGTGAAGGGAAATAATTGTTAGATTAACCTAAAAATTTCTTGTCATTATAATAACATTGTGTAGTTAATAATTATATAATTATAGCTGGTTGTGAATATATTTAATCATTGTAAAACTGACAGAAATTGTTTGCACTTGAATCTTTGCATGATGTTATTAACAGTGTTTTGGTCAGTCCTTTCTTTATCTCTCATTATATGTATAATCTAAGAAGAAAAGAGAGAACTTCTTTTTTTTTTTTTTTTTTTTTTTTTTTTAAAGCCCCCCCCCCCCTAAAAAAAATTGTGACAGAAAATGATCACTAATCTACCAAGTAGACTAATCTGTCCAAGTAATGCTAGTTACACCATGTACCTCGGTGATTCCAAATAATACACAGGATGTTCTCCAGTGCCTGTTTTGCTAAACAAAGAAAATGACCTAGTATTAAAATCTTTTGAAACAGTGTTAAGTACATCATGTACCTAGATAATTCCAAGTTTATACCCTAGGTGTTCTTCCGCACCCATTTTACCAAGCAAAGAAAATCACCTACTATTAAAATCTGTACTCATTTGGCTTATGCACATGGTTGACAAGCTGAGTGAGGCTAGATGTTTTTTTCCCCTTCTCTGTTTTTGTTTATACACCTGACAAGAACTGAAAAATGGATTGGCTGAAACACTGTGTTAATGACATCAGAAATAAGAAGTTCTATTGTCCAAAAAATTTCTGCTATGTTTGATGCTTTTCAAAATTATTTTGATGATACCTTTTTTCATACTATATTGGTTGGTTGACTAGTTTATAACTTTGTATGTGGTAGGGATGCTGTGATGAATTTTGTCTTTTGTAGCAGAGTACAGAGCAAGGAGGGTTATTTGGCAGTGTCCATCTCTTTCCCAGTTATCATGTGGCAGGTAGTAATAGACTGCATAATATCAGCTGATTGACCTCTATTGTTTGTCAGCCATTATGACATTCAAATCTTAGTCAAGATCTAACAATACGATAAAGATCCAAGAAAGTTAGATTCATACTATTTCTAAGGTTATTGGTGTAAAGTGATGGATAAAAGCAATCTCAGCCAGGTTTTGAAATTGATTCAATTTTCATGCTGATAATATATTAGCATTGTTGGATATTAAGTGTCATTTTACTAAGGTTGAGTTTGTAATAACTATTAACAATATTTTCTTATTTTTGATATATTTAATAGTAACATTTTTTTTCTTTATTAACAGCTACTATTGGATTGCTGACATAGCCTGGACTTATGATGACCTCTTTCTAGCCTGTATCCTTCGATCTGGTTCTGTCTGTATAATGCCCCGTCTTGGAGAACCAGTTCTTTTACAAACTAGTGGACATTCTGTAGATATGGGACCTGCCTATTTTCTTCCTCTTCATCCAGTCATCATAATCAGGTGATGTCTTATAATTGGACACATTTCCAATGACAAAATACTATTTTTGTTTTTAGTTATTTCTTATCACTTCCACATGGCTTTTCTATGATGGAACTTTCATTTTAACTGTCTTTAATTTTCTTAGCACAAAAATGTGTATACATTTACCCATAAATCTGATACATATTACTTATTTATGAAATAGTTTATATACCCAGTAACAGCACTGCATATTTGATTCTAAGATTAGAAATTGAACTTAGTATTTGTCTATATAACAAACTTGAATAAACTATGTAACAGACAGTATGGCATTAAACTACATTTGGGATGAGACTCTTGTTCTTGAGTTCTGGTGTGTGTGGAGTCATCCCTATGTTGCCATACTCCTAGGTTTACTCTGACCTAGAGTAATAGTACCTGTTAGGGTCCCAACTATGAGTCTAGTAGATGTATTTGAAATAATATTTAGAATCATTTTGAACTTTATTAAGTACTTTAACTTTTAAAACTTTGATATTGCAACTAAGTATGAAATGTTTACCTGGGTATAACATATAACTGTACCCATTGATGAGGCTCTAGTTCTCAAGCTTTGGTGAGTGTGGAGTTACCTCTTCATGGCCATTACTCCCTGGTCCACTTTGACCTGAGGTGGTCGTACCTGTTAGGATCCCATCCCTGGTTCAGTTTATTATTTGTTATGCCTCTTTGGGTATCTCCCCTTTTTACTATCTTCTCACATCAACCTTAGAAAAAAAGAGAATTCATGCACAGAACATATACACTATTAATACAATACAATTTCTGTTAAGTAATTTATCTAATAGTTTCCAAAAATGCCCTCTTGAATTCTTTTTCTTACCATTATTTCTGAAATCATCTAATTCAGTCTTAAATTTTTTATACTATTGCTATTTTTTAGTTAATTTGGCAAGTTCTCCCAAAAATATATTTCTCTCTTAACAAAAAAAATCCAATTAGTTAATAGATTTTGTTTTTGAAATCTGCCTTGATTGTAAATTTCCTGTTTGAGAAAAAATATTAAAAGTCTTGCATGATTAAAAATACCATTATTTTGGAACTTTCAATTAGATTACCTCTTATTTTTCTTTCTAGTAAAGTAGTTTTGTTTGAGATGATATCCAAAATGATTTTATACTGAACTAATACATTGCCTCTTAAAACATTGATATTACAAGTATTAAATGTTTACCTGTTTTGAATGATTTTAAACTTTATTAATACATTAGCTCTTAAAGCATATTGTAACTAAGTATAAAATGATTGTGAAGCTTTATTTTTATACTGTATATAACAAGACTCAAAAATTGTAGAGTGTTGGTTTTATCCATGAGATGGAAAGTGACAAATATCTACTCCAGTTTGATATTCCCACTTTTATTTTGGCATTTTTATTTTCCAGGTTGGCTCTGAATAGTGGGTTATATCTCCAAACCATCACTTCAGAGAGGAGAAACTCTTTGCCAATGTCACACCACTGTAGCCTCAAAACGCCAGGGGGTGATGTCTAAATGTTAGGCCTCTGAAAACTAAATTGTGTCTGAATCCCACCTACTAGAAAAACAAAGTTACTTTTTCTTGTCTGCTTCTATCATGTGACTTGTATCAACCAATCAACAGACATCTTTTTACAGAAAAACCCTATTTTATTCATTTCTCATACTAAAAGATCACCTCAAGACCCCACTGTCAAAGTCTCTGGAGCTCAGTGGTGTGTAGAGTTACTCCTTTGCAGATGTAAAGTAAAAAGCCTGCACTGAATAACCCATTACATAACATTTGTGCCATGATTTATTTTATCCCTTCCTATGTATATAATTATGAGTAAATATATGTGTATCTTTCAGTTTTTCTCTTTCATAAAAGTGAAAATACACATCTGTGGTCATCATAAATCTTCCATTTTCAATTACAAGTTATAAGTCATTTCAAAATCACCTTGTAGGTGGGGCCAAGAATATGCTGACTACACTCTCCTGTAGAGATGTAAAACCTCACTCAAAAGATATTTTGGGTATGATACCAAACTGCAAATGGTGGTGAGGCTTCAGTTCTGGAGCTCTGAGAAGTCTGGAGCTATAGATGCAGTTTGATGTCATATCCAGGACACCTCTTTAGGGTGAGCTGGGGAGGGTCTTCCCTCTCTACAGAGGATGCAGGGCTGGTTAAAATTGGAACCTATCTACTAGACATGAGATCTTACTTTATATACATGCACACATATTTATATGTATTTTAGTGTTACAGTTAGTAAGAGGATAATTTTTTCAAATCTTGGTTAATCAATTAGATTCAAAACACATTTTTCTATTTATTAGTTTTAAGACAAAAGTCAAAAGATATATTTGTATGGTCTTTCCTGTATTCTAGCTTTTTATTCTTGTTCTTTTAACTTTTGTTTTTAGCTTTATAGCAATAAGATTTCAGTAAAATGTTATACCACAATGACATCATGTAAATATTGACTTTTATTTTCTGTTTTCTAATAGTGGAATCACTGAACCACCAGCCGACCAGCTTAATTCAAACTCTCCAAATATGCAGAAATTTTCTGTCAGTACTCATCCACGTCTTCCAATTATTACATACAGTGATGGTTTTCTTGTCACTGTTCTGAAGCTCTCACAGGAACTGACTTGCTTTCATTTGGTTTGTGATGTTGTACTCAAATCTAGCAGACAATTATCTCACCTTAACAGAGAGTATAATTTTGATCTTTCACAGACCATGGTCTCACAGTCTTTACCAAGTCATGAATATAACAAAGGGGATGGTGATAAGCCCCAGCAGCCATTTAAGTTTGAAAACTCTGGAGCTTCTCTTTGTTCTCAAGATAGTGAACTAAGTACTATTGAAACTGAGACTATGCTGAGAAATGTTGGAGATGGGAAGATTGTATTTGGCATCCCCCAATATAAAAATGTTGACCCTATGTCCAGTTTTGATAGACAAAAAACTAACCCAGAAATACTAAAGAGTGCTTATTTAAATTTGCAACTGGCATGGAAGCTGCAAGTGACATCTGGCTGTGTATGGGGCTCATCTAAAGAAAGAGCTGTCAAACAGACCTTGCAGAATGTGATTAAATTGTTCACCATTCTTTTAAACGTTCCAGAAATGTCTGAATGTTTCGATGGTCAGCATACTCCTGGAAAGTCTGGTCTTTTCCATTTGATCCGGATTTTCAAGGAACTGCTTGATCTTCTTCGTTTCGATTTTCTTTTCCAAAGACTGGTCAGCATTATTGCCACTTTTGTCCACAAAACAATTAAGCTGATTCTTTGCAATAAGAAACTTGCACAATCTGATCCTCCTATCAAAACCTTACTTGGCTGTGAAGCTCTGCTCCATTTCAGCAGTCAGAGTATGAAGAGAGTTTATACTTGGTCACCAAAATACCTCCCATCAGCAGCAGGTATGGGTGAGGAGACGGAGTCTGAAGATAACAGCTGGTATGAACCAATGAAGAAAAATGATGAGAGACTTGATGTGATGAAAAGAAATTCTTCTAGGGATATGCAGGACATGTTCTGTCTTCATGAGTAAGTGTTGTATTTTTTTAAGCAAAGTTACTTATTATTGTTCACAGTAAAACTGCTTTTATGACTGTAAATACTACTTTGGTCACAATTAGAAGGGACCTAGTATACTAAAAAAGCTTTAGAAAATAGTTTAACTACACTACCAGAAGGGGTGTTCAAATAAGAAAAGACTAAGTTTACCACAAGGCTACATTTTTTGAAGAGCGGGTTCACTTTTCATTCCTGCTAGATTAATGCACTAAGCACTGCTCTTTCATAGGTGTTCTAATAAGTATTATAAGATGTGTGGGTGCCATATTAGTTATTGAATTGTTGAGCCATCTTTAAATTTTGAACAAGGCTGTTTGAACATCATTTAATACTTCCTCAAAATAAATTAAAAAATACAGACATACAAATGATTATTTTAATTTTCTAATTGTAATTAAATTTTTTCTCTAATAATAAATCTAGTGATTAGATTTTCACTGGTATAAAGACCTATATAGATACATTTTCATCCTAGGCAGGGTGCATATATACTACAATCTTATCTAAGCAAAAGTTTAAGATGGATGAACAAGGAAAGTAGCAGAAAAAGTTATACTGTTTATTTTATAGATTTTTGAACAGTCATTCATAAGAGACACAGTATTACCCAAAAAATCTAAGGCCAAATAAAAGAACCAATATCTTCATTCTACTTAATATCAATGATGACATACAATAAGAAAAAAGTCACTTTCTATCAAGTATTATTGCAAGATTTCCTTTAGAATGAATTATTTAATTTTGCATCTTTTAAAATTGTGTTGTATAGCCACCTTATTCTTTGGCCTCACTGTCCATTTTTATATATTATATTTTGTGAGTCAAGTCAATTTTGAATCTAGGAAAAAAAAATGGTTAACTTTTGAATAGATGTTAATGTGTGTGTGTGTGTGTGTGTGTGTGTGTATGTATATATATATATATATATATATATATATATATATATATATATATATATAATGTAACTTAATGAAGAAACAATTTATTTTCTCTTTTTTTTTTTTTTTTTAAGGTTGCTCCCTACTTGGCGTTTGCTGCTGAAACATGCCAAGTTGAAAGCAGCAGAAATTCGTCAAGCCAGTGGTGTGACAGATGAGGATCTTCATAGCTGTGATGAAAATGGACACACTCAGATACTTATGCAGTTGTTCCAACGGCTTAATACTCGTCTCTTCTCTAAGAGTTCCAGCATGCAAGATATCAAGAAAAAGCCTAGGAATATCAGCAAGGGTTGGTTTTGGATTTCTTAGAGTGAGGGCAAAAAAAACAAAAACAATTAGTATTCAAACAAAATTTTTAGTTTCCTTAATCTTGTGATGAATTGGTGAATTTCTCGAGTCATGATAATTTCTATACATATTTATTTACTTATCCATCCACACAGATATTAAATGTTGCTTAGCGGATTAATATTGAAAGCCATTACTCATGAATTTGATTCTCATTAAATTTCCAACTGTTGTTATTTGCAAAACTAAGCTAAGCTGCCTTGAAGTTTGATATGCCATTAAACAAAAGAAACCAAACCAAAACTTGTGGGGAGTCCCAGTGATGTAGTGGCTAACATGCTGAACTGTGACATTGTAGTGAGTGAGTTCAAACTCCAGTCATGCTATTATGATAATTTTCAGACTAATATGCTTAAATGAACTTTCTTTTTATCCTTGGCTCTGGGTTAAATAGTACCACTATTGGTTTTCTGTAAGGATGGCTTTGGAATTGAATAGCTCATGAAGGTTGATATGCCATTAAAATAAAAACTCCAAAGCTAAGCTTAATCTTTAACTCTCTGCATTATTCATTATTCTTAGTTTCCCTTCTACTGGATTCAGGAGTGCTAAGATTTTGTGGCCTGAGTAACTTTGAACACCATTTTCTGATATCACCATTGCCAGATATAATATAACTATGATATTCAAATATATCATTCATTGATTGGAGATGTCAGCAGTTAAGGGAAAAACATTTTGCTCAGCAAACAAAGTGACCTTCAGACTGCTAAAAGTTAATAAATATTGATACATACAAAGAGAGCGAAAGAGGTATTTCATCTTTTGTTTTTATCATATATTGAAAAAAAATCATTATAGTTTGTTAATACTTGTTCTAGAAAAAGAAATTTTGAGGGAGATACACCTCTTAATTATTCAAACTAATATGAAGAAATTAGTTGTATGACAGAATTAAGTTTTATTTATTATACCTTTTACTATGTGTCTCACCAGGTGTCCCATACTTGTGGCCTTGTGCCAAAACCAAGCAAAGTTTAATAAATAAATAGATTTCGTGACTTAAATATTTAAAACACTTGTTTATAATGGGTTAAAAAAAAGTGTGTTCTTAGTATAACATTAAACCTTATCTGGTAGTGAGGCTCTAGTCCTGGATCTCTGAGGAGTGTGGAGTACCTCTTCATTACAATTACTCCTAGATCCATTCTGACAAAGAGTGGTAGTACCTATTAGGATCCTATCTATGGATTAAATAGATCTATTTAGAAATTATTAGTATTGGATTGGAATACATGAAACCATATAACATTTTTTATATTAAAAAAGATTAAAAATAGAACCAAAAAATTATCAGCTTATTAATTTTTAAAAAATTTTTTTCTTAGGAGATTGCTACAGTTTGGAATCAATGCACACTTTGGCTGAAGATGCTTGGAAGGACCAACTAGCAAAAATGAAAGGTAAGAAGAAAGAGTGTTGAAAATGGGTTTTATTTAACTTGCTAAATAAAATTTTAAAAGATTTATAACACTTTTTGGTAAACTGGCCCAAGAAAGGTAAATTATATTTATTATAAAAAATTTATTTATCCTTCAATGTACCTAAAAAAAAAAAAATTAAAGTGTGATAATGGGTAAAATAGGTTAATATATAAATATATATGATGCTTTTGATATTTTAAAAGAAAAGAATCAACAAATATTAAAATTGAATTTTTTTTAATAAATCTTTTCTGTTTGCTCCTAATTTTTATATGATTATATCTTGGTTGATACATGAAAGTTTTAGCGATGTAACCAATATGAAAAAGTTGAAATCTTTTTATATATAATCTACAATTAGTTCCTCGTGAACAAGCAAGTCTTGTGAGCCAATTCACTAGTGCAGAGAAATTAATTATCATGGCTACCTCATGTATAGCCTTCTACCAAAATAAGCTGAATTTAGACAGCTGTCCTTCATTTACAAAGTTTGATCAAAACTTTAGACAAGAAATGATTTAAAAATTTTTGTCAACTTATTTGTATGTCTAGACAATAAATGTAAATATTGTCTTAACTTTAAGAAACTGATATTTTCCACTGATATGTGCCAAATATCTATAAATGATGTGTGTATACTATATAACAATTTGAAATGAAATCTAATAAAATGGAAAAGAATAAGATAGTTTTGAAAATCAGATTGACTTATTTTGTTTGAGATTTAAAATGCATATGAATTTAAATTCATTGCCTTCAGATGTTGCTATACCTCTAGCAAAATCTGTCATTGTTATTTTCCCAAACAGTCTTTTTCTTTATACTATATAACATTAATTCAACAAAAATGATTCAGATACTTGAAGTCATAAAATCAGGAAACTTAAAACTAAATAAGATCTTTAGTTTGGGAATAGGAATTTGAAATATATCTAACAACTACTTGATACATTCAGCCCAAGTGAAGTATCCGCACTTTCATGTTGCTTTGTGCACAATGTCATCATAACGGAAATATACTATTTTCTCAAATTCTGTCTGTGGGGCTTAGAATATGCTGACTGTATTCCCTGCAGAAGGTTGGGTGTCCTGGGTATGACATTAAACTGTATCTGGTAGTGAGACTAGCCGTTACAGGAAAAGGATGTAAATGACTGAAGAAAACTTCGACTACAAATTTATAAATTTTGTTTTAAATTGAGTGAAAAGTTTGCTGAAAAACAGAAGTTACAGAATCTTTTCTTGTTAGCAAAAATAATATTAGTCAGAGTATAAATATTTTTAAAGAGAGATTGAGAAGATGCGTGCAATAAAGTATAGCAGTTTTTGATAGCCTAATCTAAGAGATATCTTTTGTGTGTGCACGTGCGCGCGCATGTGTGTATAAAAAAAAAAATCTTTGTGTAAGTTTATCATTATGTAAGAGAAATGTATTTATACTTTAATGTATATGTAGCTGCTGCTGGTATTTTCATCATCAAGCTAATGCTGTAATATCAGTATTAATAAAATGCTGACTACGCCGATGATGTAGTGCTTCTGGCAAATGCACCTGCGCAAGCCGAAACCCTGCTGCATAGTCTGGAACGAGCCGCCGTGTCAATGCAAGCAAAATGGAATACATGTGCTTTAATCAAACAGGCGACATTTCCACACTAGGCGGTAGCTTTCTGAAACTAGTTGACAAGTTCACCTACCTAGGAAGCAGTGTCTCATCAACTGAAAAAGACATTGACACTCGACTAAGGCATGGACAGCTATCAGTCATGTGGAAGTCAGACCTGACTAATAAAATGAAATGCAGTTTCTTCCAAGCAGTGGTTGTGTCGATACTGCTATATGGATGCACTACATGGACACTAGCTAAACAGATGGAGAAAAAGCTTAATGGCAACTACATAAAAATGCTGTGAGCAATTTTGAACAAGTCCTGGAGGTAACACCCCACAAAGCAGCAGCTGTACGGCCACCTACCTCCCATCACGAAAACTATCAAAGTTAGATGAACCAGACATGCAGGACACTGCTGGAGAAGCAGGGACGAGCTCATGTGATGCTCTCCTGTGGACCCCCCGAACATGGCCGAGCTAAAGCAGGGCGACCTGCTTGAACCTACATACAGCAGCTCTGAATGATAGGGAGGAGTGGCGAAAGAGGGTCAGGGATATCCATGCTGGTGGCACAACATGATAATGATGAAATCTATGTAAACACTAATATATCTGCTGTTGTTGGTAATATTGTGGTAATTGGTGTGCTGACACAGATAAGTTATATTGAAATGCATTCTTGTAAAAAAGAAATAAGCCAAAAACTTGAGTAAAAATAAAATAAAATTCATACCTACTGTTGAGTATGTATAGATAATTCCATAATTACTGAAGAAATATTTATTTCTTTGCTTATTTATATGATTGAGGAAGACTAATTGGTTAAAAAAATTGTATTTTTAACATTCTTCGAGGGAAAAGATTTCTCAAGTTATTTTGGGTTTTGATCCTTCTGATTTTTTGCTGTAAGTTGTCTGTGAGGTATCTGAAAATTTTAAAACTAGTGTGAAAGCACAATAAATACAGCTACAAAATTATAGCTTCTGGAGTCTTTTTTGCATGAAAATGAACCCTTTTTTATGGAAATCAATTGAGTTCCTATACTAGGTATAAAATAACCCTAGATGGGTTGGAATGCTGTTAATCATGTAATACCAAATTGAAAATATTCAAACATTAAAAATGATTGAAATCTATAGATCTTTGGTCATTATTTACTTGAGAGAATTAAGTTTTCCAATATTTTGGTACATGCTAGTTTGAAGTGTGTATATGACATAACCTTAGCAGTTGACACATTGTGCATTGCTTCACTGTGTGTGTGTGATTTGAAAGCTGCATAGATAAACATGCAATGTTGTCTAATTCGGGAACTTATGCTTTATGAGTTCAAACTGGACCATAATGCTGTGGAAGCAACTAAAAACATCTTTTGTGCAAAAAGGGAAGGCACAGTTGATCATGGAACGGTAAACTAACAGTTCAAGAAATTTTGCTCTGTGGGCAAGAGCCTCAACAATCAGGCAAAGTCAGGTAGGCTTAAAACTGGATTCCAAGGCTGTACTCTAAGCCATAATGACAACTCTGGCTCCTAGTACTCAGAATAACATGTGAGCTCAGCTTAGTGGGGTTCATCACCTCCACAACTAGCCTACCCTATCAGCTGGAGCTGTAGAATATGCCGACTGCACCTCTGCAGAGAGGGTAATCCCCCCCCCAAATGAGGCTACCTTTTGGCTGTGGGTGGCGACCCATAATGCTTAAGGAAGGGATCCTGGTGGCTGAGCAGTCTTTGACCTGGCAACCAAAGAGGTCACGTGACTTGCAACACTCCACTTTGGCCCTTACTGGGCTTGACAGACAGTTGGAGAGGCCTGATCCAATCATTCGGCTGGTCATGTCAGCCCTCTTTCAGATTTTTGCAAAAATCTGATTTAGAGGGCAATGGCTGTAGGGTCAATCATGCTGAGGAAAGACCTATATTCCTTTCTGTCCCTGGGTTAGTAATTATCTTGGGAATTGAAAACCCAGGGACAAAATGAAATTGTCTCCCACCAGCATGAGTATATTGACTATCTAGTCCTGATGTTACTAGGCGAACGGGTTTCCCCATGGGGACTCTGTGGTGGGTGGGGAGCATAGTCAATGAAACTCAGACTTTCTTTATGGCTTATAAAAATATAACCCAAGCAAAAACCAAAAAAATAAAAAGACCTCTCTCAGAATCCTCTTCAGAAACTAATGAAAACTTTTATCAATTCATTGTACTTGAATCAATAGAAGACACCCCAATATATATGTATAACTATCCCAATTCCTGATTCAAAAAAACAATAGAAACACACTGCAATATCAAAAAAGCTATGAACAACACCATTATTATACAAACAACAAATCAAAAATGATCAGAAAAAATACTAAAATGGAAACAATTTGGAAAACTAAACATAAGAATACCCTCACCCAACCCTAAACTTCTCGAATGTGAGGCACACAACCAAAATCAGGAAAAATTCCCTAAGCAAAGAAAAGAAAAAATCCAAACTAAGCAAGAAACACTAATGAATGAACCAATCCCATTATCCAACAGATTCAGCCCAATGGACATAAAAGATCCTGTTGAAACAACTACCCACATCAAAACAGATACCATAAAACTCCCAAAAGAGACTTCATAAAAAAGAATAAATGCCAAAGGCAACCCAACAGAAAATTAAACAACAAATCTTCCCAAAAAAAAGTGAAACACAAGCTACAAAAAGTAGACATAGATCAACTTCAAGATAAAAAAAAATCAAAAACCAACTCCAAACCCCCCTATAGAAAATAAAAACAAATTTAAAATTGAAATGGACTCAACACCCACAATCAAAAAGCCGAGGCAACTTAAATAGAAAGTACAGGCCCCCATCGGCCAGGCTGGAAGAGTACATATGAACTCAGAAGTGATCAGTGAAAGACTAGGGGGCATATTTAAACTGCCCCAGCCAAATTCAATGCAGTCCCTTCACAATCAAGAACCAAGTCACTTATGGGAATGAATAAACAGTCCAATACTTAGGGATCAACAAAATCCCTACAAAGATCCTATAGTATAGAATGTATGGCCAGTGACACAACACATAGTTGCCAGCCTCAATCTGGAAGGTATAACAAATAACTATGAGACTTGAAACCATTTAGTTGTGCACAAACAAATGAGCTCAATCCCTTTTTTTAAATGTTACTTACAAACCATCCACTTAAAAAGTAAAAACGAAATTACTGCCAAACTAATCTCTCACATATCCTGTATATTTATTCAAATGTGTGCAAACAAATGACTAATAAATTGTTGCTAGTGCATAGCTGTGTTCAAGACTGTTTGACTGTGTGCAAACAGATGATTAAAAGGGAATAGGATGTTTAGTATTGGATAGAGATACTTGAAATCATTTGGCTGTGAAGAAAAATAAGCCCGAGCTTGTTGAAAAATATTAGCAAAATGTTTACAAATCAGATGTATAACTATTTAAGTGTGTACAAACAAATTGCTGATGTTGGGTTGAATTATTGGTGTTGTGTTACGGAGATGCTTCGAGCCATTTGTTTGTATGCAGGCAGGTGAGCTCTGGCTCATTTGGCATATTATCTTCTAAGTTCGTTTGTAAATCTTAGGTTTAATAGGTGTATAAACGAAGTTTGGCATTGAGTGGCCTGCCGGGGTTCTTGTGCCATAAAACCAACCAAACCAAACTAGAGAACATCTTGAGTTTTCCAAAAAAACTCAACTTTTCACTGAAATCTGACCAAATCAACCATTTCCCCAATATCTGGCCAAATAGAATCAAAAACTATCATAAAAAACCATGCCCTAAAACCCACTTAGAAGACAAAACCAACCTAACCTTTCTTGGCATCAAATGACCCACAGAAGTTGATGTTCCGTTAAACAACACTCAAACTCAAACCACTTTGGCAAAGCATCTGGAGCTGCCAAATTGTTCCTCATGTTACAAAAATATTTCAAAACTTGACTCCCCCTTTACATTCATTGAATCTGTATTTTGTTAGTAAACAAGAAAAGTTAACTCAAAAATTTTCAAAGGTATTCCTTGCCTTGAACCAAACTTATGTAACAGGTATCCATTAAAGTCCATACAACCCCAAAAGTCTCTAATAAAGTTGTAACCATATCACTTATCTAAAACATAATATCCTCATAAAAATTGCATTGACCTCTAGTCTGAACCTAAAAAGTTGCTTCAGTAATTTGCTTGAAGGTATTTAATGATTTTATCAAGGACAACTACCAAATTGATGGAGTTACCTAATAAGGTTGGACACAAAATTATCTCTGCCCACAGTGAAAAGACTGGTAAAAGTCAGGATGATATGTAGGTCTTGTGTAGACAAATATGTACCAGTAACTGTTACATGTTTATGCAGATAATAAATAGTGATAAATGTTGAAATTTAAAAGTTTAACAGAATTTTAAGAGAGACTCTGGCTACTTATTCATTCATTGATTATGAAAAATGTGACACTATAAATTCTTCTGTCCGTGAGTGCTCATATTTTGGTATGATAATGCATATTGGTACAAGTGTGTCTGTGGATATGTATGTTGATGTGAGTGGACATAGGTAGCATATATGTACGTACCTGGATGTGTGTATAGTAGTATCAAAAGGATAGCTAAACAAGTTAGGAGATTGACAGATTTTAATTGATAATGAAAGAAGGATTTCTTGATGGGTATAAAATATGAGATTGCCTACAGTGCGCCTGGGAGGGTGAATCATTTAGTGAAGACTTTGTTGTAATTTCTTACACGTGGGCATTCACATGTTGAATAAAAAAAGACAAATGAATAGAAGGAGGAAGGAAAGAAAAGACAAAACAGCAAATTTGAGACAGCAAAACTTAAGAAGGCAAGGTCTGTGGCATTTTTCTGGTACCCTGTGCTTTGTGAAACTTCCCAACAGCAACCAAAAATGCTGACTCATCTCTGGTCATTGACTTCAATGTTCGCTCTCCGGTCTCTAACTGCTGACTGACCCAGTGCTGTCTTCTCTGGTCAATGTTCCAGCTCTGACTGTTCGAGACCCTTCTCTGCTTGAGTCCCTTTCTTTACTCACTTCTGACTGACCAACTCTCTTGGTCCTTCTTCCCCTACACTTCTGGTCTTGGATCTTCATGCAGGCATAGCGCTTTGTCTATTTTTGTGCCAAGACCACATACGATCAATTTCAACTAAGAAATCTCCCAGATAATTTGGCATCAAGATGCTGAAGACAAAATCCTTTCTTCAGCCATCTATACATGAACACACACACACACACACACACACTCATATACGAGGTACATACGATAAGTTTCCAGATTTTTTTCGTATGGGCATTTAAAATTGTCGTAAACTCTTGAAAATTCTGTATGTTATTGCTATACATCTTATGAGATGACTGATCAATTTTTATGATTTCAGGTTCAAATGAACAGCTACAGCAGGAATTGGAATACACCCTACTAAAGCCTGATAGTCACAGCTAGTGAATTTCAAAAATGCAATCTGACACTTTAGAAGACTGATATGCAATAAAATTCTGTTTTAAACTTGGAAAAAATGCCACAGAAACGCATTGAATGCTTCTGACTGGTTTTGGAGCATCTTGCATGAATCGAGCATCAGTTTTTGAGTGGCATAAGAGATTTAAGGAAGGCAGGGAATCTGTGAAGGATGATGAGAGGTGTGGGAGGAGTAAGGAAGTCAATACACCAGAGTTGATTGGTCAAAGGGTTAGGATTAGGGTTACTATGTTGAGGTTTTAAGGGAATTCAGGAAGAGATTCCGTTGGAAGAGGCCAGCACTCTTCAAATCGGGTCAATGGCATTTTCACCAGGACAATACACCAGTCCCCAACTCCATCCTTGTCACAGACTATTTGACCAAGATGGGCATCAAGACAGTTCCTCAGCCTCCCTATAGTCCAGACTTTGCTCCCTGTGACTTTTGCTTATTCCCTAAGCTCAGAGGCTGTCATTATGAGACAATTGAGGTGATGAAAGAGTCTGTGATGAAGGTCATTGACATGCTCACGCAAGAGGACTTCCATGGGGCCTTCCAGAAGTTGTTGGAATGGTACAAGTGCTTTGCAGCCGGAGGAGATTACTTCAAAGGGGACTAGAGTTTCATGTGTGTACTATCAATAAAAGTGTACATACGAAAAAAGTCTGGAAACTTATCGTATGCACCTCATACATACATATATATATATATCTTGAAAAACAAGGTAATCCAAAGAGGAGAATTTAATGTAAAAAAAAAAGTTGGTGTTATGTTTCAGTACTCATGAACCTTCATCAGGACTAGGAAGGATGATTTTGAGTGATGTTAGATCACCGATGGATTTTTAATTATTTACTTCCATATATATATATATATATATTAGAGAGCAAATTCATAACAAGGTTATCCAAGCAGGAGAGATTTTTTGGAAACAAAGTCGACATTATAACTTTTCTGTTCTAATGAACAATCATCAGGACTGTGAGGGATGATATTAGTGATATTAAATCAAGAATGAATGTTTAAAAAATACAAAAACCTAGGGAAAATCTATATATTCTATTTACCAACCCCTCCACTTGGGCAGGATATGACACAAGGTCAATTTTTAAGCGGAGTTTAACAGGTTTTAATTCAGAGTTTTCCTTCTCCTAGACTAGTTGCCTCACCAAGGCTGAAGAACCTAGTCTGTCCTACTATTTACCCATAGCTGGAGGGAGAATAATTGGATTCATACCTTTCCCAAGGGTATTAGTGCTATGTGAAATGCAATCAGTCTCGTCTAGGATTTGAACTCGTGTCGCCGTGTTCATTTCCTACGACGATAACAATTACACCACGGGCACCTCCAAAAAAATATATATATTGGGAAAGAGTTGGCGGTTTAATCAGTAAATCAGCATTTGTTTTTAAGATTGTCATGTGACTATATAGGAATATTGCATAGAATTTATATGTTCCATTTGTTCATCATGAAAGATTTTGAATCAAAAGGAGGAAGAGAAAGAAGGAAGAAATATGTGATAAGAGGATAGAAGAACAATGGGGTAAAGAAAAGAGAGAAAAAAACAAGTGAAACAAACATGAATAGCAGAGTAACAAAGTAATGTAAATGACAGAAATCAAACAATGTAAATTGATATTTATAAATAAAAAGGTAAAAAGAGGATAAATGGTAGATGTGGGAAAAAGCTAAGTGAAACATTAAATGAAAGAAGGATAAAGTAATAAAATAAAATATTCAGTGGAGAAAGGGAAAAGAGAGAGAATTGTAAAGGTAAGGGGAAAATATATTGATATTTTTCACACGGATATCTCAATGAATTATCAATTTTTTCTCTATATTGTCAGATTTTACTCCATTATTTACTTCCATATATATATATATATATAGTGCTACAGAAAGGGTTAGTTTTTTCAAGTCCATGGTAAACAAGTTTTTGGTATTAGTACCGTCAAAGGTCAGTAGATAAGGATATAATTTTCTAAAGTACTTTACTTCTGGTGGTCCACACGAGAGGGATGGGGTCTTTTCAGGAAACCAAGACTCCATATATTCAAGGAAACCGTCAGGAGTTAGGTTGGTGAATGGCAACCTAAGCGGTGATGGTAAGGTTTACCATTGGGTTGGGAGCCCTCCTTTGTCCACCATAGTTGGTAACAACATTTTGCCTGCCATCCATATTGCAGTTGTGAGAGATCAGTGCCCAAGTCCATTTTACAAAGTGTCATACGTATCTTCTGACCAGGATAAACCAGAAGAGAAATTGATATCAATAAAAACAGCCATATGTGTGTGTATTCTCAAATTTGTTTTTGCATTTTATTTTTCCTTGTGGAGCTGATATGTGACTTGACTTGTATGGTTTCAACCAAACCTAGTAGTTGATAGATCTTCTTTTAGAAATGATCATAATGTGGGGTTGGGTGGGGTGAAGAAACATTACCTAGTCAGTGAGACTAGGTAGGCTGTGTTAATAATTGCCACAAAATTTGACTTTGGGGAAAAACATTTTATGAACTTCTTTTTAATTTTTTTCCAGATTCCAATGATACAAAGGCAAAATGTAACATTTTGCACTCTCTTCTATACACCTACTTATTGCGAGGTCAACTGGCTAAGGCTATGGAGATGGTAGAAACTCTAGTAGTCAAAGAAGATGTATCTGCAGTGACGGGTGTAGATGTCAACTCATCTCTGGATTCTATCACTCCTCTGTTTTTCACTGTCATCAATTCTTCGCAATCATCCCAGGTAAAATAAAATGAATAAACTGCCTTTATTGTGTTCTTAAAAGCTACCTCCAGCTGTTGTTAAGCTCAGTATAAAGCCACATCCTATTTTGAGAAATTATGTAAGTAATTGCAAATTATGGGAATTACTCTATAATTAGTTTGTGTTGTCAGCGAGGCCTACAATATGCTAACAGTATCCCCTGCAGAGTTGTTGGGCACCCCCAAAGAAGGTGTCCTAGGTATATATTTACTTAACACCTCTGCCACCATTTTTAAGCAGAGTTAAATAGATTTGAATTAAAATTTTTCCTTTTTCTGGACTGGTTGCCATACCAGGCTTAAGGATTCTAGTCTGCCCTACTATTTGCCCGTAGCTGGATGGAGAAAAATTGAATGTATACTTTTCTCAAAGGTTTTAGTGCTATGTAAAATGTAAACAGCCTCATCCAGGAATTGAACTTGGGTAGCTGTGTCCATTTCCTACAATGATAACCATATATCACGAGCATCTGGATAAGACTCTAAACTACATTCAGTAAGACTCAGGAGAGTGTGGAGTCACATCTTTATTGTTATTACTCCTAAGTACACTCTGACCTGGGTTGTACTTGTTCAGGCTTTCTCTATAGATCAAATAGATATGTTTGAAAATTATTAGTATTAGGTACTTGAAACTATATAACAGAGTGAAAACAAATAATCATTGTTATTAAATAGTAGTCAATTGAAACCTTATAATTGTGTACAAATTATTTGTAATAGATACTTGAAACCATATAACTTGAAGTAGGAAGTGTTTACCTATTTAAAAATGATTGTGAAGATACATTTTTGGACTGCATGTATTTTCCGAACCAAGTGCAGGATGTAATACAAATTCAATTTTTGGGCAGAGTACTGATGGTTTGAATTCAGAGGTTTTCTCCTCCTACACTGATTGCCTTACCAAGGATAGCCCAGGCTGCTCTACTATTTACTCATAGCTGGGGGCGAAGAGGATTCATGTCTTTCCCAAGCATAAAGCAAAATGGATTTAAACCTTGTTTTCTGGAGTCCATTTCCTACGATAACCGTTATGTCTCATGAGGATGTATGTAGTGTGAATTAAAGCTAAAAATTTTAGATTTACTTTCTTGTTTTTATGATGCGAGAAAAAGCCAAGTAGAAACCATACAAGGACACTGTGTGCTGTTTTGAACAAATCCTGGAAGCAGCAGCAACCTATAATACAACAGCTGAATGGCCATTTACCTCTCATCTCACAAACTATCCAAGTGAGATGAGCAAGACATGGTGGGAACTGCTGGAGAAGTAAGGATGAATTTATAAGCAATTTTTTTCTATGAACTCCTACACATGGGTATATCAATGTTGGCCAAACAGCAAAACCTTACATTCATCAGCTCTGTGTGAACACTGAATGCCATCTAGTGGACTTGTGAAGGGATATAGCCAATAGGAACCAATGGTGAGAGTCAAGGGATTCTATGCTGCTGGCATACCTTGGTATTTGTAATTTGATATTAATGTATTAATTTAATTCTTTTTTTTTTATTATTGCAATGTTGTTTGTTTTTTTTTTTAGGTATTTTTACCTTTATGTTTTTACAGTAGTTTAAAAATATATTTGATGTTTAAATCTTTCTTTTATTTTTGACTCTGCTCTTGTCCAGGAAGAAAAAGTCCCTTGTATCAAGGATCCAGCAATCCGCCAGGTTGTACAGTCTCTTGCTCGATTTATAGCTTTGTATTTCTGCAACAAACAACTCTTCATATTTCCTCCAAATTCACCTTCTCCAATTCCAGTGCTCTTTGAAGCAGAACAACCAAATTTGAGTAAGTAAACAAAATCTGGGGTTGAGGTGGGGTGATTTTGGACGGTACAGTCAAAAGCTACCTATATACTCTATGTCACCCTTTTATTTTTTTTTTGTGTTTTTTAACCATCTGTAGACACCCTGAGAAGTATTCTCTGAATTGGGGATGGGGGACAATGAGTTAACTGATACATATCACCCTCTATTATATTTTAATAGGTAGTGATAATAAAAACCACATTTTAGGTATGAGGACACCATCAGTGGTGCAATAGATAGATAGCTAGTTTTGCAGATCATTTCTAGTGATTTTTGTTCTCACTAGGTCCCCATGTTTCTGACTGAGATGCACTTTGCAGTTGGCTTAGGCTGTAGAATACACTGATTGATTCTCTGTAGAGGGGTAAGACCCCCCCCAATGTCCTAGATATGACGCTAAACAATCTGATGGTGAGGTTCCAGTAATGCTGGAGCTTTGGGGAATGCAGAGTACCCCATCATTGCCATTACTCCCAGGTCCACTCTGACCTGGAGTGGTAGCACCTGATAGGATCCTATCTATGGGTCAAAAAGAACTAAACTGAACTTTTGCTCAACTGAATTGCTTGAAATTTGACATTTAAACTGTGTACTTATGCTAAACTGAATTGCTTGTAGTAGAACTGTTTTTGACATTGAAGTTGTGTACTTATGCTAAACTGAATTGTTTGAAATCAAACAATTTTGATATTTAACTGTTTATAAAAAAAACTCTACTTATACTAAACTGAATTGTTTAAAATTTTATTCAGCATTAAATGACCCGAAAAGGGTTGATACGCCGTAAAACAAAACAACCAACCAGCCAATATGCACTTAGCATAATGGTTAGTGTCATAGGAAATGGAAGCCACAACCAGACTTCAATTCCTGAATGAACCTGTTTGTACTAATGCCTTAGGGAAAGTCATGAATCACCCTGTTTTCCTCTCTGGCTATGAGTAAATAGTAGGGCAAACTGAGTTCTTTAGCCTTGGTGAGTCAACCATTCTAGGAAAAGGAAAACTCAGAATTCAAACCAATTGTACTATGCTTAAAAATTGACCTTGTGTTGTGTCCTGCTCATGATGGAGAGATTGTGTTGATACAAACTGACTTTAAAATAAAATAACTCAAGTGTTGTGATTCTATAAAATCAACCAACCATCTATAGTGGTATATTTATAATAGTGAGATGCATATCTTCTGTTTTGTATGTAGAACGGCTTGTTTTTAATAACGGTGGTTACTAAGCTGTTCTCTGAAGCTATTCATAGTAGATGGTGTCTTTACTGCATACTCTCCAGCTATGGCTGTATAACAAATTTAGCTTAATCCATGAGTGTATAGGAAATATTTGGTTAAGCAAAGGCAGAAGAGTTCTTGATTTCATTGTGGATAGGTGTTTAGTATAACTGACTCCCAATTTTCACAGTTAAACCAACTTAACAGTTAATGAGCTTTTAATCTAGAAAAGGCTTAAACATTTACTTTAAAAAAAAAATTTGTTTAATGCTACCCATTCTAGTCTGAAAATGAATTATTTTTTCAAAAAACTATCAATATTTAGATGTTTTCAAATGAACCAAAGCCATCTTTCATACATCATGCCTTGGTGTGAAGAAGGCAGTAATCCTTAGTAAATAAACGATAAAAACAAATAAAACATCCAATACAAAAAATTATCCTAAACATTAATAAAAGTAACTTTACATACTTTACTATTTAGTAATGACCATCTTACACCCTGTATGTAAAATGGTAAATACTGCTTGTCCATATAATGCAATATATCTATATATTTTTTGTGTGAAACACTTTTCTTTCACTTCCTATATATTGCACATCTTTATGCAATGGGTTTTTACAATGAGGTAACAGAAATAAAAAGTTGTGTTAAACTTTATAAATAAAATTTCCCTATGTATTCAGTATTAAATGTGGAATGTTTGAGTGACATGTGATTTATTTATTTATTTGCTTTGCCTGAATTTGGGAGGGTTATTGTTTCCCTCCCTGCTTCTCGGTCTCAATATCTTCTTGCCTCTGTCTAATTAGAATATGTTGACTGCATCCTCTATAAAGTAAGAACCCCATCAAAAAAGGAGGGTCCTCGCTATGACACTAAATTGTATGTGGTGGTGAGGCTCCAGAACTGGAGTGTGGAATATCCCTTCATTGTCATTACTTCCAGGTTAACTCTCCACTGGAGTGGATAATACCTGTTAGCTTTGATTTATGGGTCAAATAGATCAGGTAGTTCATGTTAGGGTCTCATCTATAATTTGTTTAAAAGTTATTCATATTAGATAGGAATACTTGATACCATATAACTGTGCAAATTATTTGTATTAAGGATAGTTACTTGAAGCTATAATTATTGACTAAGGATTATTATTAGTTATTTGAAATCATAATTGCTTGCAAATTATTGCTGTTAGGAATATGTGGAACCATATGACTGAAACAAAGGATTGTTAAATTGGAATATTTACTTGAAACCATATAATTATGTATAAATTATTAGGATCAGAGACAAATGTTTACGATTTTAATAAAAGAAAAACAACAAATTTTGGCATTAAAAATCCATAAGAAGTTGATATTCTGTTCAACAAATAAACCAAACCAAACAGATTTTACAAACTTCATCAATGGGATTTTAGTAATAAAATTTCCTCACTTATATTAAAAAATGAATCATACCTTTCTCTATTTCTTTTCTTTCTTATTATACTGGATCTCTATTTGTTATTTTTCTATGTTTTTCTTTTATTCTCTTCTAAGTCTATTGTAAGTGCATTTAAAAAAAAGATTGTAATGGGACATTGAAAATATAGTTATTATGATAATGAAACATTTAGGCATAAATCAGATTTCAACAATAAACGATAAGAAGTTGATTTACTGTTGAGCAAATAAACCAAACCAAACAAATTTCAGCATGAAATAACTCAAAGATTTGTTATATTGTTATCAAAAGAAAAACAAACCCAACTTAACTATCCTTAACTCTTTTTCTATTTGTCATGTATACATGCTTGTATGATATTAAAAATTGTTTCCTTATCTTTTAGCTGAGAGAATTATACCTAAATACCAACAGGACATTACTTCTGTGATTACATCTAGTGGCCTTGGTGACATCTGGACTGTTGATCGTTGCATGGAATATCTCCTGCTTAGTGGGCTTGTACCTGAAGCAGTCTGGTTTTCAGAAAGAATAGGAGACTGGAAGGCAGCTCTCATTATTTCTGCTGCTTATCTTAAACATAGAACTATGTTTCCTGGTGTCTATAGGAAGTAAGTTTCTGATCTTTATTGCACCTGCAGAGTTTTTATTATAGTTTCCAGACAATGTATTCTTCTCTACTTGTTAGTTTCTTATTTTTATCATTGTTTAATACACAAAATCTTTATCCATTAGACCATGAGAAACAGCTCTGCTGGCAAGGCTTAGAATATGCTGTGACTGTATTTTCTGCAGAGGGGTAGGAACCTTAAAAAATGGGTGACCCAAATATGACACTAAACTGCATCTGATAGTGAGGCTCCAGTTTTGGAGATCTTGAGAGTGTGGAGTACCCCTTCACTATCATTACTCCTAAGTCACATCTATGGGTGAACTTGAGCTGTTTAAAAGTTATTAGCATTATGTAGGAATACTTGATACCGTATAACTATGTTAATTATTTATATTAAGAATAGTTACTTGAAGATATAATTGTTTACTAAGGATTATTACTAGTTACTTGAAACCATATAACTATGAATTATCAGTGTTAGGAATACTTGAAACTATACAACTGGGCAAATTTTTTGTGTTAGATAATACTTGTAAAATCTCTTAAACAACTATTTGAAATATAAACATACAATGAATGTGATTCCCTCACCTAAAAATAACTCTAGATGGGTTAACATGCCATTAAAATCAGTTTATCAACCAACACATTTAAATCCTATAGAAATTTTGTCTTAACAAGCAAATCTTACAAGCCATTGCTTGTTAAATCCTTACTTGGAGACCTCCTTTCTCTTTCACACTCACTCAAAAAAACGATTATGGAAATAGAATTGAAGAATGTGAACATATCAAATTTTACTCCAATGTTAAATTCTTTTTTTTTTTTTTCTTTTTAAGTGAATCTATGGAATTGGTTCTCCCAGATTACCTGAGACCTTATGCCATCCTTCAGAAAAAACTAACAATGTTACTACACCTTCAAAATGGCACTGGCACTGAGGGAACTGGACAAGAGATAACCAAAGGTATCAGTTATTCAATTCCTTTGAATAAAAATTACTTAAAACAGATATTAGATACCACTTTCCCTCAAATTTTTTTTCATTAGGTTAAGCAAAAGAAAGATAACTGCCCTGTTGGCTGGGGCTGTGGAATATGCCAATTGCTCCTCTGCAAAGAGGTAACACTCTCCCCAACAACATTACCAGTTGGCCATGGTTTTGCAGCCATTAATGCTTGAGGATGGGATCCTGGTGGTTGAGCAGTCTGTGACTTGGTAACCAAAGTGGTCAAGTGACTTACAACACTCCATTTTGGCCCTTACTGAGCTAGATGGGTAGTTGCAGAGACTTGATCTGATCATTTGGCTGCTCATGTCAAGCTCTAGTACCTATATGATTATCTCGACTTTATTCTTTAAATTGCTCTTATGGCAAACAAGTACTGAACCCTATTTTATTGTAAAGATGCTAGAAGGCATTTAATTCATTTAAAAATAAAGTTACATACCACCTATTCACTTACAAATATATATATATATATAGATAGACATTAAGGGTTGATATGCTATAAACCAAATAACCTAAACCTAAAAGAACAATGACTAGAAACCATCAAGGAAAAGTATCTTAACTTATGCAAAACATATGTATATACAATATATATATATATATATATATATATATATATATATATATATATATATATAAAAGTGCACTTTTTTAGACAGTCTTGTGTTTCAGATTTGGTAATGTATTTTCTATTCGGAAAAGAATTAGTTGTAATAAACAACATATTTCACTTTGATGGTAAAAACTAAAACAAGTATTAAAATATTACATACAATTAGAAAACAAAGAATCGCAATATATCAATTGTTTGACTTGTTTGTTTAATGGCACATCAACCTTCATAGGTTATTTAATGCTAAAGCTATCCTTGTATAAAAACAGTAGTGGTACTGTTTAACCCATAACTATGGGAATAAGGGGATTCACACCTTTCCCAAAAGGGAACATAAAAGCATGATTGGAGTTTGAACTCACTTACTCTGATGCTGCAGTCTGGCTCATTAGCCACTGTACCATGAGGACTTCCCCACCCACAATATATTGCTGAAAGCATTAAATAACAAAAAAGTTCTATTAAAGCTTGATGTTTTTATACAAAGATATTACAATGGCTTTTTGGAGGGAGAGAGAGCTTTAAGGAAATCATCAGTTACTCACAATGTAAGCAGTTTCTGGGGATTCAAGAATAAAACTGCTAATTTACACATGGCTCTCCAGCAATGCTCGTGACACACTATTGTCCCTCAAACTTTCTCATTCGTTAAACGAAAGAATAAAGAGAGAGTAAACTATCAAGGAAAAGGGTAATATCTTAACCTCTGTGGAATGTATATACAGTTTTACTCTATAGGAAGATATGTTCTTTCAATGTTTTTCCCCAATAATTTCATCAATGAAACAGACTTTGTCTTCTGGTATGAAACGTGGGATATCTAGTAAAGGCATAATAGTTTAGTTCATATACATGTAAAAATAGTTGTCATTCATGATACATTTTTTGAATGATTGTCAACTTTGGTATAGAACTTTCATAGGAAATTGCTTGTGATTTTTTTAAACATGTATCAGTCTTTAGTTCATTTTATATTACTAAGTGATGGTTGCTTCCTTGTAACTTAAAATTTTATTTTGCATGTCCACAGAGATATTTGATGTGCATGATGAAAATTGTCTCCAGCAATTGACTACTACATTGACCAGTGTGTTTACTGCTGGTATATTGTGTGATGTAGATGTCGTTAGTTGGCTCTTTCCTGTTCTGGTTGACTCCTTGAAAGAACTAGTACAAAGTTTCTCAGCTAATGTTCCAGTTGAGTTCCACCTGCCTGCTCCGCCATATTTCTTGTGGCAGCCAACAGACACAATTCAGGTATGTCATTCTTATTAGTAGATGTTTTTACTTGTTTTTCTTTTCTCTTATGTTTATTTGTAGAAATGAACTTCAGAGACTGGCTTTTTCAATTGAAAAGTAAAGAACAAAAATAAAAAATGTCTTTTGTCCAATTTTTTATCAGTTAATACTTGAATGTAAATTTTCAAGAAAGGTAGACACTCCACTCTTAAAGATTGATTCAACATAATCATTTTACCTTCATTCCTTTCCAGCCTGTTGGCAGGGCTTAGAATATGAAGACTGTATTCCCTATAGAAGGATAAGATCCCCCGCCACAAAGGCAGTGGTGTCCCATGATGATAACTGCTATACTAAGAGCACCTCCAGAACCTGTTTGGATAGGAATATCTGAAACCATATAACTGTGTGCAAATTATTTGTATTATATAGGGATGATTGATACCATATAACTGTGTGCAGACAAATGTTATAAATTTTTTAAAAAGTGTGGTTTTAAAAAAAAAAGATGTTTTTAATAGAACATTGGTCCAAGAATCGTAGTATAGTATCTTCATCACAGAGCTCCATGAAGAAAGACAGTTCTTAAAACAGTCAATATTCAACAGAGAAAGCAATGGCCAATTGAGATGGTGAACAGATTGAAGTTTTTTGTGCATATTTAGTAGACCTTAGCATAGTGCTTATTATCAGAAAATTGAATTGGCAACTCTAGTTCAAATCTTGGATGAGGCTGTTTGCATTTCACTTCATGTTAATGCCCTTGGGAAAGGCATGAATCTTGCCCAGTCGGCTGGAGCTGTAGAATACACTGACTGCTTCTCTGCAGAGGGGTAAGACCCCCCCCCACGAGTGTCCTGGATATGACACTAAACAATCTGATGGGGAGGTTCCAGCAATGCTGGAGCTTTGGGGAATGCGGAGTACCCCTTTATTGCCATCGCTCCCAGGTCCACTCTGGCCCGGAGTGGTAGCACCTGATAAGGGTCCTATCTGTGGGTTAAATAGAACTTAACAGTGGTTGGCATTTACTGATTTTATGCATTTAAACTGCGTATTTATGCTGAATTGTTTAAAATAGAACTGTTTTTGACATTGAAACTGTACTTACACTAAACTGAATTGTTGTATATAACTGCTTGAATAGTTTGAAATAGAAATGTTTTTGACAATGAAACTGTGTACTCATGTTAGACTGAATTGTTTTAAATAGAACTGATTATTTACATAAAATGGATTTGGCGTTAAATAACCTACAAGGGTTGATATGCCATAAAACCCACCAAATCAAACCAAAGGCATGAATCCATCTGTTCTTCCTCAGCTATGGGTAAATAGTAGGGCAGACAGAGTTGTTTAGCCTTGTTTAGGCGATCAGTCTTAAAGGAAAACTGATTTCAAATGAGCTTTACTCTTAAAAAAATTGACTGTGTCACTTCCTGACTGAATGAAGATTTACTATATACTTTGAATGCGGAGAAAATAACTGACCTGATGAATTTGATTTCTGAAAAAATGCAAAATTTCAATTTGCTTACAGTTGATCTACCAAATATGTTTACTTGTGTCATGTCAGTATATGCATAAATCTTAAAAAGGAAAATTTAAAGATATTAAAATTTGGTTCTGTTTTGCATCTATTTTAGGTTGGTTCAACTGAAATAAAGACTCCCTTTCTAAGAGAAAAAGAATGTCGACATAGTGCTTCAACTTTGGTGCGATTGATCTTGGCAGTTCTACAGTCTTCTCAACTATCTCTGCCCCTCATCAGGTGGTACGTCCTACAACTACGTAAGATATATAAAAAAGTAACTGGAAAATTTGAAGTAAGTACAAAAGGTAGTTGAATTGTAATTAAGAAAGACGTTTTTTGGTAGATTATTTTATCAGTTTTAAATATTGCTAAGATGAGTTAAAAGTTTTGCAATATTTTGATACATGCAAGTTTGCTGCACAGGACCAAAGCAAATCAAGCTGTAGACGCTACTTTCTGTGGTTGGTAGTATAGTGGTAGTTGGTGCACTGCTATGTTGAGCATTGCTTTACTCTGTGTGTGAATTGAAAGCAGCACAGGTGAACATGCATGATGATCTAATTCAGGAACTTATGCTTTACAAGTTCAAACTGGGACATAATGCCATGGAAACAATCAAAAATGTTTGTTGTGCCAAAGGTAAAGGGGTCATTAATCACAGTACAGTAAACAGATGGTTGAAGAAATTTTGTTCTGGTTACAAGAAATTCTATGATCTGGCAAGGTCAGGTAGGCCTAAAACTGGATTTCAAAACTGTGCTCCAAACAGACAAACCCAGTGAGTAGTACTTGGTGAGTATCAGGTGAGCTCAGCATCTTACAGTCCAGTGTAGTTTGTTACCTTCATGGCATCCACAGCTGCCAAATTGTGCCACATATTACCAAAATATTGTAAAACTTTTGACTTAACCTTGTATTTTGTGGTAACAAGAATATTAGTACTAAAGTACTTTTTGTTTGTGAAATTATATAATTATACATGGATGTACTCAGACTAATGTCCCTATCTTGGTTGTTATTGTCATAACATTTAAGCCATTGTACCCTTTAGACTTCCCATGTAGATCACCCAGTTAGTAAAATACATAAAAAAAAAGATTCTTGTCTACTGACCTCTGACTGTACGAGTAGTGAAGACTCCAGTTTATTACAGTTATTAAAAAGTAACACTTTTATTCCTGTTGAGAAATGTTTTTTCTATTTTATTATCCATTAAAATCTACCAACCTCTCTAACTTGTTTAGCTATTCTTTTGATACTACTATACACACACATTCATATACTTGCATATGAGGGTGGTCTGAAAAATTCATACAATGACATATCTGATGTTGATGACTTTTCACAATACACACTTTACCATGATTTGCTACTTTTAGGTTATTAATCGATAGTTAAATGCATTATTATTAAACACTGTTTAGGTGTATTATTATTCTGTTGTTTATTCTATTGTTGGAATCTCTTTTTAACTTTGAACAGTATTATTTAGAATATTTTTTCCTCCTATTTTTCTTGAAGGCAGATTTAGATGGACCTGTGACACAACTTCCTGATTTTCTGGAGAGCTTAGGTCAAGCAAAGTCTACTCTGAGTGGGTTTTCATCAAATTATGAAGTGGCTCCTGTATTGGCCTCATTTCGAAGTTTCTGTGCCTTACTTTGGTTTCTGCATGTGCGTGATAATCTCTCAAGTCACAACAGACAACGAAGAGCCTATGTAGAAAGTCATTCAATTGTGAGTATTTTTGACGTGATTCTTCTATATAATAATCAATGCATTTATATGTTTCATCTTCTTATGACTCTTTTTAGAGGTGCTTGGACTGATTTCACAATTATCCCTGTTCAGGACTGCAGCTCAATTGTCTATCACTTGGTTGCTGTCTTGAATATATGGAGCCTCTGCTTCCAGAAAAGAACCCCCAACACCTCTTGTGTGGACCTCCCAAAGTACTTAAGAAGATGATGCTCTTGTCTAATAACCTATGACCATATCAGTGCCAAAGATCTTTATTTATGACAAGCATTAAAAAACCTTCCATTCTGTTCTCTTTCTGTTTTGTTATTTACTAACTTGTCCTCGCTATTTTTTCATATTCCATGTACATACATATGTGCTACCTCTGTCCACATGCCTGTACAGATCTGCTCACCTCCTCATATGCAGATACATACATATATTCTATACTCATATAGACATGTTTGCATCTTCACACATATGCATCATTGTACCTAAATATGTGCACCCTGAAGAGTTTATAACATCATAGGGACCTCACCATCTAACAACTGTAGTTGACCCAATTAACAAAGCTTTCTTGTTATCAAACTAGAATTATATTACAAAATATATTTAAAAGCAAAAAAAAACATAGGCATAAGTTTTTAATAATAATATTATATAGAAAATATTTTCAAAGAATCAATATTTTTTAATCTTCAGAAAATTTCCACAGATCCTGATGAACACTGGTCAAACCTCTGCCACCAAAACCTCATCTGGTCTGTCCATTTCCTCCCTTTCAGCCATTTCTTACAAGATGAAAGGTGGCCATACAAAGTCCTTTTATCCTTGTTGAATGAGATCCCTGCTTCTATTCGTACAGCTCAGATCCTTGCTACCCACTGTTACAACACAGACCAGTTGGATCCAGAAGTACAAGAGATGCTTGAAGTTCTACTCAAGCGTTGGCAAACCATTTCTGTGTTGAACACACAAAGTAGTACTGATTCTCGACAGGAGAGTGGCTTTTTGGAAGAAGACACTCCTCGAAGAAAGTCATTGTCAGTTTATTTCCAAGAATATTGCTGCACAGTGAAGAAGAATCTTGAGCAAAAGAAAAAATGTTTTGGAAGGTACACTGAATCTTTATTCAAAGTAGAAAATTCTGAAAATGACAATTTGGTGGTTGGATCCTTTCCATTTGAGACAAGTGAATCTTACATCAAATTCTTGGATATGTTCTTTGATGTTTCTTTCTTACGGCAAATTGAGGAAGAAGCAAAAATGCGGAGCAAAAACTGTGTCCCTCTGATGAAACCTTTTGCCAAGAAAATTGAAAAATTACAAATGGAGTCCATGCCATTTCGGACAATGACTGGCAGGCATCCCAAACAGAGTTTACTGATTCTCTCCAGTCCTTGTAAAAATGCAATTATTAGTCAAAGAAACCAGCAGCTTGAATCTCCAAATTTTCTTTTGAGATCCAAATCTGTAGATCAAGCCTTGCATGTGAGATCTAAGGGTCTTTTCAAAAGGAGCCACTCAGCTGATTCTCCCCGTACAAATCAAATGCATTCTTTCACCCCTTTGAGTGCACCAGAAAAAAGACGAATCTGGAGTGCATCCAAGATGAAGCCAACAGAAGCTGCATCACCAAGTGTGCAAGCTAAGTCTTCTGAAAGCCTTTCTGAGAAAAATGATCGAACTTTGTGGTCATTTAATGGTCAGTTTGGTTCTCAGTATTTTCCGTTAAACCAGTTGGTGGACTGGATGGTCATCTGGGCCCGTAAGAATGAAGTGCTCTTTTCTCAGCTGGATAAAGATAACAAAAGAGAAATTAGATCCGCTATCCACATTGAGATCCAGCCACAACTTTTAGTTCTTGCTCTTTGGCTAATTCAAGAAAAGTATCATCCAGCTCCACCGACCGATTCTCGATTGATGTCTGTGACATTCTCGCCTCGTCTCACTGAAGTCATTACAGAAGACAAACAGTATAAAAATAGAAATTCTCCCAAAATGGCCAGTGAAAAGATATCATTTACCTGTTTTGAAGAAGAGGAACCCTCTGACACTTCCATACCTGGTTTTGATAAGAAGCAGTTCAAGAAATGGCTGAGAGATAAATTAATATATGGACATCAAGAAATTGAAGATGATGCAGAACAAGTTTCATTTCAGTCGTCTTTGATAAAGTCTACACCATTGTTGAAGAAAAGTCTGGAGAAGAAGCATAAAAAGACAAAAAAAACAGCTTGGAATTCTTTGAAGTCCCAGGACGAGGAGCGTATGAAACAAGCTTATGAACAAATGTTACAAACGTAAGTAGATACTGTTGTCTATTTGGTTGGTTGATTTTATGGCAACTCAACCTTTGTTGGGTTATTTAATGTTAAAGTCAACCTTTTTTGCATACAATCATATGGTTTCAAGTAACTAATAATAATCTTTTGTAAACCATTATAGCATCAAGTAACTACTTATTCCTAATAATATGCACATAGTTTTGAAGTATTCTTATCTGATACTAATAATTTTCAAGCACAGTCGGCTGTAGAATACACCAACTTCATCTCTGCAGAGGAATAAGACCCCCACCAATGAGTGTGTCCTGGATATGATATTAAACAATTTGATGGTGAGACTCCAGGAATGCGGAGCACTCCTTCATTGCCATTGCTCCCAAGTCCACTCTAGCCTGTAGTGCTAGCACCTGATAGGGTCCTATCTATAGTTTAAGTAGAACTGTTTGAGATTTCAACTGAGTACAAACAAATGACTTATGTTAATTTGAATTGTTTGAAATATAACAGTTTGAACATTTAACTGTGTGGAAATAAATGACTAATGTTTATTTGAATTGTTAGTGATACATAGCAACACTTGGAACTATTTAACTTTGTTGAATCATACTAAATTAGATTATTAGATATAAAACTGTTGGATCATTTAACTGTATATTCGCAAAATGCGATTACAAATCATATATTTAATATATATGTAAAAACAGGATTTGGCATTAAATAACCAACAATGGTTGATATGCCATAAAACCAGAGCCGACCAAACTAATAATTTTCAAACAAATTTATTTAAACCATAGATGGCACCTTAGCAGCTACTACCACTCCAGGTCAGTCGACCTGGGAGTAATGGCAATAATGTAGTGAAAAAATTAGAAGAGTTTATTCAAAACCAAAAGATATTTTGATACATGACATTATCATCATGTTGCGCCACCAGCACTGCTCTCCCTGACCCTCTCCCGCCACCCACCTCTATTGTCCATCGCTCCCAGTAGGTCTTCAAGGCTACATTCTGTATCAGCACTGAGCTGTTGTATATAGGTTCTTGCTGGTCGTCCTGCTTTTGCTTGTCCATGTGAAGGGGTCCATAGGAGTATGTCTGTTCATAAGCGTCATACATGACACGTTAGTCTAATTTTTTGGTGCATGGACACTTTCAGTTAAAAGTATCAGTTTACATGATTTTGAAATTTTTAAACAAAAATATACATACTAACATTTAAAACTATTTATGCTATAAAATTTAAAACAAAAAATTATATCATTACAAAATTAAATTTGTACTGTCAGTTTTTTTTTTATGTTGATATTCTAATATTTTTGTACATAATTATATATATATATATATATATATATATATATAAAACAATAATTGGTGACTAAAAGTTTTGAAATATTTAATAAATCCTATCCATGATATTATATGATGTAATTAAATGAAAAAACTAATAGTGTCAATTTTTTTTTTAATATCTTTAATGACTATTTTTCTCTTATTTTCATTAGAATTGATGAATTCAGTTCTGCTACTGATGATTTGGATGCAATAAATTTAGCTGATCTGGAAATCTCAGATCGGTAAGAAATTTTTTATTTGACTTCTGTTTGATCTGTAGAAATAGTAATTCTAGAGAATGTTGATTGTGATTAGTTGGATTCCTAAAAATCAAAATTGCCTGAGGAATTGTGAAATTTAATAGTTTTGCCCCAAATACTTGCTCTGTTCCATTATAGTTGCTGCATTTGGAGGATGAAATATATAAACATATGGAGTAATTATTATCAGATATGGGTAGTGATAATCTTTAATCTAGAGATTAAAATTGTATCAAAGATAAAAATTATTTTCTGTTATCTTTTTGATTTTTTTTTTTTTTTTTTTTTTTTTAAATTTCTTTCATTTGTTTTTCTTTTAAAATTTCTTAGATATAGTTTTTATCATCATTTAATTCTTTCTGACTTGCATTCTCATCTTTTTTATATCATAGATACAGATGTTAGTTTAAAAGAATCGTTGAATAGTTTTTTTTCTCGAATTCAAAAATCATTTCTGTTTTTTAGCTTTTAAATCATGGCTTCAAAAATTAGTTTCACAGGGCAACTATTTTGAACATAATTTCTATTGTGTTCAGTTTTTCACTTGGTTTAAATTAAAATTGGCATGTTGATTTCAAAGTTATTGTCAGTTTTCTTCTATTGTGTTGAGGTTTTTTTCTTTACAGCTTACTCTCTGGAATAAAGACAATTCTATTATTTGTCCGTAAGTAATAGGACTGGTCATCTGATTACTGTACAAACAAACAACTTATGCAAAATTGAATTGTTTGAAAAAGAACTGTTTGATCATTTAACTGTGAGCAAACAAATCACCAATGACAAATTTAATTGTTGGTGATAGATAGCAGTACTTAAAACCACTATGTACAAACAAATAGCCAATCCACCCTGTTGGCTGGGGCTGTAGAATACACCAACTGCACCTCAGTAGAGGGGTAAGACCCCCTAAAGAGGACACCTGTTGACTGTGGGTGTGATGCTTTAGGATGGGATACTGGTGGCTGAGCTGTCTGTGACCCAGTTACCTAAGTGGCCACATGATTAGCAACATTCCACTTTGGCTCTTACTGGGCTAGATGAGCAGTCGGAGTGGCCCGATTCAATCAATCTGCTGGTCATATTGAGCCCTCTTTCGGAGACCTGCAAAAGACCTCTGTAGGTCTCCAAGGCAGAAAACAGTGGCTGCAGGGTCAATCATGCTGAATAAAGACCTATGTTTTTCCTTTTATCTCTCGGTGAGTAATAAACTTTGGAATGAAAACCCAGAGGTCCCAAATTGCTGGTCCCTTTCCTCAGTGTGAGTATACTGAATGTGTAGCCCTGATTTGCCAAGGCGAATGGATTTATCCCTTGTGCATTTCCCTTCAAAGGGCTCCATGGTGAACTCAGGTCCACTTTGACCCGGTGTGGTAGCACCTGATAGGGCCCTATCTATTAAATAGAACTAACGGCATACTTATGCTAAACTGAATATCTTGAAATAGAAATGTTTTTTGACAATTGAACCGTGCTTACATTCGAACTGTGTGCTTGTGCTAAACTGAATTATTTAAAATAGAACTGTTTTTTGACATTGAAACTGTATTTACACTAAACTACATTGTTTAACTTAGAACTGTTCTGACATGTAACTGTGTATAAACAAAATCTGAACTTTTACTAAACTGAATTAGCTGAAGTAGAATTGCTAATGACTAAACTGAATAGCTTGAAATAGAAATGTTTTTTACAATTAAACTGTACTTACATTTAAACTGTGTGCTTATGCTAAACTGAATTGTTTGAAATTGAACTATTTTTGACATTGAAACTGTACTTACTCTACACTAAACTGAACTGTTATATATAACTGCTTGAATAGTTTGAAATAGAAATGTTTTTGACAATTCAACTGTGTACTCATGCTGAACTGATTATTTACATAAAAATGGATTTGGCGTTAAATAACCTACAAAGGTTGATATGCCATAAAACCCAACAAAACAAACATGCACCCAAAAAAAACCCCAATTTAACCCTTCTGGCATTAAATGACCCACAGAGGTTGATATGCCATTAAACAAATTAACTTAAAAAATGTCATGATTGACCAGTCAGATACCTCAGCTCATCTTCAGGCCTTTAGAGTCAACTTCTTATTTCAAGAGTTTATAGATGTGAATCAAGGGAACATGTGATAAGTTGGCATTTGGTGAGAGCCAAAAGAACCTTGCACAGACTGTTTTAGTAAATACTTCAGGTTATAACAAGAAAAAAAATGTAAAATTGAGTATCCTAGTCTACCATCAGCTATATATCTAGTGCCTTATTCAGCTGAAGTCTCAGTGCAAGTTTTTTTTTCAACTATCCTTTCTTGAAGATTCGGATCATAATGAAGAACTCGGTGACAGCAATCCTGCAGATGATGATATTTTTCAGCTTGTAATAGTTTGATCAATATGAGTTGAATGATTTGGCATGAAATTTGGGACTATCCAAAAGGGTTCAGAACTCCTTGCATCGAGACTGAATGAGAAAAACTTGCTTGAAAAAGAAGTGAAGATATCCTACTTTCGATCCAGAGAAATTGGATTTCTGTAATGGTGATTGTATGTTTATGTATTGCCATAACATACAAGGTTACTGAAAGAACTGGGTGTTGCAATCTCCAATGTAACTGAATAGTGACTGCTTATCGATAGCACAAAATGAAGCTTAAAGTGTGTTCTCTATGGTAATTTATATGGTGCATTCAGTTTGTCTTTGTGAAGAATTTGAAGACATAAAAAAATACATATAGTTGTTGCATCATCACAAAACCAATTGGATCATTTACATTGATCTTAAAATGGTATGCTTTCTTCCTTAGCAATGCAGATACACCAAATATCCCTGCTTTCTGTGCATGTGGGACTCCAGAGTTTGAGTGAAGTATTGGGGAGAAAGGAATTGGCTTTCAAGATCTAACCTCAAACCTGGTGATCCCCAACATTCAATATGAGTCACTTGTTGATATAAAGAAAATATTCTCTCCTCTGCACATGAAACTGGATCTCATGAAGCAATTCGTAAAAGTGTTGCAAACTGAAGGTGACTGTTTCAAGTACCACATTTTGATATTTTCTGGCCTGTTAATTGAAAAAAAATTTGATGCATTTGATGGTTCAGATTTGGCAGCTCATCAAAGATGATTATTTTATTGAGACAATTTCAGAACTCAAAAAGAATGCTTGGTTATGTTATATCGTAATCTACAGCATCATAACGACACAATAATTAAACAGACGCACGCAGAAAGACGCATGAAGGAAGACGCAGGTAGACTTCTTTAACAATATTTTACCTCTCACTTTATTGCAAGGGTTTGAAAGGGTTGTTCAAGGGTTGCATGTGAGAGGGAGCTGGAGATCGAACATAACTGCAATATCTTGACCCCACTGTTATGACCGTCACGTTGTGTCTTTCTCGTTCTTTAGTGCTGCTCAACCGGAGGCCTAGGGCCCACTCGGCTTGATGTGGCTTTCCCTACCAGATTTCGTCTATAACTCCGTCCAATCTTCAACTCAACTGCCACTGGCTCGTCAAACTCAACTGAATTATATAATCGTTTGACGCCCACTCAATCTTTGAAATCGAATGTTTAATCGTCATCAAGCGGAAATAACTGTCATGCAGTTCAGAGGTCACTCTCTTCCGGTGCATCACTCTGTAGTGTACCATGGGAATTACCTTGTCCCATTTCATTGGCCAATTTCCGTCCACGCAATTTCCTCTCCTAACTGCCATTGGAATGTGTCACCTCCTTCCGGTGCATCACCTTGAATGGCATTTTTGGCCGGGTCAAAAGGTCAAAACATAAGTTATCATTCAAAGACCTTATCAAGAATTTTCTTGGAAATACAGGAGCAAAGAATTTCACTGAAATTGTCCAGAAAATATTAAAGAGCTACAAAATACTTGGCTGCAACATGAGCATCAAATTGCATTTTCTGTATAGTCATCTTAATTTCCTGTGAAACCTTGTTGTGGTCAGCGATAAGCAATGTGAACAATTCCACCAATATTTAAAGGTTATGGAGGAATTGTATCTGGGTAGATGGGATGTAAATATGATGGTGTAGTGAAAGAAGAGAAAATCACCTACATCAAAAAAGGCTTCATGCTCTGTGCATGATCTGCCAAAGGAAAAAGTTGAATTTCTGGCTTGGGAGTGAGTTTGAGATTGCTGTGTGTGAATCAGTGAACCAGACTTTTTGACTGATCTTATTGTTGATATACTTATTAACACACACAGATGGCTGACTATTATTGGAGCATAAAGCAAGATTGTTTGCAGAAAAGCTGTTGCTTTTTCAACAGCTGGTAGTGAAATCTTTGGCTTGTGGGTGGGTGTGAGGTCATTCAGTGTGGATTTGAAAGTTGTATTTTTTACCTCTTTATTTATTTCCTTCTTGGACTCTTGATGTTGGATTTGTGATTCTTGATTTTTGACTTCATTTTTTTCCCTTTGGATTTGTGATATGGACTTTTTTATTAACCTTATTGTTGGCACATATTAACACACACAAACCATTTTGGCACCACTTCTTTTAAGTGGTGGACAAAGAGCTTAGCATTAGGTGGATACCAGGATTCACATGTGACTGAACTGACCAACCTGTGGTTGAATGGATTGGGTGTGTAAAGTTTGTTGGTGAACTATCTAAAATAAAAAAAAAAGTTGAACAAGTTCTTCCACTGCATCAGATAGGTAGAGCCCTTGCAGTCTATTGTCAGTTGAACAAGAAGCAACAGGCTGACATGGAACAGGTCAAGCATACCATACTATGTTTGCAACAGACCTGTTCATGGCTTTTGATCAATTCACAATGAGATACTTGTGTCCTGGTGAGACAATGTATATGTATTTGGCAGAACTGGAGAAGATGACCCTACTAGTTGGAAAACTGTCAGAATGATGGATGATATGTGCTCTTGTCTTGGAACTGCTGAGCTATATTAGGTGGACACTTTGGGAATCATCAAGAATGGATGCCATGACTTTGGGCTAACTACTAACCAGGGCCTGTTCTATCATAACAGACAAAGCGGAGTCTGAAGAGACAGTTTCTTCAACTACTCAACCAGTGGAGACTCATGGTAATTCAACTCTGGTCACTAGATATTGTACTAATATCATGCTCCCAATCAATTTGACAGTGTCAGCATAAATAATAATAGATATGAGGTGGTTCTGTGCAAATGTCATGTACAGATATTCATGTTTTCATTGCCACAAAGTGGGACATAGAACATCTCAGTGTCCAAGGAAATACAAAGAGGAATCTAACATCAGCACCAGTCTCAGTCTTTCACAAGTCATGAAAAAGGTGCTCTCTGTGACTGATCTATGCATTGATGGAATGGAATATACTGCTCTGGTGGATACAGATTTCTCTTGGTCACTTACTAACATATCAATTTATTGTCCATGGAGCAGATGAGAGGGATGTGCTGATGGTTGTCAGAAAGCATCACAGAAGCTGACGGATTGCCAGCATCTGACTTTGTGGAGACAATGGTGACCCTGTTAAAATCTTGTCCAGTCGACTGGGGCTGTAGAATATATGTTCTGAATATGACACTAAATAATTTGATGGTGAGGTTCCAGTAATGCTGGAACTTTGGAGAATGTGGAGTAACCCTTCATTGTCATCGCTCCCAGGTCCACTCTGGCCCGGAGTGGTAGTACCTGATATGGGTCCTATCTATGGGTTAAATAGGATTGAACTGTAGCTTCTTGAGTTTACTGTTTTTTGCATTTAAACTGTGTATTTATGCTAAACTGAATTGTTTAAAATAGAACTGTTTTGACATTCAAACTACATACTTATACTGAACTGAATTGCTCGAAATAGAACTGTTTTGGCATCCAAACTGTGTACTTATGCTAAACTGAAGTACCTAAATAAAACTGTTTTGAAATTTAACTCTGTGTATTGCCTTGTCATCTGGGGCTGTAGAATACACCGACTGCACCTCTGCAGAGGAGTGAGACCCTCCTCCCCAATGAGTGTCCTAGATATGACACTAAACAATCTGATGGTGAGGTTCCAGTGATGTTGGAGTTTTGGGGAATGTGGAGCACCCCTTCATTACCATTGCTCCCATGTCAACTCTGGCCCAGAATGGTAGCACCTGATAGGGTCCTATCTCTAGGTCAAATAGAACTAACTGCATACTTATGCTAAACTGAATTGTTTGAATTAGAACTGTTTGACTAAACTGAATAGGTTACAGCAATGCTGGAGCTTTAGGGAATGCGGAGTACCCCTTCATTGCCATCACTCCCAGGTCCACTCTGGCCCAGAGTGGTAGCACCTGATAAGGGTCCTATCTATGGGTTAGATAGAACTAAACCGTGCTTCTTTCACTATATTGATTTTTGCATTTAAATTGCGTATTTATGCTAAACTGAATTGTTTTGACATTGGAATTGCATGCTAGTGCTGAATTGAATTGCTCAAAATAGAACTGTTTTGACGTCTAAACTGTCTACTTATGCTGAACTGAATTATCTGAAATAAAACTGTTTGATATTTAACTCTGTGTATTACCAAGTCGGCTGGGGCTGTAGAATACACTGACTGCACTACACTGACTGGGTTAAGACCCCCCCCCAAATGAGTGTCCTAGATATGACACTAAACAATCTGATGGTGAGGTTCCAGCTGTGTTGCAGCTTTGGGGAATGCAGAGTACTCCTTCATTGCCATTGCTCCCAGGTCCACTCTTACCCGGCATGGTAGCACCTGATAGGGCCCTATCTATGGGTTAAATAGAACTAACAGCATACTTATGCTAAACTGAATTGTTTGAGTAAACAGAATAGGTTGAAGTGGAAATGTTTTTGACAAACCGTACTTACGTTTAAACTGTGTGCTTATGCTTAACTGAATTATTTGAAATAGAACTGTTTTTCAACATTAAAACTGTATTTACACTTAACTGAATTGTTACATGTAACTGCTTGAATAGTTTGAAATAGAAATGTTTTTGACAATTGAACTGTGTACTTATGCTAAACTGAATTGTTTTAAATAGAACAGATTATTTACATAAAAATGGACTTGGCGTTAAATAATCTACAAAGGTTGATATGCCATAAAACTGAACAAACCAACCAACCAACTAAACTGAATAGCTTGAAATAGAAATATTTTTGAAAATTAAACCGTGTACTTAGATTTAAACTGCGTACTTATGCTAAACTGAATTATTTGAAATGAAACTATTTTTGACATTTAAACTGTCCTTATGCTAAACTGAATTATTTAATTTAAATCTGTTTTGACTTTTAACTGTGTAAACAAAATCTATACTTATACTAAACTGAATTAGAACTCTTTGACTAAACTGAATAGCTTAAAATAGAAATGTTTTTGACAATTAAACTGTGTACTTATGCTAAACTAAATTGTTTTAAATAGAACTGATTATTTGTTTAAAAATGGATTTGGCATTAAATAACCTACAAAGGTTGATATGCCATAAAACCCAAACAACCTGTTAAAATAATTCTTTGGTCATAGAGAGTGAATTGTTGGAGTTAAACCTACTCCTTGTAATGGAATTTTTCAAGAAGCTAGGTAGGGTTTCCATCATTGAATTGGGTGAAGTCAAGTTTCCCAATCTACCAATTTGTATTGCCATAATATCAATGAGCTCATCAAGCAGTATCATGAGAGGTAGCAGAGTAACCATACTGATAAATCAAGGAATAGTTATTTATTAAAATAATTGGATGAAATCTTGTACTAGGAATATTGAACTTATTTTAAGAGTGGATGGCCTACAAACCCAGATATCTGAACAGAAGACAAATATAGGCCCAACATGCTTCCATGTTAAAATCAATCTGATTGGCTGGTCATAATGTCCTTGATTTGGTTATAAAAGAATACAAGACTTTGTTTTGGATGGCTATGCTTTAGCAGCAGGAGGTGACTGTGTCACAACTCAAAGAAAAATTAAAAAATGAAGCTGATCAATATGTGCAGATGTTGCAAGAACAACATTTATGTTACATCCCTTCATTTGCCTCTTGGACTTTTGAGTGTTCATTTTTTATTTTATTCTTTCCTTTTGGATTTGTGAACCTGGATTTATGATATTGACTTTTTTTTACTGATCTTATTGTTGGCATACTTATTAGTAGACACAGATGCCTGACTATTGTTGGAGCATAAAGCAAAATTGTTTACAGCTTGAACACTCTAGGAAATGTTATAAGCAAAAATTTTTACCTTTACTACTTGCACACAACTTCACTTTAACGATATATTTTGTATAAACAAAATAAATCTGTGGAAACATTAGAGTCAAATAATGTTTATTTTCCATTGTATGTCAATTTTTAAGATATTCTATAAAATAAGCATGAATTTATTAGATGTATTTTTATGGTTTTTGAGATAAAGTGAGGGTATCTTGTTGATAAAAAAAAGTTGATATGATACAGAAAAACTGGATTTAGAGGCCAAAAGTTAAAAACAAGTGTCACATTTGACTCCAGGAAAATTGTATGCCCATTGTTATTCATGTTTCAGTGTATGCCTTTTAACCTTATATATATATATATATATATATATATATATATATTGCCCAGTCAGCTGGGGCTGTAGAATATACTGACTGCTTCTCTGCAGAGGAGTAAGACCCCTCCCAACGAGTGTCCTGTATATGACACTAAACAATCTAATGGTGAGGTTCCAGTAATGCTGGAGCTTTAGGGAATGCAGAAATTACCCCTTCATTGTTATTGCTCCCAGGTCCACTTTTGCTTGGAGTAGTAGAACCTGATAGGATTCTATCTATGGGTCAAATAAAACTAAATTTTGTACTTATGCTAAACTGAATTGTTTGAAACAGAACCGTTTATATGTATAAAAATGGATTTGGCCTGAATAACCTACAATGGTTGATGTGCCATAGAACCAAATCAAACCAACCCAAACTTATATAAAAGATGTAACCTGAAAAAAATTTTTCATTCTTTGGATATGCTATATTACCTGTTAATTTTTTGTCACTTCTTTCATAGTGTATCAACTTGAAAAACTATCTAAAAACCTAAAAAAAAAACCAACTTACCTTTTGATTACTTAAGGTCAAAACTAGTTGGGAACAGTCAAAAAGTAAATAACACAAAATAAATATTCCTATTTGTCTCATCGCTTTTGTTGATCTCTTTATATATATATATATATATATATATATATATATATATATTATATATATATATACCTTAAAAGTAATTAGGATCTCACCTTCTTACTTTTGTCTCATTGTCAATAGTTTTACATATCTTCTATAAAATTTCTATAAAATAGAAAATACAATTGTCAGATGATTGTGTTTTCTATTTTATAGAAGACATATGAAACTTAGTAATGAGACAAAAGTAATCTACTGGTCAGCTTTTGAGTACTTTTAATTCATCAAATGCCTTTTAGATGATTGTTTATTCTCAACTGTTAATGTATGTATATATGGAGTGATTGGCTAATTGTTGTCTAAATTACACAAAATCTAAAATAACATTGACATATCTTCATCAGATATATTATTTACAAAAATTGTCTGAAAATATCTTGAAATAGTATTGATTAAATTAATTTAAAGAAATCACTGTTGGCTTCAATTATGGCCTCCAGACAATTTTGGAATCTCTGCAAGCCTTTTGGATAATCTCCTTGTTTAAATTAGTAAATGCTGCTGTTATCCTTGCTTTCAGTCCCTCTTTGGTGTTGCACAGAGTTTTGTTGGTCTCTCACTCAATGGCACTCCACACATATGATAATCAAGGAGATTGCAATTTGGGGAGTTAGATGTTAGGGTTGATGTGGTTACAGAAATTTTCTGACAGCCAACACTGGTTTCTCTTGTTAGTGTGGTATGGTGCAGAGTCCTGTTGCCAGATATATGGTCTTTGAGCAGTCACTCTCTCAATCTAGGACAGCTCTACCTCCTCTAGGCACTTGATGTGGGCCTCCATGTTGAGTCTGAGGCCATGTAGGAAGATGACTGGAGTCATAATCTCATCAATAATCCCATCCCCAAACCCCATGATGAGGACTGGGTGTTTGGTTTTCATCAATATGAATATTAATCTGTCCTCAGATTGACACCCAAACACTGTGAAATCTTTGTACTGGAGCATCCTTGGTGAATGCCAAGCAGTGTAGCATGCCATTTCCAAAATTCTGGAGGGGGTAAATTACATCATGTTGCTGCTTTCCTTACAGAGAGTGCCCAACTGACTCTAGTTTGCTTCACAGTAGACAAAACCTTGAATAATTAAAGCACATACGGAAAATTAATGATTTAAAAAATAACAATTTACCCATTCTACCCTATATATATATATATATATATATATATATATATATATATATATATGTGTGTGTGTGCAAATTCCTGAAGTTGATACTAGCCATGGCAACTAATCGGTGTTCTTCATGACCATCCACCTCTGCCCATGTATTTTGAAGGTGAAAACATCATTTGACAAAGTCACTGTAGTGAGGAATGGGTTGATAACCAGTGGTTACATCAGAATAATTCTCCAATCATTCTTTGTTGTATGGAGCAATTTTAACCCTTCCTGTTATGGTCCTAGTCAACTAACACTGAAATATACTACACAATTATAAATGGTCAAGTAGTTAGAGTCTATGCTCAAGGTGTCGGTTCTGGAGGTCTTTCAAATCGATGTGATTCTAACAATGGCAGTAGCAGACTTTCTTTTGACTCTGACACTTCTCTCTGACTTTGACTAATACTGCAACACAGATACAAATGGGCTAATTGTACAACAATTCTTTAGTATTCAGAGTCTGGCTCAAGGTCTCAGATCAGGAGTGATGATAGACCCTTTTTTTTCTACTCTTCTGGCTCTGTCTCTCTCTTTGAACTCTCTGTCTGAGATGTCAAAAATTCTACCTTATATAGAGTTCAGTGTTGGGGTTGACTGGTTATGGTATTTACTTATTCTGAATGTCAATTTCTCATCATCCTAATTTTTTTGTCCAAATTTGGGGAATTGTCCAACCCCTTTTTAGTGGTCAGATGGCTGGATTCATCCTCTCAACTACTACCTACTTTAATTTATACCTCTCACCCTTACCTGGTATCAGCGGGATCTTAGGGCTCTCTCTCTATTCAACCTAGTCCTCATTTCTGGATGGGCAATGTTTTTTGTGACAAATCTGATTTTCAAAATGTGTTGGTAAAAAAGGTTTCCAAATGACCAAATTTTTCTTATTAGGTCAATCACCTAGACTTTACCTAATGCAAGCAATTCTATTCTTCTCCAACAATCTCAGAAATAAACCATCCTGTCTAGTTATTTTTCTTAATTTCAGTCTCTTGGTATTTTCTTTCTCCAAATAATATCACGTAATTAAGATTCCCTTATCAAACCATCCTGGTGATTTTTTTTTTTTTTTTTTTTTGTAATACAAAGTTTTTTTTCTTTCTGATAATTTATCATAAACAGTCAGATGTCCTCTGCCAGAGTCTGGCTGTCTATCTTTTGAGTTTCCAATGTGTTCTTTATCCAGCACCTTAAATTTTCACAAGAGTATGATCATAGCCCTTTTTACTTGGTCTTTTTGCCCTGAATTGATTAACCCCTTTTAATGTTTCCTCAGTCATTCTATCTTTCGAGTTTCCAATGTTTTCTTTGTCCAGCACCTTAAATTTTCACAAGAGTATGACTATATTCCTTTTCACTTGGTCTGCTTGCCCTGAATTGATTAACCCTCTTTAATGTTTCCTCAGTCATTCTATCTTTTGTGTTTTTAAATGTTTTTTCTTTGTCCAATTAATATTTAAGCAATCAAGATTCTCTTAAGTGTACAACTCTTACATTTTTCATTTAGTCTGCTTTCTTTCAATTGATTACCCCCTCTCCAAATTCTAGTGTCACATATATGTATTTACCAACCCCTCTGCATGAGCAGGATATGACACAAGGTTAATTTTTAAGTGGAATTTAAGAGGTTTGAATTCTAACTTATATATATTCACTAGTACTCTTCGGAGAGTTATTAATTAGAATGGTTAAAATTTTTTTAATTAATACAGGCCATACTAACTATAATATATCTAGCAGTGTGTTTGAGTTCCACTGGGTGCTCAACACTTGTAGCCTTGTATCAAACTTAGCAGAGTAAATATCAACACAGGCAATACTTGCAATATTTACCCACTCTTTTAAAGTGCAATCTACTTTATCTCTACAATGGAAAAAGTAAAATTGAACAATCTGCTTTTATGTAATTACTGCTCAAGTATTGCAGCAAGAGTTAATCTGATATTGTGGTATTCAGGAGACTTGCTTCTTGCAGGGCTCCCCACATTAGACCAACCTTGTGTCATTCTTGCACCATGAGAGGTCAGATAAATACCTATGGAATGTTTCATTAACTTCTATTATGTGTGTAATTGCAGGCCCGAAACAGAAATTAGTAGCACATTGTTAACTACTGGTGATAGTATTACTCTATCTCATCTGAGAGACACAACTACATTTACTAATAGTGTCTTGTCAGAAAGCAGGCTGTCCACTACTGGGTCAGAAACGGTGGATGTTCCATTCAAGATTCAGGAAGCATCCCAACATATGCAAAGGAAAAAAAAAAGCAGACAAAAACAGTTGGTGAAATCAGATACTATGTCCACAACCAAAGAAACAAGAGAGTCGATTGTTGGGGCAAACTACGAAGAATGTAATATACAACAGATTCTACAGCAGGAAATTCAAAACATGGCTGTGAGTTCTTTTATCGTTTTTATCCTTCTTGTTGAAGAAAGGAGAGAATTTTAAGGAAAAAAATTATTGATGCTGACTTAAACTCTTAATTGTTTTGCTACATATTGCTCAGGTTCCACCAATGCAAAATATCAATAATGTGATAAAGATTATCAATATATAAACTTTTTATTTAACAATTTTGAATCTCAAAATAAGACTATACTCTTTGACAAACTCATTATATACAGAATTATCTGAAGCCTTGTCAGCAGGGCTTAGAATATGCCTACTGAATCCTCTGATGAGGAGTAAGTACCCACCAAAAGGGATATTTTGGTTATGACATTAACCTGTATTAGGTGGCAGGTTTCAGTCTTGGAACTCTGGGAAGTGTAGAATACACTTTCATTGCCCTTACACTCTAACAAGTAGAGGTGGTACCTGTTGGGTGAAATAGATTTATTTAATTTTATGTATTAGATAAGAATACTTGATAACATAACTTTGTTAATTATTTGAAACTATAATTGTTTACTAATAATAATGTTTATTATTTACTTGAAACCATGTAATTGCTTGTATATTATTGATGTTAGATTGGAATACTTGAAACCATATTACTGTGCAAATAAATGGTTATTATTAAATAGGAATAGTTACTTTAAAGCATATGATAGTGTATGAATTATTGATATAAGATAGGAATACTTGATACCATATTATATGTGCAAACTAATGATTATTATAGTCAAATATAAAAAGTATAAATAAAAAAGAAATGATTGCAATGGAATATTGAAACCATAGAGAGTTATGAATGTAATCAAACATTTACAAATGAATCAAATTTTGGCTTTCAATGATGTTGAGGTTGTTGGTACATGACTAAGTACCATTCACAAGAGTAATAGGACCTAGTGTGTCCCTATAAACCATCATACTGCCCCTACTGGCTTATTGTTTTCCTGCAGTGCATCTTGGTGCCAGTGCTTCCCTAGGATTATGATTCATAGTGTTTTACTAACCATTTTATCCAGGAGAAAAGGATTTTCATTGAACCAGATGACTTTCCATTGATACACAGCCCAATTCCAATGCTTGTGTGCCCATTGAAGAGGTTTTCAATGATGGATGTTGGTTAGCTAGGGTAATCTGGCTGACTTGCAGCTATGCAACCCTTTACACAAAGTTTTTAGTGTTCTGTGTTGCTACTCGGTCCTTTCTTCATCTTGATTAAAATTATCTGTAATTTGTAGCCCTTCCATTGGTTTGCACATGAATAGAGTTCTTTGAAAGAAGATGATGCCTTCCTTTAAAGAAATGAGATTATATTTAAGTGCACTGTTGTTGGGATTGCAGCCTAGACTCTGATGCACAGCATTGTGTGCTAGTTGGGAAGACCATTCTATTATTTGCTGTTGGTGGATGGTTATGTGTCTGTTGCACAGTCTTTAATGTCATCATGGACTGATGATATGCTGGTCTCCATGAGCTATAAGGATCAATTCAAGGCTATCCTCAAACAATATGGTGTCCAATCCAACCAGCTTGAGATGTTGGCAGTTAATTTGTTATCTTGGCCCTTTGAATTGTATTGTTAAAGTATTTAATAATTTATAAACAAGAACATTAATCTTAATTGTATCTGAAGAGCCATGACCCATAAGTTGTGACTTTGAGCTAGATTAAGCCAAGTATTATAAGTGTTATTACTGTAGTGAATTTGATTCTCACTGGTACCTCATACTTGTGGCTTTGTATAAAAAAAAAGTCAAGATTAATAGATACTGCTGAATGGTAGTTAACAAACTGACCATTACTATTTTAGTAAGTTTGATCCTAATGGAATGTTTCACATTTGTGACCTTGTGCCAGTAAGCAAAGGTTAAAATATTAAATTTCTGAATAGACATTGATTTTTCTAGAAACAATTATTTGAAGAACTGAAAAGTAAGAATTCATATTCTGAATCAAATGATGTCAGGCTGTAGTTTCAGAGGTGTATAACAATTAAATTTATAATTATTTGATAAATTTGTTAATTTGACAATTGTTTGGAGCCATTAATAGTGTTCGGTGTTAATATGTGGCTATGAATATTTCGTTTTTCTGTTAAATACTTTTCTTCTTTTTTAGGTTTCAAATGAAAAGCTGAGGCCAAAAAACAAAGATTTTTCAACTCAGACTTCAAACCACTCTAGTGAAAGATCAATAGAAAATTCCACCCATTTTATACCAAAATCTAACATATCTCCAAATGGCATTGGTAACATGCGAGGTATACTAAAAGAACTTGAAAATCTTCAAATATCTACTAATGTTGAAGGTACTGTGAATACTTCTACAGTTCTGAAAACTGATCAACATGTAAGAAATAAAACAAAAATTAAAGGAAATGGCACTGATGATATGTACAAAAACCTTTCTCAAGACATTATTTCAGAGAGAGAAAAACATACCATAAATAAAAATCCGGAGAAAATGTATCTTTTCTCAAATGATGTTTCTTCCCAAAGATATCATCTGACTGAAATTGAAACCCCCCCCAAACAGTCTTTCTTCTCTCTACCTCAACTAAATGAACCCTCCTTAAATAATGAATCCCAAACTCAAGTCAATGTGCCTGGATACATCAAAATACCTTTGCTCTCTCTCAATAGAAAACACAATGTTTTTGAAAAGAATCAAACTGGTGCCAATATGCCAGAGATCCATGTCTTTGATTATCAGTCTTACCAGTCAAAGAATTTGCCCAATCAAGAGCATCCCTTTCCACAGAGTTTGACCCATAAGACATTTGTGAATCATCACAATATAATCAACTCATACCTACAGCAACTGCCAGATGAAAAACATTTTGACCTTTTTTATTTTAATCAAAAGTATTCTTTACATCATCAACAACATCAGCCATTGCGGGATAAAACACCATTGCCACTATTACAGATACCCAAGGAAAACCTGATGCCATCTTGGCCAGACTTTGAGATCCGTTTGATCCCACCTCAGTTGATTGCTGACTTCAAAAGCCGTTTGTTGGAAAAGGATCACAAGAAGAGGCAGCACTTTGAAAACTTCCAGCAGAACCAGTTAAGAAAGCTGCAGAAGGAAGAAAACCAAGCTCCATTGCAGAGTAAGCAGATGCAACTGCTGGTGCTAGACAGAAAGGAACTGGAAACTGGTGAAGTAAAAAATCCAAAAATATCATCTAGTGAAGATGAACTGGCAACAAACTCTGAGAAAAGGTAACCTCATTTCTGAATTTCATATTTAAAGGAAAGATTAAAATGTATAAAAAAAGAAAATAACCTAATCAAGTTAGAATAGATGAATTAGATTTTATCATACAGCAACTAATATATGATAATAAATGGGAAAAATTTATTTGTCCTAAATAGATGGCTTATTTCATATTTATATTTATTGAACTTGGAAGATTTTGATATTTCAAAAACTTATTCCTCATGAAGAAAGGGTGACTCTCATTAAGAGAAAATCCCAAACAATTACTCTCTCTCTCTCTCAATGACAGCATCAAATTATTACCCTGGGGTATAACACTAATTCTAGGTTACAGCAACCGATATATAATTATAAATGGGAAGAATTTGCCTATTGTATATAGATGTTCAAATTGGTATGCTTACGTATTGCCCTTTGGATTGGAAGGTTTTAGAATTCTGAAAAATTGTTCCTTGTAGAGAAAGAGTGGTTCTCATTGAGAAGAAGTCTCAGACAATAAACAATAATCAAGGAAGCCATATTGCTATAAGATGTAACTAAACTTTTTAATTACACTTTATAAGTTTGTATGACTACTGCTTTGAAAATATCAACTGTATTTTCAATAATGACAGAATCAGATAATTACTTCTGGAGTACATCATTTCTGGTTTTAAACATCATTATCAATAACATAGGCCACTTCAGAAATACCTTGTAATATTAGCAGGTTTTATTTTTCATTTAAAGTAATGTAAGTTCATAAGAAATCAGTATTTTTTCTGCTGATAAGGATTAAATGTTACAATCTGACATATTCACATTTAATTAGGTTTATAGGTTTTTTTTAAGCTGGAGACATAAAATAATTACATTGCATTATTGTTTAGTTTGAACAAATAATCAAGACGAATGTTCAAATCAATAAATTACTCAAGTGTCACTGACTTTAAAAAATAGTTCTATACAAACCCTGTAAACATTTGCACAGAACAATATTAGCTTGATAAGAAAATATTTAATATGTAAATCACCTTTCTGTGATGTGGATTTATCTTTTATAGTTACAATTACAATTCGTAACTGTTTAGTGTAATTTTTGAATTGTTAACAAAAACTGTCAAATAACCAACTAAAACCACATCTCTTACCTAGCATAGATTGGTACTTCAACTTGTATATAATAGTTACATAAAGTAAATTTCCATTAATTTAAATACATAGTCAAGTATTTTTCAAGTAATAGAAGTATTGACTTATTATAATCATTGCAATATTAGATGCAAATTGTCAACTGCTACATCTTGCCCAGTGGTGACCTAGAGCTGTTCTACACAGACTGTCTTAATGGAGGCTTCTCAAATTGTTTACTTTATGTATAACTTGTAACCAGATTTAATTTCCATTCACTCCCAAGTAAATTGATAGAATATTGCCAACACTTTTTTTTATAATTACTAGCTGCCATGATGAGAGGGGTTAAGTTTTTTAAATGTTTGTTTGTTTCAAGATAAAATAATTTATAAAATACAGAAAAGTTATTATAAATGGAATATTGAATTATATAATAGCACACACACACACACCAACAAATACCTTAACAAGTGAAAATTTAGATATCTTCAGTCAGAGTGAGATTGTTCATTAGTAATGATTTAATTTTGATGTTATTCATTAAAAATCTTGGATAAGAATTAAAATTCCAGGCATTGTATTTCAATTTTACTTTTTCATTATTTTTCTTTCTTTTTTAAATCTATATTTTTATTCATATGAAATAATTTTTTTTTCTAAAGACATTTATAACCTATTATAAAAAGAGATATATTTTCGAATTCAGTATTTTTATAAAATGGCTTGTTTGAAATATAATTGTTTTTAAACGTTTTCTTTTGTGAAAATATGATTATATGTGATGTTAACTATGCTGAAAAGATCCGGATCATTTTGGTCAGATTATTCATTCATTTAAATGACCCATATGTTATTAATGGATCATATGTGAACTAGTGGCCATTCTCTACTTCGGCATTCTCACAAATAGTCTAAATGATCCAGCAATTTTTATTTTCTTGTTATAAAGGCATTTATAAATGCGAAGTAGTAAATTCACTTTCTATGGACCTCTATGCTTTTATTCACTCTGGAAATTTTTTTTCATCCTTAGGGGGTCTATATAGACCCCTTTGAAAAGCATTAGTTTATCTTACGATAAAAATCATTATTGAATTTAAGATTTTTGAACAGTAATTTTCTACCAAAGACATACTTAAAGATTATAGGAACTAAAGTAAAAAGATACAAATAAGTGGAAATTAATAGTAAAATAAGACTGGAGTGTGAATTGATTGTCAGAAAATAATACACTGACTGCATCTCTGCAGGAGTGGGGGGGGGTAAGATTCCCCCAATGAGTGTCCTGTACATGACATTAAATCATCTGATGGTGAGGCTCCTGAAATGCTGAAGCTTTGGGGAATGCAGAGTACCCCTTCATTGCCATTGCTCTCGGGTCCACTCTGACCTAGAGTAGTACCACTTGATAAGGCCCTATCTATGGGTCAAATAGAACTAAACTGCATACTTATGTTAAACTGAACTGTTTGAAATAGAACTGTTTATATGTATAAAAATGGATTTGGCATTAAATAACCTACAATGGTTGATATGCCATAAAACCAAATGAAATACATATCATCTATATATATTTAAATGTGTGCAAACTAATGACTGAAACTAAACTGTTACTGTTACTTAGCCATACTTGAAACCATTTAACTGTGCTAAAAAAAATGAGCTCAGGCTTATTTAAAAATATTTTCATCAAAATGTGTTCAAAGCATATATATCTCATATATGCATAAACAGGATTTGGCATTAAATTACCAACAACGGTTGATATGCCATAAAACCCAACCAAACCTTGTTATGTAACAAAGTTGTGATATTTTCATTTTTGTGTTATTTTTTTTTAACTAGTATATTACCCATCATAAATGGCAGGATCTACTTATCACTTTTGCCCAGTTTCAAAGTGTAGTATCTGTGCACTCTGTCTAGAATGATATTGCTGCTGCCCAATACTTTTGCCTCGTATCAGAGTATAATATCTGTGTGCTCTGCTTCTTTATAATCTCTGTTCATGTCTACCTTCCTACAGATCTCTGTTTATATTTACCTTAGGTATTGCAATCAGAACAAGGAAGCTGTACAAAACTCAAAACAGGAATCTGAAGATCATCAAGAAGTAAGAATCCATTAATTTGTAACATTATGGTTCATATATTGTTTCCCCTTTTTCAATTTCTCCATGAACTCTATATCATGTAGTAATTGTCACATCCCCCAAATTGTAAATCATCCATTAGGAATTATTAATGTAGATATATGACACATTTAACTTCTATATAATGGTCATGTAATGTCAAATAAGTTTTTTAATGCATACATTTAGTCTTTAATTTCATATCCAATGTTTTTCAATTATTCAAGATTTTGATTAATAGAAATTTCTTGTTAAAAAGAAATCTAATGAGTGTGGTTTTTCAACCTCAGTTTAAACATGTGCAGTCATCTGATGAGATGGAGAGTATGATATTCTCTGCCGAAATAAATTTATGATGACAATTTAACCAGGTTTGGGTTGCCTTCTAATTGCACTATATATATATATATATATATATATATATATATATATATAGTGACTGCCACTTCTTTATGAAGAAGTGGGGCTTTGTCTCAATTCTGCTAAGAGTGCCCATGAGTACACATGTTCCTCAGGCCAGCTTCACTCTTGCAAGACCTGTCACATGTATGACAAGCGAGAGGCTTGTCTTTAGTGTTTACATTAATCCCATGCACTCTTTGCAGATCTGCTGTAGACCAACATACTTTGTCCCAGAATTGACACAAATTGCTTGGTTGCTGAGGAAGGACTTATGTATGAACTGTCTGTGATTGTTTGCTGTCATGTGATATCATGACTAGCAAATCCAACTTTGCACAGACCTTACTGCAGATGTTACAAACATGTTCAGGTTGAAAGGTTTTAGGGACTGATGTCTAGTTCTAATTCTGAAAAGCTTGTTTGAAGATGTAGTGTTTGATTCTCTGTTTTTCAAATGCTTATAACCATCGTAAAATTTCTTTTTCCCTAACTGATCAATTTTCTGTCATCTCCTCCCAGTCTTTTGTATTTACACTAAGTGCTCTAAAGTTGTTTTTGACAATTTCCTTTAAATGTTTTTTAGTTTTAAGTCTTGGTTGTTTACCACATTATAACTCTCTGTAAAACAACTGCTTAGGTAAGGTTACATCCTCCATCTTAGTATTGCCCAGTCAGCTGGGGCTGTAGAATACACTGACTGTTTCTCTGCAGAGGAGTAAGGCCCCCCTCACCCAGCAAGTGTCCTAGCTATGACACTAAACAACCTGATGGTGAGGTTCCAGTAATGCTGAAGCTTTGGGGAATGCAGAGTACCCCTTCATTGCCATCGCTCCCAGGTCCACTCTGGTCCGGAGTGGTAGCACCTGAGAGGGTCCTATCTATGGGTTAAATAGAACTAAACCATGGTTTCCAGAGTTTACTGTTTTTGCATTTAAACTGTATATTTATGGTAAACTGAATTGTTTAAAATAGAACTGTTTTACATTTAAACTGTGTACTTATGCTAAACTGAATTATCTAAAATAAAACTGTTTTTACGTTTAACTCTGTGTATTGTCCAGTCAGTTGGGGCTGTAGAATACACTGATTGCTTCTCTGCAGAGGAGTAAGAGCCCTCCGCCCCAAACGAGTATCCTGGATATGACACTAAATAATCTAATGGTGAGGTTCCAGTGATGCTGGAGTTTTGAGGAATGTGAAGCACCCCTTCATTGGCATTGCTCCCAGGTCCACTTTGGCCTGAAGTGGTAGCACCTGATAGGGCCCTATCTAAGGGTTAAATAGAACCAATCTGTCTACTTACGAGGATCATTAAATAAGTTTCCAGACTTTTTTGTATGGGCACTTTTATTGATAGTACACACATGAAACTCTAGTCCCCTTTGAAGTAATCTCCTCCTGCTGCAATGCACTTGTACCGTTCCAACAACTTCTGGAAGACCCCATGGAAGTCCTCTTGTGTGAGCATGTCAATGACCTTCGTCACAGCCTCTTTCATCTCCTCAGTTGTCTCATAATGACAGCCTCTGAGCTTAGGGAATAAGCAAAAATTACAGGGAGCAAGGTATGGACTATAGGGAGGGTGAGGAACTGTCTTGATGCCCATTTTGGTCAAATAGTCTGTGACAAGGATGGAGTTGAGGACTGGTGCATTGTCCTGGTGGAAATGCCACTGACCCGATTTGAAGAGTGCTGGCCTCTTCCCAAGGAATCTCTTCCTGAACTCCCTTAAAACCTCAACATAGTAACCCTAACCCTAACCCTTTAGCTAATCAACTCTGGTGTATTGACTTCCTTACTCCTCGTCCTTGAATCTCTTATGCCACTCAAAAACTGATGCTCGATTAATGCAAGATGCTTCAAAAGCAGTCTGAAGCATTCCACACGTTTCTGTGGCATTTTTTCCAAGTTTAAAACAGAATTTTATTGCATATCGTTCTTCTAAAGTGTCCTCACATCCAGATTGCATTTTTGAAATTCACCAGCTGTGACAACCAGGCTTTAGTAGAGTGTATTCCAATTCCTGCTGTAGGTATTCATTTAAACCTGAAATCATAAAAATTTGTCAGTCATCTCATAAGATGTATAGCAATAACATAGTGAATTTTCAAGTGTCTACGACAATTTTAAATGCCTGTACAAAAAATCTGGAAACTTATTGAATGCACTACGTATGCTAAACTAAATCACTTTAAATAGAACTGTTTTGATATTTAAACTGCATACTTATGCTAAACTGAATTCTTTGAAGTAGAAGTTTTTGACATAGAAACTGTACTTATGCTAAACTGAATTGTTTGAAGAACTGTTTGACAAAACTGAAAAGCTTGAAATAGAAATGTTTTTGACAATTAAACTATGTATTTATGCTAAACTGAATTGTTTAAAGTGGAAATGTTTTTGACATTGAAACTGTACTTACATTAAGCTGAATTTTTTGAAATAGAGCTGTTTTGAGATTTACCTTGTATATACAAAATCTGTACTTACACCAAACTGAATCGGTTGAATTAAAACTGATTAAACTGAACAGCTTGAAATAGGAATGTTTTTGACAATTAAACTGTGTACTCATGCTAAACTGAATTGTTTGAAATAGAACTGATTATTTGTATAAAAATGGATTTGGCATTAAATAACCTACAAAGGTTGATATGCCATCAAAACCCAAACAACCAACCAACCATCCAGCTTAGTAAGGCACTCAGCCCAATGCATCTAATTTCATATGAAGACCATCTCAATACTGGATATGTGGAAATGTGTGTATGTGTGTGTATATATATATATATATCCACACACATGCATTTGGATTTTAAAATTACAAAAAAAATTTAAGCTTCAATCTTAATATTTATAAGTTCATATAACTACTGCTTTGATGATGAAATAAGATGACCCCAGGGTCAGGCTTTGTTTCTGGGTTCAAATATCATTATTAATAACATGGGTGACCCCCAGCAATACTTCATGATATTAAGAGGTTTTATTGCTATTTCGAATAATGTAAGTTATCATTGATAAAAAATCATTTATTTTTCTTTGATAAAGATTCAGTATTTGTCAGTACAGTTGAATCCAACTGACACTCAAACTGTTCACATGTCACGAGTTTCACTCTTGAACTGATGAAATCTGCGTTATATATGTCTCGCCTGAACACTGTATCCAACCTGCACAGTTCTCTTATAAATCAGCATGATGACTGCCATACAATTCCTGCTAGCTTCACCTACTATCTCCTTTCCAAACATTCAGTTAAGGAACAGGACATAACTCCTGCTTAAACATGGTATCATTTCCAAGAAGTTTCTACAGCACTAAATGCACCCAACTCTGGACCTCTTGTTATGTCAACCTATTTCTTTGCTACATATCTAAGATATTATGAGCTTGAACTTCACATTAAGATAAGTGTATAGTGTAAACTATTTTGTATAAAATGTCTAATGGATAAAATGTCTAAGATGTAAAAAAAATGCTTGTCAAAAGTTGATAATAGTTAACAATACATCATCTAAAAATAAATAAAGAATAAGGCATGAAATAGCTTCCTTCAAAAAAAAGAAAAAATTAACATAAAATAAGGGTTTTCATTTCCTGATGGTTTGATTTAGAGAGATGTGTGAAATATCCTGTAAAACATGGTAAATGCAGTGTCATTTGATTAATGAATAATATTGTCCAGTCTTTCCAAATTTCCTAAACTTTTGGGGATGGAACTTTGTATATTTCACTATTTTATTATTGTTTTTTATTTATTTATCTATAATGTATTTACTGATTTACACCAGAGAGACTGAAGTTGTAGAGAATTTTTACCATTTTAAACAAGGTATTCTGGCTCATTAGCCTAGTGGGTAGAGTGTTCGCCAATGGTCCGGTAGACCTGGATTCAATCCCAGGTTGTGTCATACCAAAGACTTTAAAAATGGTACTTGATACTTCCTTGCTTATCACTCAGCAATATAAGGTACATATCAAGGGTAAAGTGGAGCAATCCAGGGAAGAGTGTAGCGCCCTTCCCTACACCTCAGTGTAGTAGCAATTGAAAAGGGAGCCTCCTGGTTGCCCTTGACTACGTTAGCCAACTTTACTTACTTATTTCAGGTTTATTCAAGTAAAAATATCTGTAAATTTTTCATTATTTTTGTTGCTTTTCTTTTAATATGATTTTGTTGAAAATAATGAAAAAAATTATAAAAACATTTTCAGGAGCCACCCATGCCTGTTGTACAAACAGCAGAACCCAAATCATTAACATCTGGCACTCAGACAAAAATCACTGCTGCTGCTGAGACACTGGTTGTCAAAGAAGAGTCTACAACCAGTCAAATCGATCATGGCTTTCTGATGAGACCAGGTATGTAACAATTGTACTTTAAGATTAGCAACACCAGTTATGTGATTTTTCTATCTCAAAAATTCATCTATTCTCTATTCATTAGACTAATTCTAATACAATGACCCTTACAACTATCTGAGCAAAAAAAAATTATAACAAAACTTAAATGATCGTTCTCAAAATATTACAATGCTACAATTATTATCACTTAGATTTTTTAATTTCTTCAATTCATCTATATTGTAATTAATAAATTTGTACCATAACTCAGCAATAATCCCTAAGATTTCATTATATCTCCATGTTTAGTTTGTTACCAATTACAAAATGTGCAATTCTGTTTGTTTTTAATAAAGTTGAGTGTCCTATTTTTCTAAGTTTGTACATTTATTAATAAGTCCAAACCTGTATCTAGTTGGAATTTTATATTCTTCTCAGTAATCTGTATGGTTACAAACTTTCTTAATTTATTTTCTTGGTTTTTTTTTCCTTGTCAAGCTTACTGTATTTCTTTTTTGCATTTTTTGCTTTTCTGCAATGTGATTCTTTATGGCCTTACTACAATTAAAACATTTCTTGTTAAATGAACAATCATTTTAATAGTGTATTTTTCCACAACTGTAGCAAGGATTTACTTTTTTAATAATTTTTTCTTTCTGTTGTCTCTGCTTTAATGTGCGTATATTTGATATGTCTCTCGCTTCAATCCTACTAGTATCTTGTCAAAGATTTTTAATTCTGTCACGTTCTTCTGAGACTGACTGTGGGCTAATTTTTGGATCTTAATCAAGTTTAGGTAAGATATGTATCCTTACCTTGCTATCTTGTATAATCTTCACTTTTTTTGTAAGATTCAAATATTGCCATCTTGTATTAAATAAAGAACTTTTTCCCCAAAAATCTTTTAAAAAATTTTTATAGTCTCTTCAAAAGATATTTTGCTAGGATTTTTTGGAACAATTTAATTTGCATACTTTTCATGTTCACTTAGCCCAAATTCACCCAGTAACAAATGTATCTTTTTTGTCCAACCACTTTTCACAATCCTTTTGAATCATTTCTTCGTAATGCCGAAAATATGTCACGAAGGTTACTTCTTCTTCAGGATTATATTTAAATTGTCCCACTGAATTTATAACTAGATCCTGAATGAAGGAATTTGTATTTCCGTGTTTTTTTTTGTTTTTTTTGTAGTAAAGATTCAAAAATTTTTTTTGAATCATCTATTGTTGCAATTTTGTTGTTGTTCAAATCATTCTTCAAAATGTTGATCACATTTATGTTGCTCTTTCTGAAATTCAAACATTACTAGTTTGAAATCCTCTTTTTTTTTTTCTTTTCTTTTTTTTTTTCTTGAACAAAAATTTTCACAATTTTAAGGGAAATTTGATCACAATTTTTTGTGACTTCCTGATAAATGCTCATAAAGTTTCGTTACCATTATTTTTTTATGAGTTCTTGAATCCTTGTTGCCATTATGTTACATCTTAATAATATTATGGATGAGGCTGTTGGGAAAAGCATGAATCCAACTTTTTCCCTACCCCAAGCTTTGGGTGAATAGTTGGCTGACTGGGTTCTTTAGCCTTGGTAAAGCAACCAGTCTTAGAGAAGTAAAATTGAATTCAAACCAGCTTTACTCTGCCTAAATATCATCCTGGTAGAGGGACTGGGTAAATACGTAATTTATATGGTTAAACAAAGAGATAGATATTTGATTTAGCAAACCTAATGAACAGGAAGTAAGTATTCAGTTTATGATACTTGTATGGTAAATAAAAGCACTTGCTGAACACTCAAAAGTTTTGGAATTTTTAAAACATGTTTCAGAGAAATTTTGGTGGCTCTAGTTGTAGTCCTCTTTGAGTTACATGGTGACAGATGAGGGAGGGGAAGAGAGTTGATATTTGAGGAATTAATATAAGATGATAAACCATACTTATCTGTATTGCAGGTGCATTTGACAATTACTTGAAACTCGGTGCTCAACTTGGAGTTCCTACTGAAAATTATGCAAATATACAACATGATTTAGCAACAAGATTGCAAAGATTACGACATGAATCCAAAAAGGTATATTTCTATTTTTTCTTTTTGTTGTCTTTCAATTTTGGCAGGATATGAAATGCTTTTTTTTTTTCTTAATTATTTCTTTTTTACTCCAGTAAGACCTCACCAATTTCTATTTTATTTATTTGACCCAATTAGCAAAACTTTTGTTTTTGAAAATTTTAAGTTAAAATAGCTTTGCAAAATATATTTTAAAGGAGTAAAATAATAAAAAAATGGAAAAGGGACATAAGTCTTTAACCCTTTTGCTGAAAGATAATTTTTTAAAGTCCTTGACAAGTGAGTGAATTATTTTCTATACATAAACATTGAATAGGTCAATGAGCAGCCAATAGGAAAATGCTTTACATTGCGCTATCATTAGAAATGACAAAATATCACCTCACCTGTGTACTGTTTATGACAAAAATATTACTCTACCTGCAAAAGGGTTAATAAAAATCCTTTTCCCCCAAAATATAAAAAATCATTCACTTTAAATGTCCTCAAAACCATCAGTCTGTGTCATCAGATTCAGAGGAGAAAAACGAAAAAAAAAATTGACTAGTAAAATATTTGCTGTATAATAAGTCAAATATATTTCTTAGTGGTTGCATGCCTTCTGTCATCAGGTTGGCTTATGGTCTGTATTAAAATAGCACTAAACCTGTGGTCTCGAAGGGTTAGTATTCACTTTAATTTAAACCTAATAAGATGAAATATTTTATTAATAACAGTGGTCAACAAAAAACAAATTTAAATGATGTTGAGGCACCAAATATCATTTTTAGCTAATTTGAGGATGCTGAATCTGAAAATGGCCTTATTTTTTCTAGGTTAACTATCATTTTTGCTCTACAGAAATGCCTCATTTTTGGAAAAAGCATTTTTTTTTTCATTTGTTTTCTGTATATATGATATTAATTGATGGCAATATTTCTCAAATTCAAATGTTAAAAACTTCCCAATTTGTATTTAAACTAACAAATATTGGTTTGCTTATAGAGAAATGCTATTTTTGCAATAACAATCACCCCTAAGTCTTTAAATTGAATAAACAAAGACCAAGTATTTTCACCAGAAATAAAACCTTTGTGAGCATAAAAACTATGTTAAAAGATTTTTATTTCTTGATTGTCATATTCAATGTTATTTAACTCTACTCCAGCAGTGGTCAGCCATCATTTGTTTGTCCCACCATCCCTGGTTGTGCTCTTCCATTGTTTTGATATCCTGATGGAATCATTCTCCTTCTCATCACTTATATCGCTGCAACTATCCAGAAATTTATCTAGATGGCTATTTAGAAAATGAACTTTAATACTCATATTAGTGCCTATCTCTTGTAGATGTTTCAACCACTTTTCCACTAACTCTTTGTAGTTTTCAGCCTGGTGATTACCTAAGAAGTTTTTCACATCAACAAATGATGTCCACACTCATAATTCCAAGTCATTCATTGAATTAACAAATTCATCATCCTTAATGATGTTATGGTAAAAACATTTTGATGATGTTCAACATGTACAAGGGAATAGGTGCATTCAATTGGGGTGTCTTTAGTTGGAGTTTCTTTTCAACTGTGAAAACAAAAGCTCTTAATGTGCTTGGTTTCTTTCCGTAGTGAAAGGACAAATTTATGAATATAAAACAGAAGATTTAAGGTTTCATTTTTTTTATGTCACCTTAATTATCAGGTTTACTAAAGGTGTATTGTTGATAAAGTTTATAAGTTAATTTGAATTTTGGCGATGAATTGGAAAAATTTGTTTCTTCTATTTAAAAATTTTTTGACTCAAAAAGACTTTAGTTGGCTGACATTAATTGCGCAGCCAACCTGAAAATTGATGGGTTTCTACAGCCTTTATTAACAAAATTTTGTGATCTGCCAAGATTGTAAATTGATCTTTTTTTTCAAAAAGTGTGAGCAATTACAGTACAGCAAAAACAGTAGCTAACCATGAAAAACTAAGGTCATTTTCAGAATTAGCATGATCAAATTAACTAAAAAACAGAGCGAAATGCAGCTTGAGTTGTAAAGACGGTTTGCTCTACTCATAAGGATGTGCTCCCTATCTTTCAACAAAGTAATTCAATTTATAAATTTCAATGTTGCTGTAATACTATATATATTGGGTGCACCTCCCAATGCCTTGAGGTTAGGCATGCCCCCAGAGATATCCATAACTGCACAACATCTTGGCATTCAAAATTGCTCAATTCTGCCATCTGCGAGCATTTGAATGCTATAAATAGTTGTGCAGTTAATTATAATGATAAGTGCTCTGGTGTCTTGCATAGAGCTAGGACAAAATAACATTTAGTCATCCTAGAGGCACTTTACATCTTATTTTACAGGACTACTCTGTGCAAGCAAAATCCAAAGCACTCTTTAAATTCAATAGGAGATAATTATTGCTTGACTAGGGGTTGTTTTAATTAAATTTTTTTTCTTCCCCCTTCGTCTTGCTGTACCATTCTCATTTTCACCCCACTTTTAATCTATTAATCTGTTTACATAGTTTTTAAACGATTTTTAATAGGTTTGCTTGACAAATATTGGATGAAAGGGCTCTTGCGATTCTAATAAAAATCTTTTTTTTTTTTTCCATTTATTGTTATTTACTTATTGCATATGTTACTTAGCATTTGTTTGTGTATATATATATATATATATATATATATATATATATATATATTCTTGCTAAAGAAAATGATGCATCCTAAGACATGCTTGCCCAATTGACTAGGGCCATAGAATACACTGACTGCATCTCTGCAGAGGGGTAAGATCCCCTTCCTCAAATGAATGTCTTGTATATGGCATTAAGCCATCTGATGGTAAGGCTCCAATAATTGAGCTTTGGGGAATGCAGAGTACTCCTTCATTGCCATCACACACAGGTCCACTTTGGTGTGAAGTGGTAGTACTTGAAAGGGTCTTATCTATGGGTCAAATAGAACTGTTTGACATTTTAACTGACTACAAACAAATGACTTTTGCTAAATTGAATTGTTTGAAATAGAACTATTTGAACAAATGACTGATGTCTAATTGAATTGTTAGTGATACATAGCAATACTTGAAACCATTTAACTAGGTGTGAACAAATGATTAATAGCAAATAGAATAACTCATGTTAGATAAAAATACTTGAAACAATTTAACGGTGTACGAAAAAAATGAGCTCTGATTTGTTTAAAAATGATATGAACAAAATGGAAACCAAACCAATCTACTTGCTTACAAAACATACACTTATATTTGTATAAACAGGATTTAACATTAAATAACCTTCCAAGGTTGAAGTGCCATAAAAACCACCAAACCAAAGACATGGTGGAAATAAATTGCAGAACAAAGAAACAAATTGATATCCAAGTGTCGAAATGTTAATAAATTTTTCATGTGTCATTTACCACCTAACTAATTTTCTTTTATTTGTACTACCCTAATACTAATATATATATATATATATATATATATTTTTTTTTTTCCCCATGTGTGAGTTGTACATCTACTTCCATGTTAGCACGTCACTATACACTACACTATAATTATGATTGATTTGCGATTTTTCTCACATTTCTGTCTGATGATTGCAGACACTACATGAAACTTCAAGTAGCAGGCTTTTAATGTTGATAATTATATAATTGTAGGATTTTTGGTTACCCTACCATAATAACATTGAACACTTTTTTATTTGCATTTCTTTTTTTATTACATATATACACTCATCTGATGATTCAAGTGACATGTAGCTCAGAGTAACAGAATGAATAACTCAGGCTCATAATTTTTTTTAAGGTTTTAATCTTTCTCTGCTACAATAGCACCAAGCACTTTTTAAAATCCTTTTCTTCTGCAATTTGTTTTTATTATATATGTAAATATACACACACTCACACACACTATCTTCTCCTTGTTGTTAACTGATTAATATTTACTTTTCAGGTTGACTTCAGTACAATGACAAAAGAAATGTGTGATGCAAGTATGGAGACTGATCCGGCCATGGAAGAGCAAGCACGTACTGCTGAAGCTGCTACCTCTATCACTAAAGACACAGGTTAATTAATTACTTAATATCTATTTAACCACAGTTATTTCCATCTGATTTAGTTTTAATTATGAGAATTAGAAATGCCTTTATTTAACTGTATTATAGAATATAGTTCTTTTAAAGAGAACATGGTCTTATCCTACAAGGTAATCTTCTCAACTTCCTAAAATACCGAATACAAAACCCATGCATATATATATATATATATTAATACCTGCCCATTGACCTAGTGCGTAGAGTGTTTGCTAAAGGCCCAGGAGACTGGAGTTCAGTCCCAGGTTGAGTCATACCAAAGATTCAACAAATGGTACTTGATACTTCCTTGCTTAATACTCAGCATTATGACATATGTATCAAGGGTAAAGTGGAGCAATTCAGGAAAGGAGTAATGCCCTCCCCTACACCTCAGTGTAGTAACTATTGAAAAGGGAGCCTTTGGGTCATCTTTGACCATGGTTGCCAATTTTACTTATATATTCATATTTATAATGAACAACATAAAAATAAATCAAAGAAAGAAACTAAAAAAAAGAGAGAAAAGTAGATAAAGATGCCTATGCAATAAACTTATTGTTACTATTTCCAATAATCTACCAAATCTTTGTTTGTCCAGCTATGGTTCTTCCATTTTTCACCTGCTTTCAGCCAAACTTTCAAGAATTGTTAAACTCATGCCTGGAAAGGTTTTAAACTCTATTAGAAGATCTAGTTCAAACTGGTTTTCAAGTCAAATCTTTCTCTCACCTTTTATGTTTTACTGTCCCCCACTCTGTAAAAAGGATGTTCATCTCATACAGAGTATCACTAACAACTATCTTGGTAATTATTATTCCCAGTTGCCCATAGCCCAACAAAAAAAATATACCTGTTGGATGAATCCATTAGGCCAAATTTCACAGCAATATTTGTATGGGTGTGTGGGGAGTCTCCATAATGTGGTGGATAACATGTTAAACTGCAACACCATAGTGAGCAAGTTCAAACTCCAGTTGTGCTATTATATTCAATTTGGGACTAATACCCTCAAGAAAAGTTTGAACCCCCTTATACCCCCCAACAATAGGTTAAATAGTAAAATGTCTTGAGAATAAACAAGATTCCTCTCCAATTTGCACCATTAATAATAATAATAATAATGTGAGATCTGCATTTGTGTAATATGATTAAGGATGATACTTAATTATATTGTCACGTGATGTCCCACTGAGACAATAGAAATAAGATTAATACTATTCCCCGTGTTTGAATTAACAGTAGCAAGCCATCAAAGAGTGACCGTTAAGAAAGAATGTAGGTCACAGAGGGGAGACCCACAGATGTTTATACTTGGTGACCTCACTCGGGTCGCCTAACACGGGAAGGTAGAAGCCAAACGATTGGCTGGGACCCTAAAACGGAAGTGGGGACTCCTTCCCGTCAGCAGAAATAGAGAATAAGAAAAGTTAGTTATTGGACAGGGCTCGTGGCTGACAGACCAAAAGCCAGTACTCCGGGTGAAGAAGACAAAAAAATATATCGGACATGAGGGACCCAAGTTCTTCAAGCCAGTATTAAAAATAGCATAAAGTCTATTAGCCCGTAAAAGAAGAAAGATTCTCCACGGAACTCCATCAAAGAAATAAGATAAGTATCCTTGGGACTGTTTCTCCTTATACCAAATTTTGTATACCCTCTCTCTCTCTCTATCTCAATTTGAAGGAAAAGAAAAGAAAAGAAGAAAGACATTTATGTTCATGGACTGCTCATTTATTATATATTTGACACTTTGACGGTGTATATCTACGTGTAGTAAAAGATTCATGTATTTCAATGTTCCCACGTGGTCGAAGTTGTTATTTGCATTGTCTTCCACGAATTTGTTACTTCATGTTTCTTTTCCAGCTTCACATCACCTTATGTTATCTTGCTTAAAATTGTCCTATTAATTCCTTTAAAATATCACACGGGAAACCGGAATTACCGACTACTATAATTAATATTATTACGTCTCAACCTAGAGGTCCATATCTTCCATTGTCTAGGGGAGGAAGTTTAGTGGCCTTGGTGGGTGTGTGTATAGTGTGAAATTTGGAACCCCTTGCCAGCGGCGGTCAGTCTAGCCCTAAATTAATCCCCCACATAATATGCCAGTTCTTATGTGCCCGAGGAAAAAACTCTGAACGAGGATTTATTCTATAAGGGATCAAGTGCCAACCTGCCCCGTCTTCACACGTGCGAAAATTAAAACCCTGTTTTGGGATAAAAGTAAATTCTTCGCGTCACAATATTAGGTAATTAGTTTATTTGTATAAATAAATTGTAAGTTGGCTCGGAAACTTAGAATTGCATTAAGTGCTTAAATGCAGGCTTCTATTTTTAAAGGTCAGGACTTGCTATGTGCACATGTCATACATGCATCAGTCTTGTAATAATAGGGTTTTGTTTTGAACTTAGGGTTGCAGACAAGATGTTTAAAGTAGGCGCATTTTGAATTCACAGACAGCTGATTCATCTGTCAGATTTATGGAAACTTTAAAAAAATACATGGTCTTATCATAATTAGCTGATGAAATAATTAAGATATATAAGCAAAGATATTTTTTAATTCAGAGTTCGCAGTTGGGTCTGTTCAGAGCTGAGAGGCAGAAATGGTTGTTGGAGTTCAGTGCTCCCTGGGCAAGGGAGTGAGAGGAGCAAAGAAATCAGAGTCGGGTGTTTATGTTCATCTGTTGCATGCAGATAGTGTTTCTTAGTGTTTCTTTGACACAACGGTAGATCTTTTACTATATCTTCCTCGCTTGTTTCACATCTTATGATTGCTAGAAAAACTGTTGTAACTTAACAAAAATGTGACGCTGCATAAATAATTATCCCAGGACGAGAGTTCATTTAATGCGCATGTGATGTTGAGGGCAGTCTGGCACTTGACCCTCTGCAAAAATAAGTCCTAGTCAAGACTCCTATTTCGGGCAGATGGTAAACTGGCAAATAATGTGGGGGTTAATTTTGGGCTAGACTGATCTCCAATTCACTTTCACATACCCCACCAAGTCCTTCATTTTCCTACCCCCTCAGATAGCGGAAAAAAACGGATTTCAAGGTTAGAAAATATTAACTGTAGTCAAATTCCCAAAATTCCCTTGTAATGTTTTAAGGTGTAATAAGGAGAGAATTAATGACAGCGATACGAAGCTGAAGCAGATATGTGCAACAGAAGACAAATTGATAGAGGAAATAATACAACCAAAAGATTTCAACACAAAGGTGCATTTAAAATATAACAAAATTTTAATAGGTGACGACCAAACAAATAATAAGAGTTAAGAAACAGTTCCTTTTTCTTTTCTCTTTTCCTTTTAAAATACTGGCAATATTAAGCCAACAGGAAGCATCAAACATAAATGTCTCTCACCAGTCCTTTTCCTCTTTCTCCTTTCTTTCTTTTACTTGAGAAAGTATCTAAGTCGCTGGACTGAAGCATGTAACAAAGTTCATTCACTAATTTGCTAATGATGAAACAGAATCCTTTCACTTTCTCTCTTTCTTTTTTGAATACATATAATTCCCCAAAATTTAGTAAGGGTAGAAAGAAAACAGTTTAAGTTGTACTTATCTTTGACAAGGCTTAATGTTCAGGTTCCTTTCTTTTATGGGTGAGTGACATCCGCAGAGTCGGCTGAGTCAGCGTCTTTCTAACGCTGATTTCTGTCCAGAAGTAAAGATTCTTTTTGCGGGTGAGGGACCTCCCGGAGTTTGGCTGTAAACCAGCGTCTTTCTCCGCCGACTTCTGTCCTCAAACTCAGATTCTTTTCCAAATTTCTCTAACGAAAAAATGGCATTTTGGCGCTAAGGGTCTACAGGCCAATCATTTGATTTTTTTCTTTTCCCACTATTGAATCCGGTCACGATACCTGAGTGACCTGGATTCCTTCCTTTGTTCAACAGGCTGCAGGTCATAGAGTGCGAGGAGTTGATTTTCATTCATATCTCCTTTTAATGGTCAGTCTTAGTGCCTGTTGATTCAGACACAGAAGGGTAGGAGAATCGACCTCTCCTTCCCTCTCTCTGTAGCATACCATGTCACAAAAAGGTTACTGAATAAGAAATAACTAAAACAGAGTTTGGAAATGAAATGGAAATCTTTATAAAATTAACAAAATACAATACCCGCCAATGGCATGAAGAAGGTACCCACTGCTCATGGTGATTACTTCGCCTATTTTACCCCCCCACTCACAATAGTGTCAAATGTATTTATGAGGAATGTGACATACCCATTAAAGTTCATAGGTAGGGTATATAATAAAAACAGTGACAGTAATAAACTCTGCATCATTTGAAACAACTGAGTCTGTCTTGTATTTGAAGAGTATAACATCTATTAGTATTCAAGATGGTGCTGGGTCAGTGAGGCTACATCACATACGTTTTATTGGTCCCTCTATGTTACACACTACAACACTCTGTTATGATTTCTCAAGTGAAATGATAAATGCTTATTATAAATTAATTCTCTTGAGGTATTTGCATTTAGATATAAAGTAAATTTTGTATATCGGATGACTTGACATTGACCTTAATTGCCACCAAATGTAGCTTTTCATCAAGTCGCACTGCTTAAACAGATTTCCATAACTTTGTCTCTCCATCCATCCCTATTGTCTATCGCTACTGGCAGGTTTTCTAAACTACATCCTGTGTCTGCACAGAGCTGTTGTAGATAATTTCTTGCTGATCACTTAATACTGGCACATCCATGAGTAGGGGTGCACAGAAGAATGTCACTTATGAGTTCATCCTTGCTCCTCTAACAGTGTCTCGCATGTCCTATTTGTCTTACTTAGATGATTTTAGAGTGGCTGTACAGCTGTTGTTTTATAGGTGTTGTTTCAAAATAGATTGTAGCATTCTTGTGCAGTTCCAATCTAGCTTTTTCTCTATGCATTTTGTAGCTTTTAAGTGAATAATATCTAATAATTTAATTATCCTTATTTGGTTTTGTTTTGTCTTTGTGTCATGCTGGGTATTTCATGACATCTGTATGGCAAGAAGAGTTAGTTAATAGTGCTCATCTCCTTTCTAAGACAGACACTAACAGTATTGAGTCACACGGTAGGAAATAATCCATGACCTGAATTCTCTGTTAATCATCATGACATGTTAGTAACTAGAGCTTTGGTCATGAGACAGAGCACTGTATATAGTTAATTCATATTTCTCCTCAGGATGTTGGGAATGCAGCTGTAATCAGAATTAACACGCTATTTGCCAATTCTGTTTTCTATACAGATAACTGTTATTTCTCCCAGCTTTTATTTCCCTTGTTTCTTTTGTCTTAAAGGTTGTGATCCAGTAATAGAAGCAATGATGGCCTACAATCGAGTTGTACAAGGGAGTTTTCTGCCACCGGACATCTACCTAAAGTTAAATTCTAATGACCCCAAAGATGATGAGAGAGAAGGACTTGAAATTTTTGACAAAAGTACCAAAGGAAAGGTAAGTGTAACGATTTCCTTCCAAAAATATTTTCAATTGTTTGTTGACACACTAGTCAGATACCGCTGGAATTGGAAAATACTCTGCAAGTAATTGAATAGTATAAAAGATGTGCATAATTTCTATTAGATATGACAGGATTACTGTGTGTATTTGCACTCCTGCCTAGGATCAGATTGTAGTATATGTTGAACTAGTAGTGTGTATTTCTGAGAAGTGAGGTATACATTGTTTACCCTATAAAAGTTGTAACAAATTCAAAATGTCTATTAAATTAAGTATTTTGGTTCCTTTGAATCTCTTTGATATTCAGAGACACCATTTCATTGAAGCATTTTATTGAAGAAAAACCAACAATGGGTTGGGATTATGTTCTCTTGTATTTTATGTATATGTTACAATTGTAGGTAATTTCCTGTATATGTTTCTTAAGTTCAATAACCCCAGCATCTTTTAGGAGAATATTAATTTTCTTTTAACTGGGAGGATTAAGTTGTTTGTGAAGGTTTTCTGTAACTTTTATCTCCAACAGACTTATTTTCAATACCTTTAATGCTCATCAGACACTGATCCTTTTCAGAAGAAGGTAATAGTTATCAGTTGTCCTGGAAAGGCCACTGGCAAAAACAACCAAAAAATCTGTTATGGAAAATGCTGTAATTTTACCAAGAACAGGGACAAGAGATAATGTGCAAAGTGACCCTTGAAAGCATTGAGCAGTAGGGATATTGAAAATAAGTCTGTAGGAGATAAAAGAAAAATTGCAGAAAAACCTTATAGGTGAAACAATTCACTTGCTTATTGAATTTCAGCTATTGTAATGAACATTTGAAACTTTTGTATCTTGGGTATGGCACTAAACTACACCTGGTGATGAGGCTCCATTTCTGGAACTCTGGGGAGTGTGGAGTATTATTTGTATTAGATAGGATTGCATCACCAAATTGTTCTGACAAAACAGAGTTCCCTGACTCTCTTTCACTATCTGTTCCTATCATCCATCACTCCTGACAGGTCCTCTAGATTGCATTCAATTTCTGCACAGAGTTGATGTAAGTTGAGTTAAGTCTTTGCTGCTTGGCTAACACTGGCACATCCATTCGTTGGATTCTATAAGAGAATATAGTTTATGAGTTTGTCCTTACTTCTCCAGCAGTGCACCACATATTTTATTCATCTTACTTTGAATGGTTTGTGAGTTGTGAGATGGCTATTAAGTTAACTGCTATTTTCTTGGGTATTGCTTCCAGGATTTGTAAAAAAAAATAGCACATAGCATTCTTTCTCCCTAGCTTTTTCTTCATGTGTTTTATTCGTGTCCATGTGGTGCATCCATACAGTAAGATTGACACAGCCATAGCTGAGAAGAAGTCCTGTTTTATTTTGTCTGAGAGATCAGATTTCTATATGGTCAATAACTTGTCAATGGCAGTCTATGCCTTTACTTGGCATATGTTGACATCATTTTCAGTGGATGAGATATTGCTGCCAAAGTATGTGAACTGGTCTACTAATTTCAGAGGCTTACCATTTAAAGTGGAAATGGCTTCTTTTTGTTTCAAACACATGAATTCTGTTTTATTTGCATTCACATAGATGCCAATGCTTCCTGCTGCTTGCTCCAGGCTATGCAGTAGGGATTCAGCTTAGGCAGGTGTATTTACGAGTAGCACTAGGTCCTCTGCATCAACTGTATCTGTTATAGTTCCGATGTGATATCATCTGCTTCTTACCTTTTTAGCATGAAACCCTTTTCTTTTATCAGATCTCTTAGCATTTAAAGTACATTGTTTCTTTTGGGAGACCATTTGGTCCATCTTTCCTCTTTGTATGGAATTGAATGCCTTGGAAAAATTTATGAACAATCGTGTTGTCTCAAGATTTTTTTGTGCATACTCCTTTGATGTTTCAGTGGATAGTCAGAATCTGTGATGTTATGGATTGATTTCTCTGAAAGTCATTCTGATTTTTTCCTAAAAACATTTTCTCAATTTCAGTTTGGATATGATTGAGAAGCAGGGCATTATAAACTTTAGCAGCTATAGTAGTGAGAATTATGTTGTGGAATAATTAAATGAAAAAGAGAAGACACCTTACTTTGTATGGCAAAGTGAGCATGCTGAATGAATGGTATGTTCAAGAGAGAAAAAAAGAGAGAAAACATGGTAGCTCTAACACCTCAATTTAATGATATATGGTCTTGAGCGACGAGAATTTGCAGGAGTGGTTTATGCAAATTTTTTTCAAAGTAAGCATAAAAATGCCACTTGTGGGAGGAGGGTCAATTCATTGACTATGTTGCTTTTGTTTCTCAAAGAAGAGTTGAGTTATATTTATGTATAGTATTTTTTTTTCATTGTAAGTTTTGGGGGAGGAAAGACAAAAAAAATACTATATACCGGATTGAACAAATAGCCAAATAATGATGTTATCGCCGCCGGAAAATAAGAGCAAAGTGGCCTCCCAATTTTAAAGGAAAGCTTCAACAGTCATCAGAGGAGCCTAGCTCTGTTTGGCTGTTGCAAAATTAAAAGTGATACCCATGGATAGAGCCATTTCTGCAGTCATTTGTCTTGTGTGGAAAATATGCAGTTTAGCTGTTGGGATGGGAGTTGGAGTAAGATCAATGCCAACTGGGTCATTTGGGCGAGGGGGTCTGATGTTGCAAGACCCGAACCCCCCCGTGAACCCAAAGGAAACATCACTGATGACCCATCCCAATGCATTAATGAAGATGTATGATATAAATTGGTAACTTTTGTTTGTAATCACTGGAATCAATTTCCATATGCCTTTGCAGTTCTTAGTGATTCTGAGGTCACCTTTCTTGGGAATTTGGAGGATGCAGCTTTTTGTCCATTTCTCTATTGTTTTATTTATACACAGTGTTGCATAATAGAAGAATTTGTATGAAGAATAGTCACTTGTAGCTATAATTGTTTACTAAGAACTATTATAAGTTTCTTGAAACCAAATAATTGCTTGCAAATGATTGGAATTAGATAAGAATACTTGAAGTCATATAACTGTGTGCAAACAAAGGATTATAGACAAATAAAAAAGTGCCATGTAACAGTAAAAATATGGTTGTGATTACAATTAGAAATTTAGAAATAAATCAATTTCAGCATTAAATAACCCATTAGGTGTTGATGTGCCATTAAACAAATAAACCAAACCTTAAAACTTATAAACATACATTACTTTTGAAAATCTGTATCTCTAATACATAAAATTCATTTTGTAGTTATATCTTTCCACAATAAAATGGAGTGTATTGGAGGAAGGATTATAGTTAGACATGGCAGAGTATTCAACTCTTGCTGATTATGTGAAAGAGAAAGTGGGCAAATAGCATTTTTCAATATTTTTTGCCTATAGTAAACATTTTATTTTGTTTTATTTTATTTTTATTTCACTTAAATTCATTAGTTATTATCATAGTTAATGAATGATGACATTAATATAAATAATTTAATAATGCAAATAGAAATTATAATTCAATAGTATTAACTTTTTCAAATTTGGTAAATTTTGTTTTTAAAATGATGGTGTGTGTGTGGAGTTCTCACTTTTGATACATAGATGGCTGGTGAGATTCTCTGAACAAAGCTTGACTGCTCGGTTTTCAGGCTTGATGTGACTTTTTTGATGGATTTTCTCTAGCAGACTCAATGCACTTGTATATATGCAGGGATGAATATTTCCTACTTCTGGGCTTTTGGTCAGCCAGACTGTATGTCTCCTGAACACCCTAAAAAGTGTGATAATAAAATTAAAGTCTTGGCTCTGTTTTATCTAGCCATCTCCACTTAGACTACGAAAGTGATTCACACACAAAATAAATATGGCCACACATACACTCAACAAACCCACACAAATATTTCCAAGCCCCTATATGCATATACACATATATATACTCACCTATGGTCAACTTGATGTCTTTTTCGGTCAAGTTGACCATAGGTTAGTATATATATGTGTATATGCATATAGGGGCTTGGAAGACATTGACACACGACTAGCAAAGGCATGGACAGCTATTGATAGGCTATTGGTCATATGGAAGTCAGACCTGACCGATAAAATGAAACGCAGTTTCTTCCAAGCAGCGGTCATGTTGATACTGCTATATGGATGCACGACATGGATGCTGACTAAACAGATGGAGAAAAAGCTTGACAGCAACTACACAAGAATGCTGTAAGCAATTTTGAACAAGCCCTGAAGGCAACACCCCACAAAGCAGCTGCTGTACAGCCACCTATCTCCCATCACAAAAACTATCAAAGTTAGACGAACCAGACATGCAGGGCACTGCTGGAGAAGCAGGGATGAGCTTATAAGTGATGTTCTCCTATGGACCCCTCACTTGGCCAAGTAAAAGCAGGGCGACTAGCTAGAACCTACATACAGCAGCTCTGTGAGGATATGGGATATAGCCCTGTGGACCTGCCAGAAACGATGAACGATAGGGAGGAGTGGCGAGATAGGGTCAGGGATATCCGTGCTGGTGGCACAACAAGATGAGTGTCAACTCACTACCATACACATATGTACACACACCTACTCATATGTCTACTGTGATATACATATGCATACACATCTAACTATATACTACCACACCAAAGGTCTACAGTGTCACAGATCATAACAATGTTATTTGATTACCCCTGGGATATGCCACTGAAATGCACACTGCCTTGGATCAAAGTGTAATCACTGTACCTTTGGAAATTTAGTGGTTATTTTAAAAACTGTAAGATATAAGATTTAAAGATGAAGAATTATTTTGAAGAGTATAGTATTTAATACTTCCTCAAAAAAAAAAAATTCAAGAGAAGAAAAAAGTAGATATATCTTTTAAGATTAAAAAGTTAAGTTTTCATGAGTACAGATAATACACTGATCCTATAATTTTACATGCTGACCAATTGAGTTTTTTTTTCTATCTAGCTTCTAAAAAGATGATTTTTATTGTATTGCTAGAAATTCACTTGGATAATAGTTTCTCTGATAATAGATAATTTCTTAAAGAATGAAGGTAACTCTGGTAATCAATATTGAATGCACAATGCATTCATTGACACATTAGTTTTTTGTTGAATTGCAGTTTTACAAGCAGTAGATAGATAACAGTGTTATATATACTCAAAGTAACATTTACTTATGACACAACAGACTATTTTAGTCTTTTCAAAATATAATGAAACTGTTCTAAAAGATAAAAATATTTTGAACTGATATTTAAAAAAGGTCATATGTTTTTGTTTTATTAAAAACTAGCACTTGAATTGGTATCAAGTGCTTGGCAGCTCTATTTTATGAGAAAGGCAGAGCAAGTATTTTGGATCATAAACATTTCTTCTGATGGAAATTACATGTTTCCTGCTAACTCTTTAAAGATTTATTGTTTTCATTTAGTAGACGTTTTTTTCAATTGTAATGGTAAAATAAAGGTTAGAGGAAAAACGAGCTTTTCATGTCTGAACCAAATTTTGTAAATTGAAATATTTGAAAAAAGCTAAGAATTCTTTTTTCCTGATGGAATGTTCATATTCTTCATCTTAATTTGCATTATATTTGTCCTCTTTGTGAATTTATATAGTTTTCTTTTCAAATTAGCATAGATATGAGTGTCATTTAATAAAAAAGGTGAAATATTACTTAAGGAGTTAGCAGTAGGAAACACTGTTTACAGTTGCACATTTTTCTTGCCCAATCAGTTGGGGCTGTAGAATACACCGTCTACATCTCTGCAGAGAGGTAAGAGCCCCCTTCAATGAGTGTCCTAGGTATGACACTAAACAATCTGATGGTGAGATCATTGTAATGCTGAAGCTTTGAGGAATGCAAAGTACTCCCTTCATTGCCATTGCTTTCAGGTCCACTCTGGCCTGGAGTGGTAGCACCTGATAGGGTCCTATCTATAGGTCAAATAGAACTAAACTGTGTACTTATGCTCAACTGAATGGCTTGACATAGAACTGTTTTGACATTTAAACTATGTACTTATGCTAAACTGAATTGTTTAAAATGGAACTGTTTTTGTATGCTAAACTGAATTGTTTGAAATAAAACAGGTTTTGACATTGAAACTGTACTTACACTAAGCTGAACTGTTTGAAATATAACTGTTTTGACATTTAACTGTGAGTAAACAAAAACTATACCTATATCAAACTGAATTATTTTAATTACAACTGTTTGAATAAACTGAATAGCTTGAAATAGAAATGTTTTTTGTCAATTAAACTGTGTATTTATGCTAAACTGAATTTTTTAAAATAAAACTTTTTGTGTAAAAATGGATTTGGCATTAAATAACCTACAAAGGTTGATATGCTCTAAAACCCAAACAGCACAGCACATTTTTCAAGGAAATCAATACTGATGGGTCTTTTTATGTTTCAGAAGACTGTCAGCATGACTGTCTTTACTGACTGAATTTTTTTTTTTTTTACTGGAGAGTCATTGTTTCCACTTCATGGACTGTTTTTTTGACTCAGGCTTGTAGTGGCAAACCCATGTTTAGTCCATTTGTAAACATTTTTAAACTAAAACACACTTCTCTGTACATATCACACATTCTTCTGTAAATTTCATGTGGTTTGCATTCGTCAGCCAGCAAAAATTTGCTGCCATTATGAATAGTTTCAAAACAAATATATTTGCGAGATTAAAATAATTTTTGCTTTAAACTACTTCCAAACAATGCAGGGTTTACATTTATGGAAAAAAGATTCACTATATTTATTAAATGACCCACATATATAGCTAAAAGTGGGTCTCTTATAGCATCTGTTGGTCTTAGAAAAGTTTGGCTCTGCTCCTGGAAAATTTCATATGGAAAACTGGTAGTTGACTCAATAGCAAGCTTCACTAAGAGAAAAGCAAGTGTCATATTACATGTGCTCTGAAAAAGGTAAGCTTTATGCCAAACTTGGACAAAGGATGCCTGCAACATTGTGCCTGGGAGGCATCTGATCTTGAACACAGGTGAAACAAGGCCACAGGCATGCAAATTCAAAGCACATGGTCAAAAATGATTGTATGCAGTGACATACTAAGTAACCCTGAGTTGACATAAGAGCATGAATGAAAATATTCTATCTTGCTTCCTGAAGAAAGACATATATCCTTTGTTGTTATGGTTTTCATTCAAAGCTCTACATTATTATAAAATAAAACAGAAAAGATTATTTTTCTAATACAATGTCAAGTTTTCTTCTTTGACCAAACTTAGGCAAATTGCTATTGGACTATATGACACAAGTTGTGATACAACTTGGCATCAGTTTCATCCACAAGTGTTGCCAGAACAACTTTGGAGGCAATATTTGGGGCTCCAACTCCTGAATTCAAAGTTTATCCTTCTCTTAGGCTGATTGCCTACCAAGGTTAGAAAGCCTAATTTCCCTTCCTACCACTCTTGGCAAAAATTATGGAATTAGTGCACTGATGATGTTTACGTAGGTTTTTTTATTTAGCTGTAAATAAACTAAAAATAGATGGAAAATATTTTTTCTTTAATAGCTGAACGCTCTGGCTTCATAAAATATTCCTTATAGGCTACGGCCCAAAGGTCAATATCACTCTAGATTTTTGATTCAGTGACCTCCATTTGGGGTGGAAGAAAAAATGGTGGCAAATGAATGCCAATAAACTCCTGAACATTGTACTTTTTTCCCAAGCATAAATGTTGCACATTCGTGAAAATGGTAGCCATATTTAAAGATGGCCGACAATCATTCAAATAAAACATGAGGACTTACTTAAACCCAAGTAGCACCAAAACCAATAAACATACAAATATATAGTTTAGCACATTTTATTCCTAATTAAATCCTGCCTCATTTAGTATATAGATATTGGACCTTATATCTATAGTGTGCTTGAGAATATTTGTAAAAAGAAAACTTTTTTTTCTTTCTTTTTTTTTTTTTTTTTTTCTTTTTCAGACATTTTCTCAGATGCTGCTTCAATATTTTTAATGTATAACTTGAAAATACTTTTTTGGATAAATTTTGATATTCCTTATGTAAAGGCACTTATATTCCACCAATATTACTCATCACACACCTTTTGTTATATTTTTGTAGCTGGAGACATCATTTTAATCTGAGATATATTTGTGATTTTGTGTAATTTCAAAGTTGGTTCCTTTATAACAAAGTGGTAAAATATGTAATAATTGTCAACTTTTATTCAAAAGTGTGTTGAAATTGATTTCAGTATTTTCAATCAGTCAGGTGCATGTGCTGTCCTGGTTTTCCTTTCCTTCTTTCTCTCCTTCGCTTTCTCTTTTTCTCCTCAAATTGTTGTTCAGTTCCTGATGTATGAGCCTCCACTGAAGAAAGTGCGTTCTCAACTGGACTCTGTCTATTTATGGACACAGCTTTTCAATATCTAGGCACTTGAATCAAAAACCATCCAAGCAACATGGTCAGGATAATCACATTCCATCTGAGTACCTGAAATGAACCTCGTATTCACGTCATGCTCAAATCACATTTTTTGCATTTGGAAGGATGCGGGTTTGATTCAGACAGGCAAGACAAAATCTACTCCTCTTTCTTTGAGAATACAGTAATTCTCATTCATTGCGATCCGACTCCTGTTCTCTATCACAAAAAGTAATTTAACCGATATTTCTTTGGGTTTTTATTCTTCAATCTATAAATAAGAACATAAGTTTTAAATGATTTTATTGAGAAAATGAAACAATTATTAATGGCAGTTTATTGAAAGTTAAAAAAAAAAATTCTAATAAACAAAAGATCATAAATGGTTTTCTATATGAGGAATCACTGGTTATGCCCTTTCATCATTACTATCAGTGTCATCATCTTGTACAGCATTGTTTCCAATAATTTCACTGCATGCATCTCTTGTACACTTGCACAGATCTGTGCATGGTATCTTGTTTTGTAGACATGTGCAAATGTTTACATCAGTACATTGACTTCTTTTACATTTGGCAGAACAGTTTATTAGATCTATTAAACTCTCTGGAGCAGGAGGAAGATTCATCCAGTAGATGATTAACTCTTCATTTTCTATAATTATCGGGGGAGGGTATATCTGGATTTGCATGGGGACTTCTTTTATAGACACCTGGAAAAAAAGAAAATTAACTCTTGTAATGTTAATAGGGAATAATCTTTATGAAATTCAATCTCATTATCAAAATATTTTGATTCTTTAATCTTGACTATAAAAAGTTTTGTTTTGATCAATAATTATTTTTGTACTTATAGTTTATAACTGATGTTTTCATTAAATTTATATTCATAATCAAAGCAAACATTTTATCTTTTATAATAAGCAATTAAACATAAAACCGTATATCCTTAATGCTTGAAATCTTATAGCAAATTTTAACATTATTCATAAAACATACCTGCTTGATAATTAGCTTGCTTGATGTGTTCACTCAGAGCATCTTGATTTGGAGACATTGTGATTTCCAATTTTCTTTGGATTCTGAACATGTTATACATGATTTTATTGGCACTCATCACATTTTGGTGTCCATGCAACCTGCAAACAAACATCTCAAATGATTTTGCTATGTCTGGTTTCACATCAAATTGATCACCAAAATCTCTGATTGTATGACAAAACTCCTTCTCTTTCAGTAATAAGCAAAGGGCTTTCTTTTTTTTCTTTCTGTTGAAGAAATTGATGATATCACATCCAGTAAAGCAATGTAGACCAAACAATGCTTGGCTAATGTAATTTCCAATGCTGTCTTTTATAATCTTCATGTTTATGATTTTTAAATTTGTTCCTCTTCTTGTATGGAACTATAAATTTGCTGGAATGAGAGTTTATAGATCAACTCTAATTATGAATACATCAGTATCAAGACACAACTGATGATTATATCAGTACTAGTTGTGGCTGCAAAGGAAGCATGCAAATAGATTCAGGTATCTGCTTCTTCTTTAGAGGTATAAAGTTTTGTCTCTTCTACTTTTATGATCATATCACTTGCCTCCTTTCCAGATGAGAATGAATGGCATTTTTTGTTGTGTGCCAAGAACACCTTTACTCCTCTTAGCTCTGATGTTGAAACATTGGACCATGTTTTATTCAGGAATTCTAATAAGCAAGTAAAGTTGGTGACCATAGTTGAGGGCGACCAGAAGGCTCCCTTTTCAATAGCTACTTCACCGAAGTGTAGGGAAGGGTGCTACTCCTTTCCCAGAGGAATTCTCATAAAGATTCCTTATTCTACCCATTTGAAAGAAACTTCTTCCACTGCTGAGGAAGGAGCTGACCATAGATTCTTATCTGGGAGCTACTAGTAGCTCTTTTGGCCCTCTCAATATTTTTGATGGAGATCTGCTGGTATGTGTCAGTCACAAAGTGAATTTCTTAAGAATCATTTGATTTTGCTCTGTTCACTAATTTTTTCAAGATGACAAGAGCAAGATTAAGAAATGTTCTCTTTCCTGATAACTTGTTTATATTTAACTTCTGTATAAGAGACATACCATCCACTACATATATATCACCTACTATGGGATTTTCAACATGAGTTTCGAGAGCAAACAACAAGTTTGTCTTATTTGTCTTAACCAGGGATCCTCATAAATTTGCAAGTGACAGTGGCAATGGACCTAAGGAAAAGGATAGTAACTCTTGAAGATTGGTGTTTCTGATTTTATCTATTACAACCAATCATGCTAGAAGATTTTTGCTTGCTTCCAAAGTGACATCTTTTCCATGGACATGATATTTTAATTTTTTAGACATACTGGTGAATGTCTTTGAATTAATTTTCTTCATGCTGGCAAAAAAAAAATCATCTTTTCCAATTTGTAGATGTTGTTCACAGAAATTAAGTTTTGATTCACCCCTTGCATTAACAAATTGCAGATAATTTTGAATATCTCATATTGCAACTATTCATGATGCAATATGAATCAACTCATCTGGTTCGTACTCAAATGGATTAAACATGCAGTTTATTGTGTCTATTATCTTCTCAATAGCAGCCTTATCATATTTCACCCGACTGTTTCCATAGATCTGAGTGAGTTTCACTTCGCTCTCCTTTGCCAACCATGGTCTTGCATTCATGTGTAATAGACCCTCTTGTACGATGGGACTGTATCCACCTGTTGACAGCTCTCTTGCTGTGCTGCAGCCTATTATCCCACCTTTTGTGTTCAAGTCTCAATTAACAGTCTGCTCAATGGTTTGATCACAGGGAATTTTAACAAAGCCATTTAAACTTCTTTGAACAGCAAAGTCTCCTTCTATGCATTGTTGATATATCACTGGGTGAGTAAGATATCTACTGTAATTGACATGGTCATATGTGTAATATTATGGACGGGCGCTGTCGTCAATCAGTGAAGGTGTCACGAGACTAGCGTGTGCGGGCAGAATGACCTGCAAAGTTAGATGTGATTTTAAAATAATCACAGATGTATTATCACGTGTTTCACTAGTGACATCGAACATTCTAGGATCTTCGAGTTGTTCTCCAAAATCTCTATATAAGAAAACAAGTAACGAGATTTTGGGAGAGTTGAAGGCAGCTTTCAAAACAGGCGAGTCAAAGGTTTCGAAGTCCCTATCCATCCTACCCAGTTTGCTATGACAGGCGTGTGTCAAACAGCCAGCTCTCACCCACATCCCGTCACCACCAAGAAGAAGGGAGAAGAAGGACGCCACTAAAATGAACTTTTCGAGTTGTAGCAATCATAGCTGAATGATAAACGACTGCTATATTTTCTTCCCTTACCTTCGAGCTTGAGTATTTCTTTTTCTGTGGACTTCTTTCTTTACAGCACAAAACATTGGTCCTATGGTACATATGCAAACACCCAAGGTTGCATCTGTCTCGCATTTGCCAAGTGAAGTTCCCAGTTTGACTCTCACCAAAATCATTATTGTCCCATACCAAAGTTGTTGGAATACCTGGCTGGATAATGGATAGAAGAGAATTTTCTCCACGATTCATCTCAAGTTCAGCTAGTGTTGTATCATGACTTAAAACCACCGAGTTAGAAACACAATGTCCAAAACCATTTAATGACCCAATCAATTGGGCAGATCCAGACAGATGGCAAATACAGCAATACCAAGTGATAAATATTTTGGCATTAATGTATGTCCACCATTAGAAGTCAGGAATATTATGTCTTGTGAAAAGGACAAAAGCTTTCTGTGCATAGATGTGTCCACTATTTTTTCTGTACCTAAGAAGCCCCAACTATCCATGCAAGAAAGTTATATAAAATTTTTATGTTTCTGCTGTTGGTGGCCATAACAAAGAAGGTTTAACTTGTCTAATTGTGTTTCTCAGATTCATAATAGTCATATACAAATTAGATAAAAGTTTTGGATCTGAGTATGCATGACTTGTTTGCTGTTGGGATGTCAAGTCAGTTTCACTTAGAGTCATGGTGTGTGTTTCCTCATGAAGTACTGTTTTTTCTTCTACAAGAGAAGATATAGTAATGTCATTTACATAGACAATGGAGTGATGAAGCACAGCTAAGGAAATGTTTTTATTAATTTTTGTTTTAAATATCCAGTTTTATGTAAGTGAGTATCAACCCCATGTGTTTCTTTTATCTGCTTGACAAACAAATCTTTCAACTTCTTCAGTCTTATTTCTTTGTTTTCAATAATTCTGGTGTGAACTAATTTGGCAAAAATCTCAAATGCTTTCCCATATGAACTTTGCCCTGTGTTTGGTCAAGTAGCGAGTGAAGTCACAGTAGCAGGAGTTAAGATACTTCACCTTGATTGCTACACAATGTTTGTTTCTTATTTGGATGAGCAGTATTTTATTTTCATTTTTTTCTGCTGCTCGTTTTAAATTAAGTGCATCAATTGTTGAATATTTCACCAGCTTTTCTCTCTTTCTCTTGTCAGATACTCTGTACACCATTGTTTTTACCTTTTGGCAGAGTATACAAATGTCTGGTAGAATATACTTTGATCCAAATGGCAAAGATGGTTGATCAAAATTGGAACAAAGAATCTGTCTTTTTTTAGCTGGTGGTTCATCTTTTTCAGTAGTTGTTGTGCTGTTGTTATCTTGGGATGGAGACCCTGTAAAAATAAATATATTCATGGGTTTAATATGCATTTGAAGTCAGTAACTTACATGAAAAAAAGGATATACACAAGTTTGACAAATTTAAAATAATATACAACCATTATTTGATAAATCCAGAACATTTCATTAAACTTTTCTATAAGGCTATGATTGATAATGTGTCACATGATTATTAAAAAAATTTTTTTTTCCATTTTTGTTTTTAAGAGTTTAAAGGTCATAAAAATCTCTATTTTTGTCAAAAAATTTATTAAAACCAAATTATTACATCATTTTTAGAATGGTTAAAAATTGAGTTAATTGAAAAAGAAAGCATGAAAAAGAAAATTATGGCATATTGAAATGTAAACAAACTTCAAAGCTCGTATATTTCTGGTTATACTTTACTAAGAATTCTTTTTAGTTTTAAAAATATTATTCAATCTTTTTTATAGAAAAATAACATTTTTTACAAGTTTCAGACATTCCTATAAATGACAGATAAATTTCTGTTATAAAAGGAATAAAATTGGATGTTTCTAGTAGTTTACAATTGTCTGGTGAATCATTATTAATCGGAGAATAGGATGTTTATAAAATCATGCATTATGTTTATCATCCGAATCAGCAGAAAAATTCAATATGCAATGCATTTAGAGTAATTAAAAAATAAAATAAAGAGGAAAATGTCAGGTGTTTTTGGAAACAATAATGTGAATCTAGTGAAATCAGAAATGTGTATCAATTACAATCATAGCATTATTAAAAATTTAAATTTACCTTTGAAAACTTTTGCATCATCAGTATTTTTTTCCATGTTTTAGTTCCTTGAATTCGCTGAGGATCGTGAAACGTGAATACCAGGTTTGGTGAAATCCCCCATGAGGTAGTATGCCACTTGAAGCTCAGCTAATGTCAGTTTTCTATTGTTGCTGACTAAAGTTTTAGGGGCTCCAAAGCGACTAAAAATTTCATTAAGTGCGCTTATTGTATTTGTTGCAGTCAGATGTCAGCACTTAACAATTTCTGGCCTCTCAGTGAAACTGTCTACTATGATTAGGTAATAAGATCCATTTAGAGGCCCTGCATAGTCGATATGCAATTGGGTCCATAGGACATCTGTCTTAGGCCTTAGTTGAATCTCTACTGGTGGATCTCTTGCTGTCAGTTGGCATCCTCTGCACTGTTTCACCAAATTTTCTGTGTCTTGGTCCATCCTTGGCCAATAAATATAGCCTCTTGTTAGAGATTTCATTCTTGATATTCCTGGATGACCAGAATGAAATTGATTCAGATTTTTTTTGCAGAGTATATGGCATTACAACTCTATCTGTGTATAATAATACCTGTTCACAAATTAAGAAAGGTGACATATTTCATCTCTTAGCACCGCTATTAATGTTTCTTCCAATGGTTCTGTATATTTTGGTATTAGTCTCGACAACCTGTTGGCATGACCTAACTTCTTTGAAGGCACATATTCCATTTTAAAATTGTAATTCAATAGAATTACACCCCAACGCTGTAGTCAATTTGCAGTGTGAGTTGGTATACCTTTTTTGAACCAAATATTGTTAACAGCAGTTTGTGGTCTGTTTGCAGAGTAAATTCTCTTCTGTATAGGAACCTGTGAAATTTTTTACAACGTAAATTATTGCTAAACTTTCTTTTTCAATTTGACAGTAACTTTGTTCCGCTAGCAGTAATGTTCTTGAGGTATGTGCTATTGGCTTCGTAGATCAGTCCTCAAATTTATGAAGTAATACTGCACCCACTCTATAATCATTAGTGTCTGATGCTGCAATGATTTTCCTCTTCGAGTTGTAATGTTCTAACAATAGGTCTGCTAATAGACAGTTTTTTATTTTTTTAAAAGCATGTTTGGATTCTTTCGACCATATCCATTTTGCACCCTTTTTCACCAAATTATTTAAGGGAGCTCTCATATCATATGTTTCTGGGATATAAATGTTGTAGTAACTTATTAATCCCGAGAACGCCTGGATTTTAGCCACATTATCAGGTGCTGGCATATTTTCATGGCCTCAGCCCTTTCTTGATCGTGTTTTCTTCTATCACTGTCAGTGGTCTGCCCTAAATATTTTATCTTCTTCATGAATAACTCGCATTTTTCAGCACCCAGCTTGAAACTGTATTCCTCAATTCTCTGAAATACTGCTCTAATATCTGTTTTGTGTTGGTCCTTGTTTACACTTTTAATCCAAATATCAACTAAGTATGCAATTGCATACTCCATACCAGCCAACAGTGTGTCCATTATTTGCTGGAATAGGCTTGGAGCTACCTTCAATCCAAAAGAAAGATGATTTAGTTTAAAAATTCCTTTATGTGTGTTTATTGTCAGGTACTTCGAACATTCTTCGCTGACTTTAACCTGAAGGTAAGACTCAGATAAGTCCAACTTTGAAAACACTCTACCTCCGTTTAACTTAGTGAATATATCCTCTGGAGATGGTAGAGGGTACACATCGTCTTTCAAACAATCATTTAAGCCAATCGAAAAGTTAGCACTCACTCTGATTTTTTGGTTTTTCTTTTTTATATATACCCTTGGAGATGCCCAAGCTGAGTTATTGACTTTTGAAATTACGCCAATTTTCTCCAACCTTCATAGTTCCTCATTTATTGAGTCTAGTGCTGAAAATGGTACTTTTCTCTTTGTTCTAAAGACTGGCTTGACATTTTCTTTTAATTAGAACTTGACTTCTGTTTTTGTGCCACAGTCCTAGTCTGTCTGAAAAGACATGAGGGAATTCGTTTTTCATATCCATAATAAATCTTTCTGTTTGCTTCGGCTTATAGTTCTCTATGACATCAACTTTATTATAGAAAGAATTTATTGGTAATTCCTATAAGTTAAACAATACGATCCAGTCTGTACCAAAGAGATTCACTAAACCAAGAAGCACGTACACTTTCGATTTGTGAATTTTTCCCTGAACGAAATGTTATATTTTAATTCACTTCTAAACTTAAGTCTTTTCCCTGAAACTTCCCTGGCAATTTTGTCTGCGTTAGTCAATAATGGGCAACTGATTTTTTTCCATGTTTGCTCATTTATTACCTGAGTCAAGTAATAATTTTATAGCCTGCCCATTTATTTTTACATTGAGATATTTTCTTCTTTGACCTTCCTCAATTTCGTTTTTAGACAATACTATGTTTACATTTGTTTGAGACTTTCTTTTTGTTTCTTTTTTCTGTTTGGACTGACTGTGGGAACTTCTATGGAGTACATGTCCACAACAGAAACATATTTTATCCTTAAAGAAACCATCCTTCTTTATATTCTGTCCTCTACACGAACTGCATATAAGTTTTTTCTTTATTTTTATCCACTTCTGTTGTCTTACAGTTTGTACTAGCGAAATACTCTTCTCTTCAATCTGGTTATTATCTTTTTTTATGTTTATTAGTTGCTGACATTCTTCAGTCACTTTTTGTAGTGCAATATTCAGATCTTGACCCATGAAAATGAGGATTCTTGATGTAATTTCTTTGTATTTCAGTGCTGTTAGACCTTGCACTGAAATTAGACACTTGAACATGTCGCTTGATAATTCCTTTAATTTAAAAGCCTCACAATATGCATTAACCATACCTGCATACGTGGCAAAATCATCATCCACTTTTTTTATGATATTCAGGCACTTGTATTGCATATGAAAAAGATTATATCTTTTATCGAAAATTTTTGACAAAATTTCTACTGTTTCGATGAATGTCATTTCCTCTGACTTCTTTGGTAGGATCAGATTTGCATATTTAGTGTTTTCTCCTGTTCCTAACTTCTGCAACAATAGTGATTTTTTTCCTCATCAGACCATTGTTTGCATCTTTTTGTAAATATTGCTTCATACCTATGAAAATAAACTGGAAATGTCGAACCACTGTCAGGTCGTATTTAAATTCAGAGAGTGAATTTGAAATTCCTTCAGCTAAAAAAATCTAGACCCTGGTTCTTTTGTTGCTCTAGATAATACGACTTCCAAAAGTGTTTTTTTGTCTTTTGCTTATTGTTTGAATAACTTTTCAAACCTTTCTTCTTGTAGTTATTGCTGTAAAGTAGCTTGTAGTGCCTTCTGCAATTTGTTCCATTCTGCCAATGTCTCCACAAGAAAAACTATTTACTTCAAATTGTGTAGACAATAAAATTTTCTAAGTCCAAACAGGGGGGGGGAATTTCTTTCAGTAAGTGTCGAATAAGTCTTTCTACGTTCCCCATTAGTAAATGTTGTCAACTGTTTTTGTTCTTTTTTTTTTTTTTTTTTTTTTTTTTTTGCGATTAATCTTTTGTACTACATCCTCTGTTGCCAACTGTTTTTGTTGGTCTTTGTTTTAACTTGTGAGGTTGTTCTGAATCTTTGTTGCCAACTGATGTGTCCCAGGAAGGGATATATTTAATTGAAGTAGCTGAGTGGTTTGGCTACTGTAACAGGTGTAGTACAATCGAGCAGGTAGGTAATCGTACTGGTACTGGATGTGTGTTCATACCAACACTGGATGTGTGACGTTGTTGTCAATGTACCCCTAAATTGGTCTGTATATATGGTTGACACCAGCCAATCATATTACTGTGAGGGGAGATCCAGGTGTATGCGTATTCATTACATCATGTGTGTAGGAGTCTTACCCCTCTGTAGGAGATGCAGTATATTCTAAGCCTCACCAGCAGGGAGAGCATGATAAATGTTGTGACTAAAGCCTGAGAATTTTAAGGTTTTTAAAAAAAAAATTTTATTCATTTTTTTCTTTTTTTAAGAAAATGATTAAAGAAATTTTTCTTATCAAAAAAAAAAAAAATGTGCATATCTATATGAAATAATATTTTTTTTTCTTTTTATTTATGTATTCAGGAGAGTACAAAGCACACATTTCTGAATGTTGTGGACATTCCTTGTTCTGCTGTGATGTCAAAAGAGACTACAAGTTTATCAGCAAAGAAAATAACACAGCCTCAAGTGATGTCTACTCTTGAGTCCCTCATGTTGCCTTCCAAATCATCCCAAGAGAAAGCCCAACCAATACTGTTAAATCCAGGTAACTGATGTTTTATAAATCCCTATAACTATATCAATTTATATTTGAATATCAGCCTGTCTCTAATTGAGCCAAGGATAATAGGTAACTAGCATAGTTCCCATCATAAATAACAAATATATTCACCTAAGAATCGGCATTCAATTTCTCTTTCTTGTTCTTTCACTTTCTTTCTGCTTGAGGTTTGGTGTGTATTTTGGATGTGTGAGTTCCACATGTTGATAAAATGAAAATAATTTACAAAATAAAGAAGCTAACACACCATTTCTTTTCATATACCAGTTTTATTTTATATTTTGTGGTATTTCTCATTTAGTTTCTTTGCGTGAAGGGTTAGGGTAATTAAGGTACAAGTACCTGGTCAAGTCAATGTGTTAGAGTTGGGATGCTTGTATATATTACTTTGATATCTTTGGTTTTTAGTTGCTGCTGAAGAAAGTGTCCTTCCTTGACTGAAGACAATAAAAGAAAGAGCAGTGAGGGTTAAAAAAATGGATAGCATGGTCCTTGATAAAAAAATTTAGAACCCTGTAAGGGGGGGGGGTCATGTGACCATAATCCTTTGCATGATGGAGAAAAATGTAATTTTTTTATTTTTTCATTTTACTTATTTTATTTTAAAAAATTTTATTCTCTTTATTTTTATACCATCACATTTCTTTTTTTTTTTCTCTTCCCATCACTTTCTATACTTTTGTTTTCTCTCTTCTCTATATCACTTTGTTATTTCTTTCCTTATGACTTATTCTCTATTTACTTTCTTTTTTTATGTTTTCTTTCTTTTTGTTTATTTGACATATTATTGTATTACCATAGCCACAGAATGTCTTTTTACTTTGGTCATACAAACTGGTCTCATTAAAATGTTAAGTCACATTGAATTTTGTAAGTGGATATATATATATATATATATATATATATATATATATATATATGTGTGTACAAATTTCATTACACATAAGACATTTTATGTCTACATATTTTCTTCTGGATCTGTTCCAATTCCCGTATTACTTTTATCGTATTCAGAGGGAATTGATTTATGTATTGTCCATAGTTGTATGTATCCCTAGTACTTTCTACCCGACTTTGGGCCATTATCAGGGGAGGATCTATTAAAAAAGTGATGTAACTTTTGTTTTTGCATATTACTAATATGTAAGAGCGTCTTTACCATTGAAGATTATGTCATTTGTTTTTAAATGGGTTTCTATAATTAGTGTCAGTAGCTAAAGACATTTAAGTACATTAGCACTGGTTTGAAAATTAATTCTATTAAATGTCGGTTGCATGTTTCTAATATGTGGTGCTTCGAGAATCTGTAGTTTTTGTTTATTATTTTGATGTTCTAATATTGTTGTGTTGTCTGTGAGAATTTTCCGTAATTGTGTTGTTGAGCATGAATGTTTTATTTAAATGCTGAGCTATTGAACTTGTATCAGAAAGGTGCATTGTAATTCTCCTTGACAGGGTAGTTGAGGTTAAACCAACAAATATGTGTTCTGGTGCCGATGGCGAGCAATAATGAATAACGCGTGAACACGCAAGCTATCTAATAAGGAAGTGTCTTTATTTACATTCAAGGGAGCTAAACCTACAGAGCTGGCCTCACTTTCATGGGGCCGTTTCGTACCCGTGTTTTACGGAGCTATGTACATCATAACATCCCTCTTATCAAGTGATGTTTACACTGAGTTCAAGGTGATATGTGATGCTGTAAAAGTCCATACTTTATAATTGTGTGTGAGTTCATTTTTGAATGAAGCTAGTAAAATTCCGAGTAATCAAAGTAAGGTCCCTATGTGCTTTTTTCTTTTCTTTTTCTTTTTCTCTCCTTTCTTCCCCCTTCTCCTCAATTTTTGCTTTGTGCGTCTACCTTTCGATAGGTCGTGGTCCTTTAATCATGCTGGCACTTGGACAGGACGACTAGATCTACGGGTTTGGATTTCATGAGTCTGTGATGTGCATGTTTGTATGGGAGTGTATTGGGGGTCAGCTGGTGTTTGGTCGGGTAATGTATCTAGTTGCCGGGGGCGAATATTCAGGGGCTTAGTGGGTGCCCGGTCAGGAAGTGTGGCCTGTTGGCGTAGGTGGATCCTGTTTCGCCTGTACTGTTGTCCATCTACCTGGACCATGTAGCTGCGTGGTGCTGCTTTGCTAGTGACTATACCAGGCGTCCAGTCGCTGTTAGGGTTTTGTGGATGACACTTCACCCTGATAGGTTGTCCTATGGCGAGGTCTTCCTTCTCAATTTGAACATAGTTTCGCTCCGTTTTAGTAAGTGCTCTGGACGCATACACGATGGGGTGTCCACCCTGTTTTATTACAGCTCCAAGACCAACCTCCGAACTATCGCATTCCAGTGAGACTTCCTTGTTAACATCATAATATTGGAGGACTGGAGCTTGGGTGATGAGTTCTTTCATCCTACTGAAAGTCGTTTCGTGTGGTGGCAACCAGTCAAATACAGAGTCCTTGTCCAGTAGGCGTCGCAGCGGTTCACATACAGTGCTTAGTTTGGGTGTAAACTTAGCAAGGTAGTTTGCGACTCCTAGGACTCTCTGAACACCTTGGACGTGTGTGGGGTATTGCATCTGCGAAACTTCCTTAACTTTCTCCGGGTCTGCTGCTAAGCCCTGTGCACTGAAGATGTGTCCCATGTAACTGACAGAAGTTTGTTTGAAGTTTAACTTTTTGGGGTTGCGTTTTAAACCCTTTTCCCGGCATCTTTTGATAAGTGCTCTGAATGCTGTGTCGTGACTTTTGTCGGCCTCCGCATCATTTTCACCAGAACCATATATTATGGTGTCATCTGTGATAACTTGAGTATTGTCCAGTCCCTCGAAACAGTGGTTGAGTCGTCGTTGCCATTTCTCTTGGACTGAGCTAATTCCAAGTGGCATTTTAAGCCACCGTATCCTGCCAAATAGAGTCCAACACGTTGTCAAGTATGAAGACGACTCATCCAGTGCAACCTGAAGAAACCCATCCTTAGTGTCTACGACCGAGAAGAGCCTGGCCTTGCTCATCTTTGTCGCTATTTCCTCGACTGTTGGAGTTGGGTAGTGGTTACGCTGGATTGCCTTATTCAAATGGTATGGGTCAATACAGATCCCCAATTTGTGGGGTTTCCGAATGACAACTATGCTGCTGATCCAGGGTGTCGGTTCTGTGACCCATGCTATCACTCCTTGTTCAACCAATTCCTCCAGCTTTTGTTTCAGCTCCATTTTGAGTGGTAGTGGAACTCTGCGGGGGTTGTTCTGAACTGGTTTGATGTTTTTATCAATCTGTATTTTGCATTCTCCTGGTAGTCTTCCCAGCCCGGAAAATACATCTTTACAGTTGTCGAGAACACCCTCCTTGGTGAGTGATTTAACTTTGTCCAGGTGTCTGACGCATTCAACGTTGAAGGCTATAAGCTGGAGTGCAGAGCTGGCCCGTCCAGATAATAAGGATGGCGAATTATTGTCCACTACTTGAAAATGGACTTTTTTCTTGATGTTGTTTGCTTCGCACCACAGTGTTACAGCTCCCAGGGGTTGGAGAATGGAATTGTCGTACAGCTTCAGCTTTATATGGGAGGGCTGTAAGGGTGCTGTGGTGAGGCGTTTGTAGTCCACAAGAGCAAGGGTGCTGCAGCTTGCCCCAGTGTCAATTTGGAACTTGAGGGTTAGAGCTTCCTGGCCTCCTAAGGGGGATACGTGGATGTTTGCGTAGTAGTGTTTGCGGTCTGACAAAAGGCCCAAGGCATATATGCTTTCATCACTGCTGGCAGGTTCGTCATTGACGTAACGGACCTTTGCATGTGCTTGCAGTTTATTTGACCTTGGTGGATGCGCTTGGGATTGGCACATCCTTGCAACATGGTTACGCTTTAAGCAGATTGCGCAGGTTAATCCATAGGCCTGACATTTGCCTTTGTCATGGCTTAGTCCGCAGAATTTACAGTCCTTGATATGCTCCCGTCTCTGTTTTCTTTTTTCTGCTTTTTGGGTATAATGCACTGTTTCTGTTGTTTTTCTGCTGCCTATCACGTCAACTTGTCTGTCCCTTTGTTCAGTGCTCCGACATATATCTATTGTCCGGTCTAGTGTTAGGTCTGGTTCACTGAGGAGTCTGGTCCGAATTTCTTTTTTATTTGTTCCCATCACTATCCGGTCGCAGAGTAATTCATCTTCCAGCGTGCTGTATCTGCACGTTTTTATTAGTTTTCTCAGCTTGTTCAAATATGCATCGAAACGTTCGCCTATTTCCTGGTCGCATGAATTAAATACGTAGCGTTCGTATGTCGTATTTAATTTAGGTTCGAAATAGTCCGATAATTTTTTTATGGTGGAGTTGATGTCCGCACGTTCCTCCTCTGTCATGGGCAGATTTTTTATAATTTTTAGGCATTCCTTGCCAACGATAGAGAGAAATGTTCCTACCTGGACTTTAGCCGGTTTGGTATCAATGCACGTAGCGTCGGCGTAGTTCGTCCATGAGAGTTTAAATAGGGACCAGTTCTCTCTCAAATCGCCGTCCATGTCCATTTTTTCCGGTGGTGGGATGGGGTAAGCCATTATTCCGAAGTATTAGTCTTATCTCTGAGGTATTGTATCCGATTTGTGCCGTGTAATGATCCGGTCCGACTTCCGTGTTTTATGTGTTCACGTGGTGTCCAAAGAGTAGTTGGATAAGTTTGCCGGTGCGTATACACTATTTTAGTTATTTTCCGAAGTAATGTGTGTTTATCTGAGGTGTGGAGAGATGACTTCGCCGAATGTAGAAAAAAAATCCCACTCTGATACCATGTTCTGGTGCCGATGGCGAGCGATAATGAATAACGCGTGAACACGCAAGCTATCTAATAAGGAAGTGTCTTTATTTACATTCAAGGGAGCTAAACCTACAGAGCCGGCCTCACTTTCATGGGGCCGTTTCGTACCCGTGTTTTACGGAGCTATGTACATCATAACAATATGATTATTATCAGAGATACAATCTCCTAAAGGACATTTAAATTTATATATAACATTGGTTTTTTGCAAAGCTCCAATCGAGGGAGAGGAATTGTTTCTAATGACAAAGTTGGAGGTTTTAAACTTATTATCATATATAAGTTTTATCTGTTTATTAGGATCTGTGGGGAGTATGTTTCTGTGAATTGATGTTTTCAATATTTTTTCATCTGATTTATAATTGTAGTGCATTTGGTTATGATAAAAAAGTTTGATATATGTTTGTTGACTGGATGGAGTAGTACAGTGTTTATTTTGTTGGTTAACATTTTTAATCATATGTTTAATTTGTTCATCAATTATTTCCTAACTATATTGTTGATGAACAAATTAAACGTATGATTAAAAATGTTAACCAACAAAATAAACACTGTACTACTCCATCCAGTCAACAAACATATATAAAACTTTTAAGATGCTCTTACATAGTAGTAATATGCAAAAAACAAAAGTTACATCAATTTTGTAATAGATCCTCCCCTGATGATGGCCCAAAGTCGGGCAGAAAGTACTAGGGATACATACAACTATGGACAATACATAAATCAACCCCCTCCCCCAAATACGATAAAAGTAATATGGGAATTCGAATGGATCCAGAAGAAAATATGTAAACATAAAATGTCTATTATGTTTAATGAAATTTGTATTAACGAAGAAATGCTGCCAAAATATACATACATACATATATATATATATATATATATATACTCGCATACTAAAGTGTATTTTTGTGTATGTCTGTCATATCATTGAAATAATTGTTTGTTTACCATCAGTTCCAGATGTGGGTAAAATTCAAAATTTCAAATACCAATTTTTGAGGCAGGCAGGTCTTAGGCATTTTAGAAGATCAGAATCTTCCTGAACTTTTTGGTTTCACAACATAACAAGTTGGCGCTGACTTCATGGGTCACTAGAAATCAATTTAGGGTCAAAACCAATATTTCTAGTCAAACAGAAAAGGATAATGTATTTACTATGCAATAGATTGTTCAAGAGTAAGATATGTTCCTTCTAATCCCAGAAGGAAATACTTCTCATATTTTTTAAAATCTAGAAGCATTATCAATTTACTGTTTGCTACATTATCTATTGCTTTAGAAATAGATGTGAGAATTTACTCAGTAACTTGTAAATCTTGATTACTTAAAGATATTCTAGCTAGTATGTGTGTGTGTGTGTGTGTGTGTGTGTGTGTGTGTATATATATATATATATATATATATATATATATATATATATTGGGGGATGAAATAAATATTCATACATATGAAAATTTATATTTTGTATCTTTCAAGCATAGCCTGAACAATATTTTTTAAATATATTTACTGTATAAGGATATATTCTACTAATATATATATATATATATAAACTACGGTTATAATTAATTTTACAGAAATTAATGCTATTTATTCATTGCGAATATATGGCATTAATTTCATATGTACGAATATTTATTTCACCCCACTGTGTGTGTATATATATATATATATATATATGGTTGTGTGTTTATATGTCTGGTTATATATATATATATATATATATATATATATATATATATGGTTGTGTGTTTATATGTCTGGTTATATATATATATATATATATGGTTGTGTGTTTATATGTCTGGTTATATATATATATATATATATATATATATATATGGTTGTGTGTTTATGTCTTTTTATATATATATATATATATATATATATATTTCAAAATACTTAAAGGAATTGTATGTAGTTACAGAGAGATGTAAATGAGAGGAGAGAAGGTAAAAAAATTAAGTAGGAATTTGTGATCATACAACATCCGGGCATATGCAAATGTTAGATTCCGCCATCTGCAAGCATTTGAATGTTATAAATACCTGTGTGGCCAATTATAATGATGAGTGCTTTGCTGTTTTACACAGAGCAAGGACTAAACAACATCTTAATGTCCTCAAGGCAATTTATATTTTACTTGATCAACCATCTCTGTGTAAACAGAATCCAAAACACTCCTTACATCTTCTTGGAGATGTTTCTGGCATGACTTAGGGTGGTTTCATTCGGGGTTTTTTCCTATCACCCTCTTTTTACTCAATTGTTGTTTACATTCTTAACTTTTAAATGTCCTCTGGTTATATCACTTGACAAATCACAGGTTGAAAGAGCTCTAGTATCATATCCATTAAAATATTTTCTATTTAATTGAATTTTCTTTGCTCCTCTTATTTACATATGATTCCTTTAAGTATTTTGCAATACAAATTTGCATGTACCAATAATTTATATATATATATATATATATATATATATATATATTTTCAGTAGCTTAAAGTGCTCCTGGTACTATGTAACCCACTACTACCTGTTTCATAGTCAGGTTATTGATGACAAAACTGGTACCCCCACCTAGTTTGTCTGTTAAGGAGGGTGATTGAATACTTTGAAAGATGAAAAATAAAACTTGTCAAAGTGTAGTAGAAGCTTTTTTCTCAATGGCCATCGAGCACATTATTCCTAGGAGTGTTGGACCTTTTATTTTTTGTTAAGTTCTCAAACTAGAAGAAGGAAAACTCTGACATAACACTTGTGGTTGATGTGATTACTGGTTATCTTGCTTTGGCTTGTCACTGGATAATAATGACAAAGTTCTTAGCAAGTGGTATTCATGTTGTACAATGTTAGCTACTATAATAGCATGATATGCAAATCTTCCCTTATGGTCTCTTCATTTACCAACCATTTCTTTAAAAAAAAAGTCCCATGGCAATGGAGGTGTGGCAATGTATACAGACTTGACCAGTTGAAGCATGCAGTTACATGGGGAGGGGGGCAAGAGTTGTAGCCTAATGTTGTTGTTTCCTCCCTTGACTGGAACTGATGTTGATGGAAATTCATGTCTGAGCAACCCTGCTTAGGAGAGTACTGCTCACTCAGATGGGAGGCTTATATACATATATATATTTGTGTGTGTGTGTGTGTGTGTGTATATATATATGTGTGTGTATTAGGGTAGGTTGATTTTTCACTTTTTTTTTAAATATCAAAAAGAATAATGCACTGAAAGTTGTATATATACCTATTAAATACTCATACAAAAATTTAGATCTGAATCTTCAACGTTTTTTTGCTAATTTGGCGTGAAAGATTTTAAACAAACACGTACTGAAAAATCCTTGTTTTTACCAGATTTGGCCTAAATATTGATGTAAAAACCAAACAATTTCAGTATTTCAATTAGGAAATCTTATTTTATTTTATGGAAATATAATAAATAAATTATAACAAAACTTCAAATTGAAAATTGAACCCCCCCCCCCGTTTTACCTGTGTTGAATTTGAAATGCAAATATTCAAGCAGTAATATTCGAATATATTGCCAAAAATTTTTTTCATGATATGAAATAAAATATAACAAACAAACAAATATGGAAAAACAAATTATTGTTTAATTATTTTTAATATATGGAATCAAATAGTTCCATATATGAGCCCTTGGATGAAAACCCTGGTCTCAATTGTTGGCATAAAACTTTTGCAAGTATGTGCTGGTGTCTTGCTTCAAAGACGTACATGGATTGAGAAGCCTCCATCACTAACTTAACTGCCCGTTCCACACTTTGGGAATGTGAAGAGAAATCTGGCAAGTCAATCTTTTCACCCGTTAACAATGAATTCTGTAATTCATCGTCAGATAAGTCTAGTGTGAGTGGTGGCTCCCTGACTCCATTTACTGACAAATCAATTAAATCGGTCCAGTGCACAGCTTTAAAGTTGATTATTGGGATCTTTTTAAATCTTTTCTTGGCTGACTTTGCTCTTCTGAAAGAATATAAAAAATAATTTGATTTTAATTTCTAAATGCAATTTGTACTGCTTTAATAATATTTAGTGAAATTAGATGTAATCTTTAAAATGTTTCAATAAATTGGCACAAGTACTTCAACCAGTTTTGTATGAATAAATATTAACTTTCCTAATGGCCAAAATTCTTTTTATACCCTCTTCTCTCACTTCAGGTTCATCAGATTTCACCATTGAAAATAAAACATTCTCTGGAAGTAATGCAAAGGCATTACACTGGAGGTTTTTAATGTAATTCTTTGAACCTCAATTGGTTGCTTTTGTACCTTGTCAATCATATTGTAAATATAAATTTGCTGGTGATGGAACTTGTTACTTTTTTTATATCAAACCAGCAAATAACATAAACAGACAATAAAATTTATCAAACTATATAGTTTGGTCGAAAGATTCTTTGGATATACCCACGAGTCCATAGGCACATGAGCCTGATGGCCAAGGTTAACCACCTTGCCTGGTTTAATGGACCAATTTTCCATGATGCAAATCTAGGGTCCACCTTACCTTAAGAAATACCAACTGTATATTCATAGAGTAGTCTTTGGTCACTCCTAAGGCTATCCATATCTTTCATTCCAAAATGAAACTCCAAGGGATTCTCAACAGCTGAAAAAGATTTTTTGGGTAAATTATGGCAATCATTTGCACATAATTTACCCAATGGACCATTGAATGTAGTGGGGCTTTTTGTGGTGCCATCTAAATGTTTGAATAGAGCTCTAAATAGAAGCTCATTTTGATGTAAGGAGCAACCAATCGTGTGAAGATTTTTTTTTTTCTTCTAATAGTGTAACAAGTCCACCTTTACAGCCTGTATTTGTATTCATGTTGTCAAAAAGGACAGCCTTAATAGTGCTCAAACTTTTAAATTTCTCCAAAACATCAGCCACTTGCTCCACAAGAACGGTACCAGTTGCACCAGTATCAGGAAGAACCCTGTGAGTCAAATATATACTCTCAATTGGTGTCTCCTTTGTGATTGTCAAGTGGCATTCAGGTCCTTTAGCTTTTTTCAGAATTTTACTTCCATTTTCCTCCACTGATTCCTTGTAGTGTGTCTTTGTCTGTCTTCCCATCAACTCTAATACAATGAAGATTCTCCATTTTCATTATGATTTTCATAGGCATTTGTTCTTACTTTAGACTTTGCTCTATCTATTTTACATTTATCCATATAGATATTCTTTATATCTATATTAGGGATAAGAAGGCCCATAGCCCTCAAATCCAAGAGCAAGGCATTGGCAAGGCTGGCTCCAAGATTAGAAGATATATCACCCCTGACTAACTCAAGAGCATACCTTGGAATTTTTGTGAGGTTATAAGGCACTTGCAGAGGACCATCTAGCTGTTTATAATCCTCTGTTTCATCACTTGGAGATGATGAGTAAGAATGGGAAGAATCATCCTGAACATATGATGTTGAAGCTATTGGTGGGGATATCTTCATACTTTTTTGTTGGCTTAATCTTTCTCCTTCTCTTCTACATTTCTTTATTGCAGTTTTATCTGTTGGCTCAAGTTGGAATGTGCCCTTGGGTCCTATTTTACCTCTCTGGTTTTTCAAATAAGCATGGTCTTCCATAGGAACCTGGAATATCAAATTTTACTAATATTAAAAATACAGTTTAATAGATTAAATTAAAATTTATTTCACATGTAAAATAAAATGGAAAAATGACTTTCAATATTTATTTTAACTGTTGAAATTAATTTTTTTCAAAATTTACACAATTTAGTTATTAAGTTGTCCCTTTCACAATAAATTAAAAAATAAAAATAGAAAATAACTTACTTTCTGTGTCAGAGGACAAGAGCAGATGATGTGCTTAGTCTGGTAATTTTCTTTGGTGCATTTGACATTAATATTGTCACAACTTACAATGGGCAGGTTGCAGGAACATGACGATATATCAAACAATGTATCCAACTTTTCCTTCCAGAATTTTGTTTGGGCAGCAGGTAGATGTTTCCTATTTATTTGCTTTGCCTTCTGAAAGCATAGAATTTTCACCTTGTTGACAACACTAATTTCCTTTAACAAAGGCAAACGAGGGTTGACAGCCTTCCAAATATCTATCACTTCCTTTGCTATTAATTTAGAAATACTAAAACAAGAAAGGTGGGGATAAGTGTTCATCAAAAAATAGCTGTACTGAATTATTTGTCGACAAGTTGATGGCTTAGTTTTATCCAATGGTGATGGTAAACCTGAAAATTTAATTGCACCTTTACTTTGAGTGGAAACTCCAGTGTTTTTTCCAGCCATTTTTTAATAAAAATATCTGTAAAAAGAATAAATATATATATATATATATATATATATATATATATATTGTCAGAAAATACACAAAGATGTTTTAAAAAATTGTAAATAAATTTCGAAATTCATTCAAAAAAATAATAATGTCTACTCACCTAACACCAGTACTGTAGAGTTTAGTTCCAAAATTAACTTGTAAACCGACTTTTTACTTAAAAAGACTCTAAATTTTAAAATATAAATAAATTACAATAATTATAAAAGGTTAAAATATTTCAATAGTATGTCTACTTTGCAAAATATATATATTTGCGTTAATTAGAAGGGTAAAAAACATAAACAAACTGAAGTACTAGGGAGATATAATAACCACCGGTGAAAACCGAAAAAATATCCAGTAAATAAAACGAGGTTTAGTAAGTCGTTATTTGTATTTTAAACTGTATATTTAAATGTATTTTATTTTTGTTTATGGTCATTTGATTTAACATGATATGAAAATGGATAATAAACTTAGAAATATTAATTATTTAATAAATTTTATTATTTAATTTTCCTTTAGTCTCAGTTTTAATTTTATGGATACAGGTTTCCAGTGTCACCGATATCACAACTAAAATCACAAAATATTATGTTTTTAAATGGGAATTTGCAAAAAAATACAAGATTTTGGAAAAAAATATTTCGTGGGGTAATTTCTGATGTTATTTCGCAACTTTCACCGCATTATTCTTTTTACAGTTCCAAAATCGACCTACCCTAGTGTGTGTCTATATATATATATATATATATATATATATATATATATTTGTGTGTGTATATATATATATATATACGTGCATGTGTTTTAATATTTTTATATGTATATACGTGTACATGTGTGTTTGTGTGTTTATATACTTAACTATGTATATCTTTATTAAAAAAAAAAAGATTATGAGGGCCTTTAAATTCTTAGGATTCAAAATTGAAAATTCTTCTAATATTAAAATTGCAAATTTTCTAGATGTTACTCTATACCTCTCAGACAACTCATAGACCCATATCCCTCCTATATTAATGAAAATTTGAATCACTCGAATGCTATCATTAAACAGGTTCCTAAAGCTGTTGATATGAGAATAAAGAGGTTATCATCCAGTCTGAAAATCTTCCATGATAGTAATAAAATGTATATTGAAGCCCTTAAGAGTAGCGAATTTAGAGAAGAATTTACTTATCAAGACAAAAACGTCCTAATGAGAATAATTTGTATATGAATAAAGAAAATACGAAATGTAATAATAAGGAAATTTGTCAAAAAGATAGAAAAAGGAAAATTATATGGTTCAACCCCCCCCCTTGTTGTAAACTTGTTAATATAAATATAGGAAAATATTTTCTGAAATTGATAAACACTTTAACCAAAATACTATATTACATAAGATATCTAATAGGTAAACTTTAAAAATTAGTTAGTTTTGCATGAAAAATTTCTTTAAAATAATTAACAATCATAATGACCGAACGAATGGAAATAATAATGATAATAATAGGGATAGCAAGAATAAAAACATTAATAATACTAGTAGAGAAAACGAATGTAATTGTAAAACTAAAATTAAATGTCCTATGAATGGTTTGTATAATTTAGAAAATATACCAAGTGATCATTTTCCCCCTTACTAAGAATTTCATGGATGAAAGGGAAATTAGGATTTAATAACCACAATCATTCATTTTCTCATGAACATTTGAAAAATCAAACAGCCTTATCCAAACACTTTTGGAAATTGAAAAATAAAGGTTTAACCCCTGAAATTCAATGGAGTACATTGAAAAGGTCTAATACGCTGAACGGCTTTGATAGTAGATGTAATTTCTGTCTAGAAGAAAAGATACAAATTATGTTATACCCTGATCCTAATAACTTATTAAATCAGAGATGTGATTTAATAGCTAGATGTAGACTTAGAAATAAATTTAAGCTATTGTCGAAAATTTTAAACATAGTCTAATTTAATAATTAATTAACTATAAAAAATATTATCAAATTGGGATAGATGATGTAACATAGTTAAAAGGTCTCACCATTTATGGCATAGGTTTGTGTAACTTTCAAAAGAAAAAAGATGACATAGAAAAAATGGTGTTAAGAAAGGTTGAATTCTAAGATATGTATTACTGTAATTGGTTAAATTGTGGTTTTTGCTTTTTATTTTTATTTTATTTTAATTCTTTGTTCTATTTTTAAGCCTTAAAAGTTTAATTTTGATTTTATATTTATTCTAAAATGAAGTTTAAATTTATTGTAAATTTGATTTTTTATTTTTATGTTTATTTTGTTATTGTCTCAATTGGAAACAAGAGGAGACTGGAAGTAATCATTAATGGGAGAAGGCTCCTTCCCTTCCTTCCTGTGACCATCCCCCTTATCTGACTGTATTCAATTTATTTTCATGTTGGATCTGAAGAAGTCCTGTTAAAAATTTTTTTTTGAGTTTTTGATTCATATCAATGCTCTTAACAGGATGGAAATAAATTTATAATCCTAATGTGACCAAATATTGGTTTTCTTTCTTGAAATAAATTATATTTGTGTGTGTGTGTGTGTATATATATATATATATATATATATATATATATATGTGTGTGTGTGTGTGTGTTCATATATATGTTTATTTTTGTTTGTATTTATATGTATCTGTATATATGCATATGTGCATGTTTTTATATATAAAATGTTTGATTAAAAGATTTATATTTAGTGTTAGTATTTATATATATATATATGTGTGTGTGTGTGTGTGTGTTTGTGTGTGTATTTATCTTTATTTGTATGTGTTTGAATATAAGTGACCTCAGGTCAATTTTCAAGTATAGTTTAATGGGTTTGAATTCAGTTTTCTTTCTCCTAGACTTGTAACCATACCAAAGTTAAAGAGCCCAGTCTGCCTTTCTATTTGCCCATAGCTGAAGGGAGAATAGTTGGATTCATACTTTTCCCAAGGGTATTAGTACCATGTAAAATGCTAACAACCTTCTTCAAGATTTGAACTTGGATTGCTGTATCTATTTCCAATGATGATAAACATTATGCCATGTAAATATGTATGTGTTTATATATGTGTGAGTGTTTTTATATATATATATATATATATATATATATATATTAATGTGTGTGTGTGTTTTATATATATATATATATATATATGTATTCATATGTGTCTACAATACATTACTGAGCCCAATAAACCTACTTAGATGGGGCAAAATTGATAATCCATCATGTCAGCTGTAGAGGAAACTGCAACATTTACTTAGCAGTTGAAATAATGTGCTGAATGATGAAGGTTATCATTGGTACCACAGCCAAGTACTAAAAGCACTAACAGATGGGGTTATGGAAGCAATACAGAGAAGGGAATATCATCTCGATAAATATATAAAATTTCTCAAACCTGGAGAAAAACATTGTTCAAAACCAAGTACAAGACTGAACTGGCTTTCAGCTGCCAAGGGCTGGCAATTCAAAGTGGACATGGGAAACTATTAAAGTTTTGTAAACAAATTACAAAGACACATCACTTCAACCAGACATGATTATCTTCTTTAATGCTACCAAACAGATACTAATTTTTGAGTTGATAATGCCATAGAAATATTTGAAGAATCTGTTCAGGATCAGACTGACTGAAAAACATATCAAAGTTATCCCTCCTGGGGGACTGATAGGGAGTTGCCTCCTGTGGACAGTGTATTGTGGGATTATGGGGACCTGAAGAATGGATACACAAGGGACAACAAAGGCAGACTTGAAATTTGCCATAACACACATGAATGTGTATTTGACAGTTGCACACAGTCAAAACTGCTTCTTTTCCTGGTCAATAGACACATATCTCTGCTTGTGGTTTAAAAAACCTAATTGTTTTGTTGTACACCATGAGTCCATCTCTCTTCAATTTTGTTGACATATTTTCTTTATTTGTAAAAAATTTGGTGATGAAGATTTTCTTTCAAATGTGTCTACAAAAGGAAAAATGGATTTGTCAATTCAGCAGTTATTGCATCAACAATTAAAGTTGATGGAATTATTTACAGAAAGACTTTCTACATTACAACAAATTTCTCAGGAAACAAAATTATGTACACCAGGAGATGCAAAATCGGTCAGACACTCTATCACAGAATTTCACTATGACATGGATATTTCCTAAGAAGGTTGCACATTATGAAGATCTCTTTACTGTCGATTTGAAGGAATGGGTAGATGACTGGAAAGTTAGGCTTTTATTGAGAAAGGTCGGTTCAACAGAACATGACTGGTATTCAAATTATATTTTACCAAAACATTCAAGGGACTATAATTTCACTGAAACAGTGGAAATTTAAAAACAAATATTCAGTTAGTGCACATCACTTTTTAATATTCGTTTTAACTGTTTAAACATTACAAAATGAGATATAGTTGACTTAATGATAATTCAGGCTCTATCAACAAAGATTGTGAGTGGTTTAAAATTTCATCTATCACAGATGCACAATTTAAGTGTCTTATATTTGCATGTGAGTTGAAGTCTGCAAGTGGTGCTGAGGTCAAAAATAGAATGATACCCAGATATTACTCTACAAGTTGCAGTGGGGTGTCAGTGGGTAGTGAATCTTAAGCATAATTCCCATATGGTACAGCAGTCAGTACCTGCAGTCAACACCATTCAAAAACAGCAGAACCCAACGTCACCAGGCTCAACACATAAAAAGCTTCCATCTGCTTGCTGGAATTGTAGTGACTGGTATTTTGCTTGAAAGTGTCAATTCAAGACCTACCACTGTCGGGATTGTAAAAAACAAGAACATGAAGAGGGATTCTGCATCCCACCGGCACACAAAATAAACACAGACAGAAAAGAAAAAGACATACAGTCTGGTAAAATATGTCAGTAAAACTGAATGGCCAATCTTTTCAGTTACAAATCATCTCGGACATAACCCACATCTCACTAAGATTATTGAAAACCATAGGCCAGCCTCCAGTAACACCTACAAGACATGTAGCATGGACTACATTGGGGGATTGTGTCCACATCACTAGAGAATCGCCAGCAACAATTGAAACTGAGGATAAAACAACATCTGGAAAGATTTATATCACAGATTCAACATGTAACCTATTGGGTCTTGATTTTTATCAAGTCACTGGGTCTTCTGGACATACCACTGAATTCTGTTTGTTATGCAATTTTCAGATCTCCAGCCATTACGGAGTAAGTAAAGTAAAGTTGGCGACTGTAGTCGAGGGCGACCAAAAGGCTCCCTTTTCAGTAGCTACTACACTGAGGTGTAGAGGAAGGCACTACTCTTTTCCCTGGATTGCTCCACTTTACCCTTGATACGTACCTTATATTGCTAAGTGTTAAGTAAGGAGGTATCAAGTACCATTTTTAAAGTATTTGGTATGACACGACCTGGGATTGAACCCAAGTCTCCCGGACCATTTGCAAACACTCTACCCACTAGGCCAATGAACTGGTCATTATGGAGTAGACTGATGATATCATCAAGCATTTTCCCCCAGTCTTCACAAATGACCTTGGATACTGCAATCATGTTGAAGCTACATCAATACCCAAATTATCTGTTACTCCTGTTTTCCATTCTAAACGATCAGTGGAGCCATGATCTTGGATACATGTGGAATTTGCTGGCTGTAGCTTTTTGATAGTGGTCGATGCCCATTCCAAATAGCCAGAAATTTTCCCAATGCTGATACATTGACATGTAATTGATGGTTGCACACAAAGTTGAAACAGCTTTTTTTCCTGGTCAGTAGATGCATGTCTCTACCTTTGGTTAAATGAACCTAATTGTTTTGTTGTACACCACGAGTCTATCTCTTTTCAGTTTCATTTATATATTTTCTTTATTTGTAAAAATGTAACAGAATCACCTGAGAGGAAATCCTCAAGATACTCCTGCTTAGTATTAGAATGTAGAAATAAGGGCTGATGAACACACTGTGAACTGGTAGAGGTAGGATGTAGGGGCTTCGTAGGTCACTCTCTTAGTAAAATTCTAAATTTAGGTCTAACAAGAAACAAAAAAGAAATGTTATATGCAGAATAATAGAAAAAGCAGAAACAGCTATAAAGTTGTTGTGATACAAAAGAAACTTTGCATAGAGAAATTAAATCAAATTAAAGATATGAAAATAGTGATATGATCTAACTGTTGCAGGACACTGTCAAGTGTGTTTGAGTAAAGAATTCGCCTTGAGCAAAACTGATACACTATCAGCCAACATATTCATAGAAAGGTACCATCTTAAAAGGCCAGAAATGGTTACTCAGTGGTCAAATAATATACTGACTACATATATAAAGCATGAAACCTGAAGTCATTTAACAATTCACGCTAGAAGTGTTGGACACCAATGTTGGATGTAGGCTGAGACATGATCTATCTTGGCTGGGTCATTTTAGTGAGGTTGTATAATGTTGAAAAGACCTGAAACCCCAAATAAACTGAAGACATTACTGATGATACATCCTAGAAGTGTATTTTACAAAAAAAAATTGACTTTGGATGTGTGTGTGTATGTATCAATAAAAAAAGTTGTTTATTAGATTGCATGTGCTGTCAAAAAGAATATGTTGGAAAGTCAGAATGGCCATTTTATTTTAGACTAAATAACCACTGACACAGAATCAAATCTATGAATTAAAACAAAAAAGTTCACCATCATAGAAAGAATGTTTTAAAAATCTCATTGTACAATATCATTGTGATAATAGGAACACACAAAGATTTGATGGATAAAATATCCCCAAATACTGATCTCTAACATCAAATCAAGCAATCCTCAAAAATGATTTTCATTCAATGAATGGATATGCTATGTTATCAAGTCACTTTTTTCTTTTTTGTTTTATTTTACATATTTAAAAAAATTTTAAACTTAACTTTGCAAAACTTTTCACCTCAGGATGACCAAAGACCAAAACTAGTTGAGAACAATTAAAAAATCAATAACTACAAAGAAATATTCTTATTTGTTGTATCACTTTTGTTCATCTCACATATAATATATATAAATATGCTTTCAGTTTGTTATTATTATTTTTTAACAGATGTAAACCATGTTACACATGCCTGGGAAGCCAAAGAAGTCATCTCTGAAAAAGACAATTCTAAGTTGTTTATTCCACAAACACACGCATCTTCATCACAGAAACCAGCTCATATTACAGATTTGTCTCCTGAAGTTATATCTCCCATACCTGTGCCTTCAGCAACTAATGTAAATGTTGGTTTGCTGAAATCAAGTCCCAAATCAAAAAAGCCAGTTGAGAAAAAAGAATCTGTAAGATTCAAGTGAGTCAATTGTTTTGATTGTTATATGCTGTGATAGTAGAATGTAGTATTACCCCTGGCAAAGTAAAAAATGTCTTGGATTGCTCAGAAAAAAATTATACCATTAATTTAAGTAATTGAATCTAGATTGTTTAAAATATATTTTATGAATCCACTATGTTCAGCTATTAAAGAAAAAAATGTTACGCATCTTCTGTTAGTTTATTTACTGCTAAAAAAAATAAAAGTTGAAAATCTAAGTGTGTAAATTCCATAATTCTTGCCAAGAGTAGTATATCCTGAGAAGGATATTTGAAAAGCGAAAAAAAATTTCATAACAATTAAAAAGAAAATAAATAAAATTAATATGTAGCAATCTAAAAATAAATATACCCCTTATATTCATGCTATTTTATTTTGGTTAGTGTTTCAATGTTAAGTTTGGTAATGGATAATACCTAATGTTTTGATTATTTAATATTCCACTAGAAATAAAAATAGCAAAGTAACTTTAATTTAGAAGGAAGTTATCATCTTATAAAAAATTGTTTATTGTGTGTGTATGTGTATACATATGTTAAACAATTAAAAAGTAATTACAAAAAATATTATTCCTCTTAGTGTGTGTGTATATATATATATATATATATATATATATATATATATATATATATATATATATTAAGAAGTAATCACAAAAATATTATTCCTTTTATTTGTGTATGTATATAACAATTAAATAATAATTACAAAGAAATACTTTGTGTGTGAATATATATATTTATATATTAAAAAATAATTACAAAAAACATTATTCCTTTTATTTGTGTATATATATATATATATATATATATATATATATATATATATAACAAATAGTAATTAGAAAGGAATACTTTACTTGTGTGTGCAAATGTGTCTATTAATTAAGTAATTACAAAAAGTATTATTCCTTTTATTTCCATATATGTGTGTGTGTATATATATATATATATATATACACACATACACCGGGTCTTTGGCCTAATGAGTTGAGTGTTTGCCAATGGTCCAGGAGACATGGGTTCAATTCAAGATTGAGTCATACTTAAAAAATGGTACTTGATGGCTCCATGCTTAACACTCAGCATTATAAGGTATGAATCAAGGGTAAAGTGAAGCAATCCAGGGAAATGAGTAGCGCCCTTCCCTACATCTCAGTATAGTAGGTATTGAAAAAGGAGCCTTTGGGTCACCCTTGACTACGGTCATCAACTTTACTTACTTTATATATATATATAACAATGAAATAGTAATTACAAAGAAATACTTTATTTGTGTGTGTGTATTAAAAATCAATTACAAAAAAATATAATTCCTCTTAAGTGGGGTTGAGTTCCCATGGTGTAGTGCTGATCTGTGATATTGTAGTATGTGGCTTTGGACTCCAGTTGTGCTATTACATTCACTTTTGAAATAATATCTTTGGGATAGGTACAAACTCTCTTATTCCCCTAGCTATGGATTAAAGAATACCATTACTGTCCTTCCCAAGGATAACATTGGCTTTAAATAACTCATTAAGATTGATATACTATTAAACAAAGAAACCAAACCAAACCTCTTATATGTATATATAAATTAAAAATGAATTACAAAGAAATATTCCTCTTATGATTATTATCCCTATGATAATTAATATGTGAGTTCAAATCCTGCTTAGAACTTATTCTTTATGTTCACTTTGTCCTGTTTACTGATGGCTGTAGGCTGATAGAATAATTGCAATGAAAAGCAAGTAAAATTAAGATGAAGGAAATAATCATTAAAGATTAATAATGGTTGATGATGTTGATTGAATAATAAATGAAATCAATATCAAAAACTTATTGAATAGAAAGACTTGTAAAAGCAGGAAGCAATTTGTGTCTCCTTATTTTATAGATGTTGGTTGTCTAGTTACATCAATGGTGCAAAAGTGGAGTTGGGAGGGGGTGCTAGTCTGACGGATTTGGTGGTTTCTTGTCAAATATCTAGAATTTGTAATTTAAGTTTCCCCTTTTTTTTTTTTGATCATCTTTTTTGTTTCTTTTTGCAAGATTTTTTGGAGATTTTGGCAAGTCTAAGACTCTCCAAGAGGCTTCAAAGAATTCATTATTAAGAGATCTTCAACATATGGATCAACAGATTGCACTGATGGATGAGTTTGCTCTGAAAATAGAGGAGGAATGTCATCGAACAAAATTGGTGAGAAAACTTTGAGTGCTTCTCAACCTTCTTTTACAGATGGACTCACTTCTGATTTGTAATTTACCTGTTTCTATGCCTATAGCATTTATTAGGAAAAAAATCTTTTATTTACATCTGTTTTAGAATACATGAATTATATAGCTTCCAAAACATTCTAATTAAATGTAAAATATGTAGAAAAGATACAGACTTAAGTCGAGCAGATGAAAAATTTATATATGAATGTATAGTATCTAACCTGAGGTCATAATTTTTATCAATCTTTACCAAATTTACGCAGGTTAACAAGTGGAAAAATTAGCTGTATAACAGATTCATATGTAAATGATATTTTCATTTTTCATGGGTACAGTGCTTGCAGGAATGCCAGTACTGGGTTTTTGAATATATGTCTAAGTTTCCAGAGATTTTTTTGATACCTGTTTGGTTCTTTTTTAAATACCTGTTTTTGTTTTTTCCAATATCTATTTGGCTTTCTGTATGTTTTTGTTCCAATACCTGCTTAAGTGGGGCAGGGTTTCCAATGCTTGTTTAGATTTTTGTTTTTTGTGTGTGTGTTTTATGTATGAGTGTTTTTCCCAACTACTGTTTGGGTTTCTGGTTTTTTGATTTAATGAAATTTCAGTTATTACTGTTTCACAAGTTTTTTATTGATTAAATTTTTTCTGTAACCGACACTTGTGTTTTGGTAAATTTATTTTCTATCTTGTTTTGAAATAAACATGTCATCAATTTTATCTTGATATTCTACTGGAAACTCTATGACTGGAAAATTGGGGACCCACTGAATACACCAAAATATTCTTGCATGAAATTGATGAAAAAGCCATGTGTTCGATTATCGATAACTCAGGGTTGCCTAATTAATACTTTCTTTTTTTTATATAAAAATTTGATTGTTGAAAATTTGGTTAAGTTTTTAAAAAAATAGTAGGTGCTTTGTTCTCATTAGTAATTTGTTCTGAAGTGTTCTTTATATGATAAGTAGATTTTAAATGAGTATATAAAACTGGAAATGAAAACCTTTTTGCTGATTAAAAAAATTTTTTTTGTTATATATCTTTATATATATATATATATATATATATATATATTCAAAGACAGTTTCAGCTATAGGTAACAAACCATATGTTGACAACCACTAAAAACTCTCATTCACTTAGCAAAATTTGTATTTTTCTTGTAAGCATTAAATGCAAAAAGTGCTCATGCTGTGAAGAACTTGAAGATGTTCAAGTATTATATTTAAAAGTTTTATAGTGAAAATGTTATTGCAGTTATGAAAAAATTTTCTATTCATTTGCTGAATCAATAGAAATGAATATCTAATTCAATATGTTTTATGCTTCCTTTCCTTCAAAAAATCATGATTTAAATTGATGATTTTTCAAAATTCTCTTGGTTTGAATCAGTATGATATAAATCAAATAATCCTGATATTAAGTTTTTCTTTTTCTTCACCTCTTCTTCCTTCTTCATCCCTTCCCAGGAATGAACTCTCATTCCACTTTCAGTAATTGGCTACTTTCTTAACCCCTACTCTCCAGTATCCCATCAAAAAATGACATAGCCCTCTGGTGAACAACCAATATTTTGGACTGTTTTTTTTTTTATTACTGTTCATCTTGTAAATAAAAACAGATTAAACAAAATTTTTTCTTTCTTTTCATTCAGAAATCCTACATATTTTTTGTTTCATCACACTTATTAGCTGTTTTTTTTTTCTAAATCTAGGATTGGTATTTTTTCTTTTCATTTTTTTTTTTTCAGTTTTCACAACGAATGGATACTTTGATCGCACTGGAACCTGGATTAGGAGGTACTCCAAAACAGGATACAGAAGTTAATCCTGAAGAAAGCTCTCAGATTCCCAGATCCTATCCTTATCACTCAAAACCTTCTTTGCTAGCTGACAAATCACAAACAGCTGGATGGTCTGTACCTGCTGCATTTTCAAATCAAAAAACTAACCAGGAAAAACCAATGAAAATTCCAGTAAGTTTATTTTTCATATTTTGTCCTTTTTCAAAAGTGCATATATTTTATTCTTCCTTCTTGTAGCCTAGTTGTTGTATCAAGACTAAAGGGCCCAGTCTGCCTTACTATTATACCCTGAGGAGGAAAAGTGAAGGATTTATGCCTTTCTCCAGGATATAATGCGGTTGTCGAGTCCTTTTTCTCCTATGATAACTTATGTCATGAGTGCCTGGTTTTCTTATGTATATTCAGTCTATTTGAAAAAAAAAGCTGAGAACCTTTGCATGCATCTAATATGTATTGATAGAGTGAAAGGTGCCTTCTCAGTACCTTTGTTTTTAGGACTGTTAGAGTGAAACTGGATAATGACCTTGAAAACTACTTTTGTTGTAGGTATCTGAGTCCAAGAGCCAGATCCTTACACCTCATTTGAGTACACAACCTCCTACTCAAAGAAACAGTTTGCAGACTGACCAAGTTAAAAATCAAGACATGGAAAGGTAAATTAGATTTTCTTTCTGAAAAATTTTTTTTTCAGTGAATTTGAAAAGAAGAAAAGTTTCTGTAACGCGATCAGTTGTTAATGTACATTAAATTGAGATAGGTATATAGTACTGATAGATTAGTTTCTCTCTTTGACAATACTCTGAATCTTTTTACTATTCTTTTCTTTTTTCTTTCTTTTAACCAAAAATCTCTCTACAAAAGTTTTCATGTCTTGGGTATGACATTAAACTGCATCCAGTTGTGAGGCTCTGGGAAGTGTGATGTACCCCTTCACTCTGACCCAGACTGGTGGTATCTGTTAGGGTCTCATTTATAGGTTCTATTTGAAAATTGTTTGTATTAGAATACTTGATACCATATAACTGTGTGCAAATTTGAAGCTATGATTAATTACTAAGGATTAGTTACTTAAAATGATATAACTGTACTCAAACAAATGATTATCATCAAATAGGAATAGTTACTGTAAACAATATAATTGTGTCAAAATTATCAATTTGAGGAATACTTGATATCATAGCAATATAAACAAAGGATTCTAGACAAAGTGCAATTTAAAAATAAATTGAAATGAAAATTGAAAATATAATTTTAATCATTTAGAAATTAATCAAATTTCAGGCTTAAATAACCCTTAAGAAGTTGATATTAAACAAACAAAACAAAAGTTTGAACCATTAAGTATAAGTTGCAATTTCATTAGAAACTGTTTTGATTTTTAGAGATGAGGAAATGAAGGCAGAAGGAATGAAATTAAATTTCAGATTTAATAAGCTAGTCAAATACCTGTCTTACAGATAATTGAATTATGATAAAAGTTCTATCACCTCAAGATTTTCACATATACAATATTTTCAGCAAAATATCTATTTTTCTCATTTCTTTCTGACATTATGCTAAGTTCATTTGAATTTCCTACTCTGGAACATAGCTTGGTATTTTTAGTTAAAAACAAAAATGAATCTATAGTGAAATATATACCATGAATGTCCAAACATTGAATTTTCCTTTTTGTTCTGATGATTTTATCATAAATGAAAATATAGCGAGTTTTGTCTCATTGCTAAGTTCTTGGTGATAAAAGGTTGAGACACACTGCAAATTTATAATAGAAAGTTAGGACACACAGAGATTTACAAAGCACAAATTTATGACAGATAAGTCTTTTTTTTTTCTTCATACATCAATTACATATAGATTTTTAGCATTTAGCTGAGTCAGTTTTAGATGTATTTATCGATTTAAGAATATAAATTTCTCAAAAAATACAATCTTGTACTTTCAATTGAAGAAATGGTTATTTCCTCCTTATACATTTTTGCATAAATTTTTTTTATTAAGAGCATTTTGACTTTTTTCTTTTTGTATATTGAAAATATTTTAATCAAAATTATATTAGATTCTTTTTTTAAAGATATTTTCCAAGAAAACCCTCCTTTAATATTATGAATGGAAATCATTCTATGACAAATTAAACAAGGTCAATACAATTACATGGTTTTCATACTTTTATCAATAAAAGGTTGTGATCATGTTGTTTTCAAGGTTTTTTTTGGTTATATTATCCCTCTTAATACAAGAAGTCAGAGTACTTGATAAAAAGCAGATGTTTACCACTGATGACTTCAATATTTTTTTAACAACAAAACTCACTAATATTGATTTTAAGAGGAAGCAAAATGTTTCTATAATTTTGAGAAGAATTATCATCATTCCAAGAATTATTAAGACTATTGAATGGTTTTTTACCACTACAAAGTTGTATATCTTGAAAAAGCTGTAAAATGGTTGTTTTTTTTTGACATGTTAATTCTAGTGAGGTTATTTAGTGTCAGTTATTTTTTGTTTGTGCAAGCAGTTATGTTTACAAGTATGTATTTACCAAACCACTCCACTCCACCATGGGCAAAGATGTGACACAAGATGATTTTTTTTAAAGATTAAAGCTGCTTTAAAATCAGTTTTCTTTTTAGACTGATTACCTAACCTAGGCTAAAGAACTCAGCCTGCCCTACTATTTTCCCATAGCTAGGGAGAGAAAAGATGGATTTTTTTTCAAAGTGAAACACAAACTGTTTCATCCAGGATTTGAACTTGAGCCTCTAATTCTGTTTCCTATGATGATGACCATTATACGAAGTGTGCCTCATTAATGTATAACATGTTTCCTTCTGTTATTCCTGAAGTATAGAATGGTTTTAGAATGGACAGGGATACTATAGATATGATTTTCTCAGTGAGACAGTTACAGGAGAAGTGTATTGAACAGAGAGTTCCATTGTACCAGGTTTTTGTAGACTGACACTGCAAATTATGATGCTTTATGGAAGATTCTTGGTAAGATTAGTTGCCTTCTCGGTGGGACAGATGCATGTGGATATTAAGGCTGATTTTAGATTGAATGGCTTACTTTCAGATGAGATTGCAGTGGACAATGAGGTAAAGCAAGGTGACATTCTTACATCAATACGTTTCTTGGTTTACTTTGCTATCTTCTTTCCAGGACTGTAAAGCAGCTGTTTTCTTGAAAGTTAGAACAATAGGAAGAGTGTTCAATCTCTGAAGGTTCAGCACCAAATCCAAGAACTTTGAGTAGTTGATCCAAGATTTGCTATATGCTGATGATGCAGACTTTGTGACACACTTGGATAAATATGTGCAACTTATAATGGATTGATTCTCTATTGTGATGTGATGCTTTTGAACTGAGGAAGACAAAACTTATGTTCACTCCTCTATCTGGCATGCCCTTCAAAAAACCAACAATACTTGTAGAAGTCTTAACATCTCAACTGTTCTCTTCTGAAACCTGGGCAACATACTGGATGCATATAAAATGGCTTGAGCAAAACTGCCCAAAATGCTTGAGACACATTGTAACAGTATAAGCTCTTTTTTTCTTGGGTACAGATAAGCATAGTTGCAACCATGGCCATAGGAGTTGGTGTGTGTGTGTGTGTGTGTGTGTGTGTGTGTGTGTGTGTATATATATATATATTCATATAGGAGTAGGTATATCTGTGTTTGTGTGTGTGAGTATATATATATATATATATATATATATATATATATATATATAGGTGAACATATCTATGGATAAGAGTACATCAGGCTGAAGTATATGTATTTGTGTGTATGGATATGTGTTTGTGTGGTGATATCAAAAGAATAATAGATAAATTGAGAAGTCAGGTTGAAAGTTTAGAAAAGTTGGGAGATGATAAAATTGAGCTTGAAAGGGTTTACTTTTTATGTCTATTATAAACTAACATTTTAAGTACTAGGTATGGACAGGGGTTTGTAAATGAGGGTCTGGCTGGTTTAAGTACTCTAACATATGGTCTGTTCATAAAAAGGGTAGGAGTAAACATCCCATCTCTACAGGTAGAGATTGAGGCATAGCAGTTTAAGTTTAGTTGAGCTGGGCATGTGCTAGAAGATAGTCAGGCTCAAGGGAAGGTAGTTGATCAGATCAGTCAGTTACAATTCGGGTTAGACATGAGCAGAAGGGAAGGAATGAACTAGAAGGTGCTCCCTTTTTCACTATTCTTCAACAGAGCTGAGAATTAAGAGTGGAGTAAGGGAAAATTGTAAGCAGTTCATATTGCAATTGCTGCACTTTTGTGATGGGTCACACATACCCCTTCATTAAGCACAATATCTTCAAAAATTTGTCTTTGTTCTTTTTTTCCCCTTTTGTGACACTGTTACATGACTTTTGTAATTTTGATTCAAACCTGCAAAACAAATGTACAACATAGTGTTGTCATCATTATGCATCAAGGTTGCTCAGGCAATGAGGCAGTTACATAATAGCATCCTTAACATAACTTGATAGTCACTGATGCCAGACACTGCTGTCTTCTAAAAATATGAATGCAACAGCATTAAAACTGTAATCTTCAACAAGATGCAATAGATATTTCACTTTGTGAGAATGGAGGATTACAGGCCTCCCAAACAGCGGTTTCTCTGAAGAACTGAAGACTGGAAAATGTCCACAATACAAGCCTAGGAAGAGGTTTAAGGATGAGCTGAAGGATATTCTGAATGCATTATACATAGATTTACAGCACTTGGAGGAACTGATTTTAAATCATGCAGAGTAGAGCCAATGGATTAGGGTAGGGTGTATGTATTTACTAACCCTTCTGCATAAGTAGGATGTGACACAAGGTCAATTTTTAAGTAGAGTTTACCAGGTTTGAATTCAGAGTTTTCCTCCTCTAGACTGGTTGCGATATCAAGGCTAAAGAGTCTGGTCTACCCTACTATTTTAGCCATAGCTGAAGGGAGAATAATTGTGTAGTAGGTTAGGCTGTAATGTCTATGAGGATGAGCGTCTCAAGGCTACACAGTATACTCACACTGAGGAAAAGGACCAACAATTAGGGATCTCTAGGTTTTCATTCCCAAGATGACTAAGATTGCATACTAGTAGACAAATCAGAGTGACTACCTCTTTAGAGACTACATTTGATCAGAGCATGTCTGAGACGCTCATCCTCATAGACATGCTCTGATCAAATGTAGTCTCTAAAGAGGTAGTCACTCTGATTTGTCTACTAGTATGCAATCTTAGAAATGTGGTGTGTGATTGTATGTTGTTGTCAAGGGCAAATTATGTAAATCTTATGAGGGCCCATGATAGAAGCATGTCAACTATGCCATCCTGCCTCATTATCCTGCTGAAAATACTTGTCATTTGCAACAGGTTAAAAATCATTATCTGTACCGAAGAGGCACATGGTGGTACATGGGAAGATTTAGAGGATGCAGATCCAATCAACACAATCAAGGATACAGAGTTCAGCTGTCATATATGTCTGAAACCTATGAAATCAAAAGTTGATCTTGAGTTATCCTGCCCTGTCGGCTGGAGCAGTAGAATACACCACCTGCACCTCAGTCGAGAGGTAAGACCCCACTCTCCCAATGAGAACACCTGTTGGCTGTGGGTAGCAACCCATGATGCTTTATGACAGTATCTTGGTGGCTGAGCAGTCTGTGATCTGTTTACCTAAGTGGCCACATGACTAGCAACACTCTACTTTGGCTCTTGCTGGGCTAGATGGTTGAAAATGTACAATCAAATCTATCATCAGGTCACATCAAGTCCTCTTTTAGAGTTTTAAAAAAAAAAGAAGTTTTTTTTGTAAAATTCGGATCAGAAAGTGGTTGCTACAGGTTCACTCATGCTGAAGAAAGACAAATGTTTCTCCTTTTATCACAAGGTGAGTAGTCATCTTGGGAATGAAAACCTAGAGATCCCTAATTGTTGGTCCTTTTCCTCAGTGTGAGTATACTGTGTAGCCTTGATTTGCCAAGGTGAATGCATTTCCCCCTTGATATTTTTATTTTTTGGGCACTGTAGTGGGTGGGGAACACAGTCATCCCCCCCCAAAGGAAATGAATCACACTGAAAGCCCGTCACTAACCCAAAAGAAAGATCTTCCTGGTAAGCATAATCTAGCAAACATAGATCAAGAATTTCGCTTTTAGAAACAGAAAACAGATTTGAAATAATGGAAACAGACCTAAGAAAGCTCCACAAAATGGAGAAATCCTAAGTATTTGAAAAACCCCTACAAAATCTGATCAAAAAGCTTAGAAACCATGGAAATCATTGAATTCAACCAAATAAAAAAAAATTTAAAAAACCCCACTCAAACTAAAACTACACCAAAACAAAATAAACTTCAATCATACAAGAACTAAAAAGTATGACTCATGAAATAATCCAATGAAACTGCCATGATGACAAGGCAAATTACAATGAGCTGCTTCTATTAATAGCTGAATTAAACCCTACCACCATATGCCTTTAAGAAATCTTAAAAAAAAAAAGCAATAATAAACCACACATGAAAAACTTTGAACAGTATAATCACATATGTGATACTGGACTAAGAGCTTCAAGTTGAGTATCAATCTTGATTTTAAAAAATGTCTCCCAAAGTAAAATCAACATCAGCACCCACTTGTAAGTAATAGTAGTCTCAAAAACCTTACACAAAACTGTCTTTATTTGCTCAGTATATATCCCACCTCAGGACCTTATAAATGAAAAAGAGTTAAACAACTTGATAAAACAATTCCCATAATCATCTATGTTGATGGCACTTTAAAAACCACGAAATAATATGGAGAAGTAAAACAATGAACAAAAGAGGCCAGACCCTTGAAAAAATCATCAGTTGCAACAATTTGTGCCTCTACAATAAGAAATTTTAGTCTCTCCTTGACTACATTTTCTGCCATTAACTTAACCCTCAGTGACCCATCAATCTACATAGACTATAACTGGAAGGTATACAAAGACTCCTGTGGCAGTGGCCACTACCCTATGATAATGGAAAACACTATCATAGAAAACTCAGGACTATAAACAATTCCAAAACCTCCACAATAAAATTTTTAAAAAGCAAACTGGCAATCCGACAAAAATTATGCTTTACTACACTAATCCCAGAAACAAATACAAAAAGAACCCATAATACATTTTACCAATACCCTCATTACCATAGCCAACAAAACTATCCCCAAAGCCCAACAAACCATAGTTCACTGAGGAGTGCAAGGACATAAGAGAACATCAAGTGACCCTCAGAAAATTTAAAACAAACCCCTCATCAGAAAATCTAATCAAATATAAACAAGAAAGAGTTGAAACTTGACATACCATAAAAGAAGCCAGTACCAATCCCGAAATAATTTGGGACTTTAAGAAAATATCAAATAAAAATATCAATACTCCGATAAATCACCTCTCAAAGAAACACAAATGCCACAAGTGAAAAACATATAGCCTATCTGATTGCAGAAAATTTTGCTTAAGCATCATTCACAAAAAACTACTCAAATAAATTCAACTCAATCAGAATCAAAAAAGAAACAAACAGTAAAATCCACCTCTGACAATACTGAATTTGTGATCTTATTCATAATTAAAATTAATAAAATAATAACCTGTCTCCCTCCAAAAATCAATGGATCACTATATGTCAATGACTTCCTCATTTATTACAGCTCCAAAATATGGCTACCATAGAAAAAAAAATCCATTTTAGTGTCCTACCCAGGACAACCTTTTTTTTGGATGCATGGGTTTTATTCCTCTGTAGAGTTTACAGTTGGTGTATTCTAAGCCTCACCAGCTAGGCAGTGTGAGGTAGAAAGTTTCTGCCCACATTCACATGTGGATAAAAAAAAAATCTCCTGTAAGGATTAATTTTTGCCATGTATTTTGAACTTATTATACCATATCATTAGGCCTATGCACACATACATACAAAATGTATGTATGAGAGATGTAATGGTCAACAGTACAGAAAATGGAATCAACTAGTAAAGTTTATTCTTTAGGTAAAGCTGTTTGTATTCTTTTCTGTATGAATGACTTTGGGAAAGACGAGAATCCATCACTTCTCTCCCCAGCAAAAGATTAAGGCAGACTGGGCACTTTAGCTTTGGTTAGGCAATTGGTCTCGAAGAACAAATTTGAATTTAAACTTCTTGTTAACACACCATCAGTCAGCATGGCATGGTAAGGCCCATTAGTCCCTAAATATGACACTAAAATGGATTTGGTGGTGAGACTTCATTTCTGGAGCTGTGGAGAACGACTTTGGTGCAATTACTCCCAGATCCATTCTGATTCAGAGTGGTAATACTTGTTAGGATTTCATTTATGGATTGAATAGATCTGTTTGAAAATTATTGGTATTGGATAAGAATACATGAAACCATATTACTGTGTGCAAACAAATTATTATTAAGTAAAATTATTAATGTTAGATAAAAGGCTTGAGTGCAAATCATTTGTATTAAGATAAGTTTCTTGAAGGTCTAATTGTTTACTAAGGACTATTATTAAATAGAATTATTAATGTTAGGAATATTTTAACACAATTAATTGTATGCAAATTATTTGTACAAAGAATAATTTGACTACTTTGTACTGGGTTAAATCAAAAGTTTTGCTATATTTTGGCATGTTAATTTGTGGCAGGGAGTCCATGTGGTGTAATGGCTAAAGTGTTGGACTGTGATGTTGAAGTGAGTTTAAACTCCAGTCATGCTATTATATTAACTTTCAGACTAAAACTCTTGGAAAAGGTATGGACCTCCTTATCCTCCCATCTATAGGTTAAATATTATCATTTCTGTTCTTCAAGGATAGTTTTGGCATTAAATAACTGACATAGGTTCATATGTTATTAAACAAAGAAACCAAATCAAACCTAGACTGAGGCATGTGACAAAAGCAGTTCAAGCTGTGGAAAATATACAATGTGGCTGGTAGTATTATGGTAGTTGATGGGCATTGTTTCACTCCATGTGTAATTTGAAAACCATAGATGAACATGCAACATAGTCTACTTTAGGAATTTATGCTTTATGAATTTGAACTGGGCCCATAATGCTACAGAAGCAACCAAAAATATTTGTTGTGCAAAAGATGACGGGACAGTTGATCACTGTACAATGACAAGATGGTTCAAGAAATTTCACTCGGGTTGCAAAAACCTCAACGATCAGACAAGCTTAAACTCTGGATTCCAAGGCTACACTTCAAGCAATAGAAACAAATCTGGGGAATAATACTTAAAGGGTATCAGGAAAGCTCAATATGTCTCAATCCAGTGCAGTTTATCACCTTCATGACATTGATAGAAGTGTCCAGAGCTACTGAATTGTGCCTTATATAGTCAAAATCTTGTAAAATTTTTGTACTCGCTCTAGTAAAAGTCAATAAAATAATTAAGAAAGTTAAAAATTTGAATAACAACTACTCTTGCTTTTATTATAACGTCACTTGCAACTACCTTGGCACAGAATATACCAACTTTATCCTTTTGCAGAGAAGAAAGACCCCCTCCTCCAACTCAAAAAAGAGTATCCTGAGTATGACACTAAGCAGCATGTAGTTCTAGGGAGTATGGCATTACTCCCAGTCCACAATGATCTGAAGTGATGATATTTGTTAGGGACACATCTATGGGTCAAATAGATCTGTTTTTGAAAATTATAAATATTAGATAAAAATACTTGAAACAATATAACTGAGAACGTATAATTATTGTTTGATAGAATTAATGTTAGGAAGACTTGAAGCCATTTAACTGTGAGCAAACTATTTGTATTAAGTTTGGTTTGGTTGGGATTTTATGCCATATCAACCCTCATAGGTTATTTAATGCCAAGTCCTGTTTATACATATATATTAAATATATATGATTTGTAAACACATTTTGTAGATAAAATTTTTAAAGGAGCCTGAGCTTTTTTTTTTTTTTTTCCTTTGGCGCGCAAAATTAAATGGTTTCAAGTATTGCTACATAACATTTACAATTTCACATCAATCATTTGTTTGCACTCACAGTTTGTTGGTAATTTCATTTTCAAATGAGTTCAAACTAATTTGTTTGCACACTAGTATTGGTATTGTTTCAACAGTTAAATAGTTTCAATTATTGCTATTTAACCCTAATAATTCTATTCAATCTTAATCATTTGTTTGCACACAGTGAAGTGGTTATAAGTATTGCTATTAATACTAATTATTGTATTCAATACTATTCCTACATTTGCACACAGTCAAATGGTTCCAACTATTGCTCGGTAATAACAATAATTCAGTTTAGGCTTACAATTAAAGAGTTTAAAGTATTGCTATTTTATACTGATAATTCTATTCAACATTACTCATTCTTTTGCAATGGTTAAAGTAATGCTATGTATCACTAACTGTTGGATTGTTTTTTTTGGGGGGTTGGGGTTACTAATGGCTTATTAGCTGTCTACAAATTGTCAGCAAATATTTATACGCTTGCCGGTCAACACCAGCAGTAGATTGACCAATCAGAGAAGACTATAGCATATATGAATAATGGCAACTTTATGCAGCCTTACCCAAATTCTAATAGATTATGGGCCCAGGGCAGCAAAAGTTTTTTTTTGATGGTGATGAATCCAAGTATGAGTTGTGGGAAGTTAACTTTCTAGGATATCTTAGAATTCGACATTTACACCAAATTAAACTGTCACTAACAAATCAGAGTGATGATACAGATTTTGTAGAAAAGAACGCAATTATCTTTGCCGATCTCATTCAGTATTTGGATGATAAAAGCCTGTCATTAGTAATAAGAGATGCACAAAACAATAGAAGAAAATCCCCAACAATATTAAGGGGACATTATTTGTCAAAAGGAAAGCTGAAAGTTATTTCCTTCTATACAGAGCTAACATCTTTGAGAAAATTGGAATCAGTGTCTATTACAGACTATGTAATAAGGACAGAGAATATTTCTAATGCTCTGAAAGAAGCAGGGGAAGTTATAAGTGATGGCCTTTTGATTGCTATGGTTCTCAAAGGATTACTTCTGTATTTGAAACCTTTTACAACACTTATAACCCAGAAGAAGAAAACCTTGACTTTTTTTCTGAATTTAAAAGTATGTTTAAGAAGTTAGGAAGAAACAGAGCATATGTGTTACAATATATTACAAATGAAGACCACATTTAAAAAAATTAATCCAAGGAATAAAACTGGGGTAAATACCCATTCTTGCTATGATTATAAATCAACAAATTATAACAATTACCAGAAACCTCAACATAGTAGAGAAAACTATAAAATTTCCCCCTCCAGGGACACAAATATTATTTGTTATATTTGTGGGAAGAGAGGCCACAAAGGATTTGAAAGTAAAAATCAAAGGCACAGAGATTTTTGTCATAATATACAAACCTATTTTAAAGGCCAAACCTATTTCTTTACTTAAGATATGTTACTGTTTTGGACAAGAGTAATTTATTAGTTGACTCTGGGGACTACCGAACATGTAATAACTGATAAGTCAAATTTATTAATTTTGACCAAAATTCTGAATCAGGGAACCATTTTGTCGAATTAGCTGATGGGAGCCGAGTGAATAACATAGTGCTGAAAAGAGGTAATGCCCACATTTATCTATGCAATAGCAAAAGATATGTGTCGATGTATCTTAAAATATTCTTGATGTATACCAACTTTTAAACAAAATATATTTTCAGGACAAGGGGCAACAAAAAATAGTGTGCACATAATTTTTGAGTGTGACAACTGCCTTTACCCTAATGGAGCAGTTTTCAACATAACACAGAGAGGATGTTTGTATTATCTGAAAAAATATTGTTTCTGCCAGAAATGCAACTTATGACTTACCTACTTGGCATAAAATCTTAGGCCACTGTAATGAATCTGATATTAAAAAGTTACCCAACTTAGTAAAAGGAATGAAGATAAAACCAACTCCAAATTATGCTCTTAACTGTGATATATGTATTCAGGGGAAGCTGTTTAATGACAGAAGTAAGACTTTGGATTTAAAGGCAACAAAAATCCTTGCACTTGTACACTGATTTAGCAGGCCCCATTCAAACTTTAGCAAAAGATGGTTATAAACATGTAATTCATTTTATTGATGACTATTCTGGCCTTACAATGTTATATTTTTTAAAACACGTCTGACACTTTCCTCCCTACAACAAAATATCTGGCTGACATCGCCCCTTACAGCCATGTAAAATGTTTACGGACGGACAATGGAACAGAGTTCACTTCTAAACCTTTTCGATGGTTACTTGTATTTAATAGAATCAAACATGAGCAATCAGCTCCCTATTCTCCACATTAAAATGGGACTGCTGAACGGTCATGGCGAACTTTATTTTCTATGGCAAGGTGTCTCCTTATTGAGTCAAAATTGCCCAAAAATTTGTGGGTTTACACATTGATGGCTTCAGTGTATATTAGAAATCATTGTTATAATAAAAACACAAGAAAAACCCCATATGAAAGTTTGACCTGTTTAAAACCAAACTTAAATAAGGTGTATATTTTTGGCACGACTTGTTTTGGTTATGTACAAATAAAGTGAAATTAGATCCTTATTGTGAAAAAGGTATCTTTGTTGGCTATAATAAATAAAGTCCAGCTTACTTTATTTTCCAGAAACAATGGCTATTAAAAGAATTAGGTGTGTAAAATTCACCGACTCTTATGATAATAGCTCAATATCGAAACCAGATAAAAAAACGAATATCCAGAATACTTAATCACATATGACATACAACTGTGAAAGACAACCTAAACACTGAAGGGGAGGGGCAAATAACCCGTTATCCTATCCGACAAAGAAAAAGACCCGATTTTTTTTGTAATAGAAAACTTTGAATTTGGTGGGGTTAATTACTGTTGTACTCTGTACGATTCCTGCTAATTCCTCTGAGGCTATAAACTCTGTAGATTTGAATAACTGGATTTTAGCAATGAAGAGAGAATTTGATTCCTTAGTAGAAAATAATACATTTGAATGGCGGAAGGCTACTTACAAATGTATGGCAAGGATTATAGAGAAACTTTCACCCCAATGACAAATATGGCTTCCATAAGGTTACTACTGCAAATAGCAGTCCAGTATGACTTGTTAATCCATCATATGGATTTTAAGAGTGCATATTTAAATGCCCACTTAGACTATGAAATATATGTTGAGTCACCAGAAAGCTTTAAAGGAAAGAATGGGAAGCATGTTTGGAAACTTAAAAATCCTTATACGGATTAATACAGAGCAGTCAAACTTGGAATAAAACATTCCATACTTATTTAACTACACAAAATTTCATGCAGTCACCTGTGGACCCCTGTATATATGTTCAAAATGTCCATAATCAAATATCCATCATCTTATTGTGGGTAGATGATATATTAATAACTTCAAAAACTGAGGAACACCTTATGCAAATTAAGACAAGACTGAACTCAAGATTCAAAATGACTGATCTTGGGAAATTATCCTGTTTTTTAGGAATACAATTTGAATGCAAAAATAGTATTATTAGAATGAATTAATCTAGATATATCGAGAAGATATCAAAGTTGGGCATGGCAGATTACAAACCACGCTTAACTCCATGTGAAATGAATTTAAAGAAAACAAGTGACAAAATTGATTTAATAGATAGCAAAACTTATCGTGAAATTATTGGCAGTCTGATATATATATATATATAATGATTGCAACAAGACCAGACATTTGTTATACAATTATTAGGTTGTCCCAAGACCTAGCAAGACCAAATTCATTCCCTTTGATGAAGGCAAAACATGTCTTAAGTTATTTAAAAGGCACAATCAATCAGTCACTCATATTTCAGAAATCGCAGAAATCCTTGAAGTTAGAAGGATTTTGTGATGCAGATTGGGCTAATTTAAGAGAATGAAAAAGCGTGAGGGGATATTGCTTTAGATAGGCATAAAATAACCCAATGTTTTCATGGAAATCTAAAAAGGAGAATTCAGTTGCTTTGTCAATATGAGAAGTGGAATTTATCGCTATTCCATCAGCAAGCCAAGAAGCCCTGTATCTTCATGCACTACTGAAAACTATGACGGAACTTGAGTCACTTAAAAACCCAACAACTATTCATTGTGATAATCAATCAAGCATTGTTTTGGCAAAAAACCAAATCGTTCATCAAAGTTCAAAACATTGATATAAAATTTCAGTTTATATGTGATGAAATAAAGAGTCGATTCTTTTAGAATACATTGAAACAGAGAAAAATGTAGCTGGCATGTTCATGAAACCAATGAAAGGAATAAAATTAAACTCTTTCAGCAAGATTATAGTAGGTAATAAATTCTTAACTTAGTAAATTAAGCATTATTAGCCCAGTTGACTGGGGCAGAAGAATAGATCGACTGCATCACAGCAGAAGGGTAAAACTACCCTTAATGGGTGTCTGGTATATGACAATAAACCAGCAAATTAATCCTAACCCAAAGAAAAAAACTAAAATATGAATCATGTTTTTGTGTCAATTAATCATTGTATTAATACTAATAATAAAAAAAAAAGATTATTCACATTTTCTTAATTTTAATATTGTCACGTGGTCTACCACTGAGAAGAGAGAAATAAGAGATTTCCCCTACCCCTCTGTGTTTGAATTAACAGGCCGCCAAAGATTGACTGTTAAAAGAGGAATAAGGAATGTAGGTCAATTCCTCGCGGCTGAAGTAACAAATCCAGGTCAGAATAAAAGCCAACAGAAAGAAGGGGAACCTTTAGGATAGATATAGTAGTCCGAAGGAATCGCCTGACAGGGTGAAGGAAGAAGAAAGAGGCCGAATGATTGTCAGCGGAAATAGGAAAAAAAGAATTTAGTTTTTAGGACAGCAGTTGGTGTGACAAGATGTGTCGATATCGTGGCCAAAACTCCGGGTGAAGAAGCGAAATAGAGCTCTTGGACAAGAGATAACAGATGCCTCAAGCCAAGCTCCACAGAATCCCACTAACCCATTAAAGAAAATATTCTCAGAAGAAACCCGTCGTCGAAAAGCTAATTACACCGTAAAACTGTTTTCTCCCTCCACCCTTCCTAAGTATTGTCATTGTATGCTCTCTCTCTCTCTCAAATTATCCTAGGGGTAGGAAGAAGTAGTGGTCTGGTGGGTGTGTGTAACGTGAAAAATGGAAACCCCTTGCCAGCGGTGGTCAGTCTAGCCCAAATTAACCCCGATATTATCTGCCAGTTCCCATATGCCCGAGAAAGGACTCTTAACTAGGAACTTATTTTGCGAGGGATCAAGTGCCAGGCTGCCCCGTCTTCACATGTGTGAAAAATAAACTCCCATCTTGGGATAAATATTTTAGGCCACATCACAATATATATTTATTGGAAGATTACATCTTATACCCACAAACAGGAAGGCATTTTGGATTGTTTGTGGAGGGGAGCCTACTAACAGCTTATTGGCCATCTACAAATTGTCAGCAAATATTTATAAGCTCACTGGTCAACACCAGCAGTAGATTGACCAATCAGAGAAGACTATAGCATATATGGACAATGGCAACTTAATGCAGCCTTGTTACTTAGAAAGCGTATCTTTTGTATTGCACAACTAAAAACAAGATGGCTATCCAAATTTCAATACTAAAAATTCAATTAAGTCTTTGTTTACACACAGTTAAATGATCAAACAGTTCTGTTTCTAACAATTCAATTTAGCATAATCATTTGTTTGCATACAGTTTATATGTCAAACAATTCTATTTGACCCATAGAGTGGACCTGGGAGCAATAGCAATGAAGAGATATTCCATATTCCCCAGAGCTTAAGTCTCACCATCAGATGGTTTAGTGTCATATCTAGGACACTTGTTGGGGGGGTGGTCTTATCCCCTTTGCAGAAAAGCCGTCAGTGTATTCTACAGCCTCAGCAGTCTGGGTTGTATTTGTATTAAATTGGAATTGTTGATGTCATAAGTGTGCAAACAAATGATTCTAGACAAATAAAGTGCAATTTAAAAAACAATGCAATATAATATTGAAAATATAGTTATGATTATGATCAAATATCTACAAATAAATCAAATTTCAGCATTGAATTGCCCATAAGGAGTTGATGTGCTGTTAAACAAATAAACCAAACCATTTCTACCTCATACTTTAGTTAGCCTCAATGCTCTTAAAAAGGTTTAAGCTTCCTTTGTTATTTGACAAAAGGCCATAAAGAAAGCTGACACAAAGAAAGTCAGTCAGTTTACTACAGGAAACCAGCATTAAACTGAATAGGCAAAAATTAAAATTCCAAGCAAAGAAAATTTTAGTTGACATTCTGAACACTTGTTTTTTGTTTAAATTTTATTTGGAATTCATGATGTATTGTTTGTGTACATAATGATGTACTTATTGCCTGACTTTCAATTAGAGTCTTGTTTTGCAGTGTTTATGTTAATGTGTAGGTGGGCCGATCTATGCATGAAAAAGTATTTTATATTTTACATAATCTCGTGTCCTATCATCACGTGTAGTAGAAGTCATGACCCAGGCTTAAAAATCCTGTCTTTTTTTCCACAGAATAATGAATTTGTCTGCTTTGAGTGGTGTCAGTGACATTATTGTTGACCTTGTAAGCAAGGGAGACATTGATTTGACTGACATTGGTCTCATGCCTGAAGACATTGAACAACTTGCTGATAAAGCACTAAGAAGGTAAATATATTTTTACTAAGGCTCTGTCATTATTTAACCTTGTGAGATTGTTTGAAATCTCCCTTGTGATAATTTTCAGATCTGTGATATATCGTGAATTTTTTTTTTCACCCTTGAGTTTCTGTGATGTTATGTATCATTTTCTAGATTTTCATTTAGACTTGATTTTTATGAAATAGTTTCTTCTTATCTTTATAGCAAAACACGTCAATTTTTTTATTGTTTTTCTTTTCTCATACCATCAGATTTTATTCCAAACTTTACTTATATATTTTTATCATTAAGGGTTTTTGGACTATTGTCTTCATCTTTATTTCCACGTTTCGGCCAATATAACCTTGTCGAACTCAGGAACCTTCAAACTACGGGGGTCGCCTGTTCTGATTCCATTAGCCAAAACCGGGTACAAGTGTTAAGTATTCCTGTATTGTTACTCGCTTGTGATGAGGATTGAACCTGCAACCTCCAGATGATTGTCTCCTTAGAAGCTTAGGGAACTAACACCTATAACCATTACGCCATGTGTCCTGCTGTGAATTTTTGGGACTTATAAACTTAATGTTCTTACTTGACTAAAATTACTATTATGTATGATTTTTTTTACCTGTGCTCATATTCAGATTTTTTTTTTTTTTTCATCTAGCCTTCTTAATTATCGGTTCCCATATTGTATTCAACTCTATACTTGGTCTACTCAGCAGGTCATTGTAGCCCAATATATGTGCTGATTCTTTCAGGCGTCTAATCCTCCAATGTTCAGCCCTATCAATTATTTCAACTTTATCCCATAAGGGCAGATGTTTTCCCTTTTCCTTCCATATATGGTCTGCCATACCTGACTTTTCAATCTCGCCTCGTACTACTACCTTCTGATGTTCTTCTAGCCTTACTTTTAGTGGGTGACCTGTCTTGCCTTTGTATATTTTACCACAACAACAAGGGATGGAGTAAACACGGTTCTTGGTCATGTTGAATTCTGTTGGTGGCTTGACCTGGAAGAGATACCTCCGGAGAGTTGAACCACTTGTGAATACTGTCCTGATGTCATATGGACTACATATCTTTTGGATCCTTTCGGCTAGTCCTTTGACATAGGGCAGACATACCTATATATATATATATGTATATATGTGTATACACACACATACACAAAGCAATGGTATAATATCTGTCTGATGATCATGCTGCCCAATGTATGTGAAACTCAGTCATGGACAATATTCAGTATTGCAAACATTTTTAGATTGGTTCTGGTTAAGAAAAGCATAAAGCAGTTTTAAAAGATTTTTATTATACATTTTGAGCAAGTGATTGCCCAAAATGTTTACACTAATATTAATAATGGTCCCTCCTCCCAAAAAGTAGTGTTGTAGTTAGAAAGCTAGACTAATAGGCCAGTGTTCGTGAGTACTCCATAATTTTGACCTCGTTAGGAATTAGTCTAAGTTTAGTAAAGGGCTACATATTATCCAAAATCAAATTGGTGGATAAATCAATTGTTACCGCTAAAGTTAAGATCAAACTTTTTATTACTCCTGAGACTTTGAAAAAGAGAATTCAGTTTATTTCAAGAATTGTGAGAAATTGTGGATAAGATGACATTGAAAAGAGAAACTGAAACAAAAGTGACTGAGACCAATTCTATTAGAACCATTAAATCCAGAATAAACAAGATAAATACCAAGGTATTTAGCACCCTAGACTAGCCATACAATTTGCAACCCTTTATAGTTGAAACCCAGTTGACTGGGACTGTTGATTATGCCAACTGTATCCTGGCAGAGGAGTAAGACCTTACCAATAAGTGTCCTGGATATGATAGGTCCACTCTGACCTGGAGTGGTAGTATCTGTTAGGGACTGATTTATGAGTCAAATAAAACTATTTCTTCATTTACTATACTGGAAACCATTCAAATGTGTGCCAACAAATGATTAATACTTGATAGAATTATTAGTGTTGAATAGCATCCCTTGAAATCATTTAACTGTATGTAAACAGATGAGCTCTGGCTTGTTTAAAATTGTTATCTACAAACTATTTGTTTACAAATCGTATATATAATAAGATTTTGCCTCAAATAACCTACATGAATTTATATGCCATAAAACACAACCAACTTTATGGTTAAGTTACAATGTGAAGGATTGTGACTTTATATCTTTTTATCTTAGTTTTTATTACTATTCTGTTTTTGTACATTGAGCACTTTTACATGGTTTACTGCTACAAGTTTTTTTACTCTTATCATTTTAATAATATATATATATATATATATATATATATATACACAAAGAACTATAAAAAAAAAAACCCCAAAAAACGGAAGCTTACTTCTGGGTTTCAGCAATATGATTGTCAGGGAAGCTCTGACCATCCTATTGGTGAAGTAAGTAGTAAGCTTCTGTTTTTTTTATTCATTTCTTTAAATCATCTCTAGGTGGATTAAAACATAATGACTATTGACCTAATAAATCTTAATACAGTAATTAAACAACATTATATTAGATATTTAAATAAATGTAATATACCAACTGTTGCATACTAAGTATATCTTTCTAGAAAGATTTTAGTGCCCAAGGTAATTTTAGCATCCTTAGGGTGACGATTAGTTCATCTAATATATAGTGCCTTTCCTCTTCCTGCAAGGAGTGGTGAAAAATTCTCAACCCAACCAAGAAAGGAATGACTTAGAACCATGTTATTCCACCTATTCATTCTACAGTTCAACACAGCACATAGTTCAAGTTTCTTTCACTCTTCCCCACTCAAAAAAAAAATTCATTTGCTTCTTGGTTATCTCAAGGGCTTTTCAAACTCTCCTCTACACACAGCATATAGTTTCTTAAGTTTCTTCTCTCACTCCTCACTCCCACCCAAAAAATTCAATTCTTTCTTTTGTCCAGTCAGCTGGGGCTGTAGAATACACTAACTGCTTCTCTGCAGGGGGTTAAGAATGCCCCCTTCCCCCAACAAGGGTCCTGAATATGACACTAAACAATCTGATGGTGAGGTTCCAGTAATGCTGGATATTTTGGAAATGCGGAGTACCCTTTCATTGCCATTGCTCCCAGGTTCACTCTGGCCCTGGAGTGGTAGCACCTGATAAGGGTCCTATCTATGGGTTAAATAGAACGAAACCGTGGTTTCTTAAGCTTACTGTTTTTTGCATTTAAACTGCATATCTATACTAAACTGAATTGTTTAAAATAGAACTGTTTTGACATTTAAACTGCATACTTATGCTAAATTGAATTGCTCGAAATAGAACTGTTGACATCTAAACTGTGTACTTATGCTAAACTGAATTATCTTAAATAAAACTGTTTTGAGATTAACTTTGTGTGTTGCCCAGTCGGCTGGGGCTGTAGAATACACTGACTGGACCTCTGCAGAGGGGTAAAACTCCGTCCAAACGAGTGTCCTGGATATGACACTAAACAATCTGATGGTGAGGTCCCTTCCAGTAATGCTGGAGTTTTGGGAAATGTGAAGCATCCCTTCATTGCTATTGCTCCCAAGGTCCACTCTGGCCCAGAGTGGTGGCACCTGAAAGGGCCCTATCTATGGGTTAAATAGAACTAAACTGCGTTGTTTGAATTAGAACTTTTTGACTAAACTGAATAGCTTGAAATAGAAATATTTTTGACAATTAAACTGTGTACTTATGCTAAATTGAACTGCTTGAAATAGAACTGTTTTGGTTTTGACATTGAAACTGCATACTTATGCTAAACTGAATTGTTTGAAATAGAACTGTTATGACATTTAACTGTGTGTGGACAAAATCTAAACTTATACTAAACTGAATAGCTTGAAATAGAAATTTTTTGACAATTAAACTGTGTACTCACGCTAAACTGAATTGTTTGAAATAGAACTGACTATTTGTATAAAAATGGATTTGGCATTGAATAACCTACAAAAGTTGATATGCCATAAACCCAACCAACTAATCAATTCTTTCTTGTTTATCCCAAGGATTTCTTAACCACCCCTCAACACACTTAGCATATATTTTTTTTTTAATTCTTCCTCTCTCCTACAAAAAGTCATTCACTTCTTTATGTCAAGAACTTTCTAACCTTCCCTCCTCATTCACCCTCCTCATTGTATCAAGCATTAATAAATAGATGCTTATTCAGTTTGGAAGATGTATTGTGAATAAGCAATCAGTTGAAACTTCTTTCTTCCTTTCTATATGGAACAAATGAAATGAAAAAATAAAAATCTACTTGTTGATTGAATATGACAATATGAATATTGTTACTTATAATTGCCATAAAAATTACATTTGTTGTTGTGTCCTGAACTGTTACAACTTTTTGATTATAGTTTTGATTGATTTTTTTTCTCTTGTGTAGGCCATTGAATAATAATATGGAGATGAGCCTTGAAAAACTCAGCCAAATGGCACGTGAGAGTGAGGCTAATAACAACAACAACAGCCTTGACCAACGACAGGAATTACATCAGTGGATGAGTCACAAGCGAAGTCAGTATCATCAAGACTATCTGAACAAACTTAAGGAGTTACATGCCCAAGAAAAACAGCCATTTAATAGTAAGCAGGTAAGAAGTTCCATAAAATCTGCCCATCACACACACACACACACACACACACACACACACAAAAACTTAGATTTTGGTTTGATGACACAAAAAGAAATTTAAGTGAGACAATCTAAAATGGTGCAAATTAGAAACTCTCCTGGTTTTGAATTCAGAGTTGTCATTCTCCTAAACTAGTTGATAACCAAGGCTAAAGAGCTCAGTCAGCCTTGCTTTTTACTCATATACTCTAACAAATTGATGCAAAATATATATTAGAATTTTGTCTGGGAAGATGTTAAGAATTTATGAAGTTGCCTGTCTTAAAGAATATTGAACACAGCAGAGACCTGAATTAAACAACACATTCAATGCCATGGTATATCATTGTAATATATTGAACCATAATCTTGACAAAAAAAATGCATCTCTAAAGAAAAAAAAAAAAAGAAAGAACACAGTTTATTGCAACAACTATGTATAGTTCTTTAACCAAATACCTATATCCATGATGCAGGAGGACACATGGTGTAACTGATAAAGGTGTTTGCTTTAAGAACTTTCATGTAAAATCATCTGAAGGTTGCAGGTTCAATCCTGACTATAGGTGAAAATAAGAAGGAATACTTTCTATAGCTTAACACTTGTATTTGGTTATGGTTAACAGAATTAGAACAATCTACCCGTGTGGATTAAATAAAGGGTTTGGTTCAGAGTTCCATGTAGGCTCCTGAGTTTGGCAAGAAACACTTGAAGAAGACTGAAGGATGCATTGACTAAAACATTGTGAATATAACAATAAAGATGAAGACAGTAGTCTGAATATCCTCTTTTCTCACCAAGTATTCAAAGTGGGGTTGCCCCTGTGGCATAGGGAATTTGAACACTAGTCATGCTATTGCATTCACTTTTGGAATGGATAAAATAGTACACATATTGTTCTTCTACAAGGATGACTTTGGCAAACCAAATACTCAAAGAATATCGAATAGTAAAAAATATAAACAATAAAAAAAAAATGAATTGGATTGACCAATAATGTTTTAAAAAAGTATTAAATTGTTTATGTTCTTTACTTAAAGTATCACAATTTTTCTCCTTTACAATATGAATTTGTTTTTGGTAAAAAAAATTTATTTGGATTCTGATGGCATTTGTCCTCTTGCAAGACATGTCTACCTGATTTCTCATTGCTTTGTTGACGAGACTTATAATTTTAAAAGTAGAAAAGTTATAATATATGAACTTAAATGTATATTCTCTTTATAGTTTAGCTTGTGGATATTTACTAAACCAAGCTATGTTTGGAACAAGACAGATTCATTAAGTACCCAGTATGGAAATAAATCACTATTAATGATTTGAGATCATTAACCTTCCCTTTAAGGTGGACATTCTTTTACACGAATATATCTGCTAAATTCTGCATAGTATGGTACAAGGCCAAAATAAACATTTATTGAGAAGCTGCCTCTGGCATGTCATCAAGTGTTTAATCAACATATTCTGGTAATTTAATAATGAATAATTTTATGTGAACTGTACCAAGTCTAAAAAGGGACAAATTCCTTAAGCCAGAATGCTTGGATGTATTGCTAAACTCTCCCTCTGTAGACAGAGAATTCACATATTGCTATCATACTCTTTCTTCTCTTATGTCATTCTACTCAAGTTAATGATACTGATAAACTCGACATACTGTTCATTTTTATTTCTCCTTCAGTGTATAAGTATTTTGTAGAATGCCCTAATTATGAGTCAACCTTAGATGTATTGAAGAGGCTGTACATAAAGTTGAAGAATGAAGTTTTTCTAAGATGCATGTTGATAGTTGACTATATGCAACAGCTCCAACTTCTTGGTAAGGAGTGCCATTTTAGAGCAGTAAGTGCCTTACAGAATTGAAATGATTGTCCTAGAGATGCTTTCATTAGTGGCTTATGTTTGCATTCTATGAGGCAGTGCTTACAGGAAAATAAAACACTAGGCATGAATATGGTGGTGGTGAATCAAGCTAGGATCTGAGATACAACTCAGAGGTGCTTGGAATCAAAAGCACATCACCTGCCACCAACTAAAAACTGAAGCAAATTCTGTTTCTACTCCAGCTTGTACATGTGCTATTGCTGTACCAAAAATGTTTCTTTTGTGATGGTTTCATCATGACCATAATTAGTGCTTCATGAGAGAAATTTGCTTGCGTGTGGTTGGAAGGGGCACATCTTTAAAGTGTGTTATCCAATGCAGCCAGCTATGTCTGCTACTAATTGACTACTACTTTTCTGGCTGTTACGTTTTCTGCTTCTTTAGGACTGTTAAAGCAAGCTACTTTATTTGCATTGGCCAATGACAAAGTGGTCATGGTCCTTGTCAAGTTCCGGGTCTTTTATTTCCTATGATTATGTCAACAGACCTAAGTTGAAGATGGATTCTGCCACTGGTAACATAACCATTGCTTCTTCATCATTTATTTCTCTAATGAAGGAACTCTGTTCTGTCAAGATCAGCTTATTTGGTGACTTATATACTAACACAAGGCTTTTGGTATTGGCAAACTTGTGCCATGATATAATCCTAGGTCAGGAGTTAAAGAATCAGCACTCCAGAGTATCCTTCAATTTTATAGGCACTAAGAAAGTCTTTTGTATTTTGAATTCTTCCTTTTGCAGTATTCTGTCTGCTTTGGTGGACATATAATCTCTGTTATCTAACCTGACTCCAGACTGCAAATCTATTCTCACTAAATCTTGGAGACAAGGAAACGATGACAAAAGGTTTGTACAATCTTAGATTGAAATGATGCTGCAAGAGAGAGTTATCAAGGAAAGTACTTCTCTCTGCAGGGTTCAGATCCTTATTGTAACCAATGAATGCCAATGAAAGAGACAAGTTGTTGATTACAGCCATACCATCATCAGATTCACCCACCTTGATGTCTACTTGCTCCTGACGATGAGTGATCTCATCTATGGAGTTTTGTACTTCAAACACTATGGTTCTTTGGACCTGAAGAATGCCTACCACCAGATACCCATCCAGAGTGAAGCTAATGATAAACTATCAGTTTTGCAGAGTTCCATTTGGCATAGCCTTTTTCCAAATGACTATTGACAACATCATCAAGCAACATAATCTCTATGAAATGTATGCCTATGTAGACACCATCGTCATTACTGGAATATCTCTGCAAAAACACAACAAAAATTTGGAGGGATTCTATGAGATTGCCAAGCTCCACAATCTTACTTTTAATGAGAAGAAATTTCAACCAAGTTGGTTGATTTCCTGGGTTATACTATAACCCATGGCTCACTAAGACCTGATGCAGAGGCTGAAACTCTTTAAGGAATTGTCAGTCCCTAAAAACAAAACCAACTTAGACCATGTTGTTGGTCTAATTTTCAAACTACTCCCAGTGGATCTCAAAGTTCTCTGGTAAGATTAGAGCACTAGTGGTTGCAAAAACATTTCCTCTCAACCAGTAGGCAGAGAAAGAATTCAATGACTTCAAAAGCATTGTTGCATTCCAATGACAAAATGATACTTCTTATAATAGAAATCGATGCTTCCAATATGGCTATTGCAGTGACTCTGAATTAAGCTAGTTGTCCAATTCCCGCCTTTTCCTATATTTTTTTTACTCTTTTACTCCTATGGAACACAAATATGCATCTGTTGAAAAAGAGGCCTGCATAGAGACTGTGAAAAAGTAGTCTCACTACCTGTGAGGATGAAAGTTCATGATTGTCCCAGAACTATAGGCCATCATTTATATATTCCACTTGAAAAGATTGGGAAAAATAGGGGGAAAAAAAAATGAAATCTGATGGTCAAAGATAAAATTGGGCTGCAACAAATATGATAATGTATCGACCAGGCAGAAATAATTCAGCAGACACACCCAAAAGTGTATTGTGGGGCTATCAGATCTCCACATTTATCTGTGCCATCCAGAAATAACTACACTGGCTTACTTCATTAGACTATAGAAACTTCTTTATTCTATCAAGGTCAAAAGAGTATGTGCAGAGTGTCCCATGTGTGCTCAATGAAAACCACGATTTTATGCTCCAAGAACATTTCATCTTATCAAAGCCATACAGCTTATGGAACAGATCAGCATGGATTTCAAAAGACCTCTACCTTCTTTTCCAGGAACTGCTACTTACTAACAATAGTAGGTGTGTATTCTTGCTTCCTTTTTCCATCTCATGTCCAAACATCACGACTGAAATTGTTATTCTATGTCTAAATCAATTATTTGTGGTGTTTGGGATACCTGCATATGTGCACTCAATCTGAGAGAATTTCATTCCTATATAAGGAACTACCTGACAAAATTAGATACTACAGCAAGCTGTGAACACCTTATAGCCTGTGAGGGAATGGACAATGGCATCATCAGGAAACAACCCACTAGCCTTAGCATCCAGGAGACTGCTGGAGTCCGTGTTAAGTATTGCACTTGATCAGGCCTTTACTGTGCACAGCCACTAGTATCATGAAAGACTCTTTGCGTACCAATGCTGATCAACTAGTGCCCATTCATTACCGAGTTGGCTATTCATACCAGAACTGGTTGTACTACTCTGCAATGTTCATGCCAGTAAATATGATCACCTGGTTGACAAAGTGGATGTGCTTGAAGTTAATCCCCAATATGCCCATGCACAATATGCGGATGGACATGAATCAATTGTCTCAGTGTGAGACTTAGCCCTGATTGGCTATGCATTACAAAGTGCTAAACCAATAGACTTAAGTACAGAGACTAGTTCAGTTACAATTACAGGCTTGCCTAATTAAAAAAATTCTGATATTACTAGCCATCAAAAGGTGACTGATGAAACTGACATCCTGGGAACAAGAGGTTCCCCTTTTGAGCAACCCAACAACCCCTTGGAGCTGTCATTATTGAGTGATCCCTTCACTCCAATACCTGTCACTTTGAACCCACTTATTATTGTGAACTCTAAATTTTTAAGGATTGGGCTGTGGCAATACCTATATTGGGCTGGGCTGGGCTGGGTGTGTTGATCGTCTTTCATGGTCGGTCATCTAGTGAGTACCTCGTTGTAAAAATCTTACACCCAGCTGAGTGGGCATTTAAAACAAAAAAAGAGCAATAAAAAAAACAAAGGGAGGAAGGAAAGAAAAGAAAAACAAGACTTGAGACGGCAAAACATAAGAAGGCAAAGTCTGTGACATTTTTCTGGTACTCTGTGTGCGTAATTCTAGCTATCACAAGTGCCTTGTGAAAATCTTAACATCTACCAAAAATACTGACTCATTACTGGTCATCATCTTCACTGCTTGACGTCCAGACTCTAACAGCTGACTGATCCCATGCTGTCTTCTTTGGCTGACATACTAGCTCTTACTGCTTGAGATCCTTCTCTGCTTCAGTTTATCTCCTAATTCACTTCTGACTGACCAACTCTCTTGACTGACCAACATGCCATAGTCCTCCACCCCCTCTTCCATCTTGCATCTTCACACCAAAATCCTGTAGATTCATGTGTGTATAACTCTGTCTATTTTGGCACAAAAACCACACAGGAGCAATTCGCACAAAGAAACCCCTCAGACAATTTGATGCTGTCCAAAGATGTGGAAGATAAAAACCCTGTTGAGTGTAACAACCATCCACAAACACACACACACACACACACAAATGCACATTATTGTGCCACAGGGCAATTCTAGTATTCTAAACATTCACTCCTCTCTTCCAACTTGTATTCTTAAACTTCTCTTTTTTTGTCTTCGTATCTTTGGTTGTTGCTTTCCTATGCAGTAAAATGTAGCCATTTTATTCCTAATTAAAAACTCTAAATAAGCCCTATATTTTTGTCTCATTATTTCAATATCCCTGAAATAATGAGCTTACTAACAATCATATGCCAATCAAGTTTATGAATTAATGTGAATTAAAATATTTTATGATAGATGTTTTGCCAATTTACTCAAGATACTTTTATGACATTCACTAAACATAACATAGCCTGGCATAAGGTTAAAATAATTGAGCACTTATGGAGAAATGAACTTACTAGCAAATGCCAGTTGCCTGAAAGATTTATCTGATACAGCCCATAGAATGCACAGACTGAATTACTGAAGAGGGGTAAGGTCTTTGTAATGAGTGTCCTGGGTATGACATTAAACCATCTGATAGTGAGGCTTCAGTTCTGAAGTTTTGGGGAATGTGAAGTACCCCCCCCATTGCCATTATGCCCAGGTCCACTTTGACCAGAGTGGTAGTACCTGTTGGATCAAATAGAACTGTTTAACCTTTTAACTGTGTGCAAACAAAGACTGATGTTAAATTTAATTGTTAGTGTTACATAGCAATACTTGGAAACATTTACCTATTTGCAAATGAATGAGTAATATTGAATAGAATTATTTGTGTTACATTGCAATACTTGAAACCATTTAATTATCATCATGTCGTGCCGCTAGCACAGATATCCCTGACCTTCTCTCGCAACTTCTCCCTATCGTTCATCGCCTCCGGCAGGTCTTCAGAACTACATCCCATATCCTCACATAGCTGCTGTATGTATGTTCGAGCTGGTTATCCTGCTTTTGCTCGGCCATATGTGGGGGTCCATAGGAGTACATCACTTATGAGCTCATCCCTGCTTCTCCAGCAGTGTCCTGCATGTCGGGTTCGTCTAACTTGGATAGTTTTCGTGATGGGAGGCAGGTGGCCGTATAGTTGGTGCCTTGTGGGGTGTTGCCGCCAGGACTTGTTCAATATTGCTCGCAGCATTCTTGTATAATTGCCGTCCAGCTTCTTCTCCAGCCGTTTAGTTAGCGTCCAATTAGTGCATAAATACAGCAGTATTGATACGACCGCTGCCTGGAAGAAACTGCATTTCATTTTATCGGTCAGGTCAGATCTTCATATGATCAATAGCCTATCAATAGCTGTCCATGTCTTCGTTAGTCGCGTGTCGATGTCTTTTTCGGTTGATGAGATACTGCTATCTAGGTAGGTGAACTTGTCTACCAGTTTCAGAGAGCTTCCGTTTAGTGTGGAAATGTCACCTGTTTGATTATAGCACATATATTCAGTTTTGTGTGCATTGACATGGAGGCCAATGCCTGTGGCAGCTCATTCCAAACTATGCAGTAGTGTTTTGGCCTGGTTGGGTGGATTCGTCAGTATCGCTATGTCATTGGTGTAGTCAGGGTCGGTAATTGTTTTTGCGGGGTACCTTCTGCTTCTTTTCTTTTTCAGCACGGAGCCATTTTCTCTGATTTTATCAATCGAAATTCTAAGCACGTAGTCTAGACAGATGATAGAGGTATGGGGCTAGCGTGTCCCCTTGTAGTACTCCTGATACAATGTTGAAGTATTCTGTGTATCCATCCGGTGAACGTACTTTCACTTTGGTGTTTTTGTAGAGAATCGTTATTGCTGCTATGGTTTCTTTTGGTAGACCGTATGCTAGTAGGATTTGTTCCATCTTCCCTCTGTGAATGGAATTGAAGGCCTTGGTAAAGTCGACAAATAGTAATGTTGCCTGTAGGTTTTTTGCCTGTATGCCTTCAAGGATTCTATGAATGGTCAATATTTGTGAGTTTGTGGATCTATTTCTTCGGAAGCCATTTTGGTTTTTCCTAAGGATGTTGTTGATTTTGGGTTCTATGCGGTTTCTTAATAGGGCATTGTAGATTTTGGCTGCTATGCATGTAAGTGTTATACCTTGGTAGTTCTTGGCTAATCCAAGGTCACCTTTTTTAGTGAATGGGAGGATGCATCCCTTCATCCATCTGTCTATCGGATTTTGATTATAGACTGCGTTGCAGTGTCGGAGCAGTATGTCATCAAATTGTCTGGTCTTCCATACTTCTGGGGGAATCTCGTCAAGCCCTGCAGCTTTCTTATTTTTAATTTTTCTAAGAATCAAGTCAAGTTCTTCTTGAGTGAACGGTCCTAGTTTAATGTCCAATTGCTTACTAATAATTCTGGTGATTGGTTCCTGTGTAACTTTTGGTGGGTTTCCTAGTAGATTTTCGAAATGCTGTTTCCACAGTTTTATTCTTTCTTGTTGGTTTGCAGCTTTCAATTTTGCCTTGGCTGTGCTCTTCCTTCTACTCACTTCGTTTATTGTTTGCCAGGCTATCCTAGATTGCCTATCTTCCACTGAGTCTCTAATCTTATCTATCTGATTTTATATGTATTCTGTCTGTTCTTTTAGATATATGCCTGCTAATTGATATTGTGCCTTTTTTTAGTTTTCTGGCATTTGTGTGTGTTGGGTTCTTCCGATAGCTTTTGGAGGCAGTTTTCACGTGTGCACGTTTTTCTCTAACCGCTACTGTTTCCCATGGGACTCTGTATTTAGTTCTAGGTCTTGTTGGAATACACTTCGCTGCCGCCTCAAGGTGTGCGTTGATGAAATTCTCATATTCGTCATTTGGGGTACCTTTTTCTGTCTTCTCTTGTAGTGTCTCAAACCTGTTTCTTAATTCTAATACATATTTATCTCTTATATCTCTGTTGTTGTTAAGTTGGGCACAGTCATAGTGTTTGGTGGCCACTGTTCATGTGGCGTTTTTTCATAGGCTTAATCGTATTTTTGCCGTGACTATTCGGTGATCGGAGGACACACCCTCGAAAGAGGAGTATGCCTCGCAATTCATTACACTATTTTTCCATTTCTTGTTTATAAAGTCTTAGTCTATCGCTGCTTTACTATTGTTCGCGTATGTGTAGGTCCATAATTTTCCCTCCCTTTTTTTGATAGTTTGTATTGAGGCATGTTAATCTATTTTCTATCATGAAATCTGTTAGATGTTGTCCATTCCTATTTGACGTGTTGTGTAAGCTGTATTTGTTGTTTCCGTTTTTCCCGATTTGGGCATTCATATCTCCTCCAATGATTTGCACGTTGCGTTTCGGTATGCTATGCACTAGAGAGGATAACTCATCGTAGAAGGCGATGAGTTCAGTTTCTTCACTAACATTGGTAGGGCTGTAGCAGGAGATGATTGTTGCTCTGGGGTTGCCATTGAACGTAGCTGCCATCATCCTAGGTTGTATTCTCTCAATGCTATTATGTGTTTTTAACGCTCTTGGTCCTATAAGCATTCCTATCCTGCCTACCATGGCATTGACAGAGTTTTTCCATGCTGATACAGTGACTAGCAACCATTCATTGCCAGTTTCGTGATATTTGATATCTTCAGTGTGCGTGTATCTGTGTTCTTGTATGCATATTATGTCTATCTTATGTTCTACGGCTGATGCAGTCAGCTCCGGTAGTTGACCTATTCTATTTAAAGTTCTAACATTAAATGTCACTATTTGTATTGTTTAACTATATGCGAACAAATGACTGATGATAAATTGATTAGTTAGTGTTACATAGCAATACTTGGAATTATTTAACTTATTAGCAAATGAATGAGTAATATTGAATAGAATTATTTGTGTTACATTGCAATACTTGCAACTATTTAACTGTGTGCAAACAAATGAGCTCTGGCTTGTTTAAAATGTTACTTACAAACTATTTCTTTACAAATCATGTATATTTCATATATATATATATATATATATATATATATATATTTAAACAGGATTTGGCATTAAATAACTATAATGGTTGTGGCATCATAAAACTCAACCAACTAACCAATTAATTTTATAACTATTGTCTTACAAAAGGTGCTCATCAAATATAACTTTAAGTGACATGAAGCTAAAATAATTGAATGCTTTTTGGGGAATAAATTTACAAGCAATTGCCTGTAAGATTAACCTAATAACCATTATCCTAATACAGGTGCTCACATATATTTACTGAATATTGTCAAACCAGGTGCAAGGCCATGACAGTATAGTCCCCAATAGGGAAGTCACTCACTAGCAAGACAAGTACTGCTCTATAGCAGGTACCATTACATTTTGAATTGTATGCAGAAATCTAAAAAGAAATTGACATTTACATTTTAATAAGCAGTTTCTGATCTTCTGATGTTAACTCAGGTTCTTAGCATATGAAGGATTGGAACCAGGATCAATAAGTATCTTCCAAGTCCAGTATTCATTTGGAAAAAGGCCATTGATTCACAGAAATGATATGTCTGCATAATTACCAACCAGAATATCAGGACCATCACAAATTGATCTTTATGCTAAGCAATTATCTTTGCAAATATCCTATAAGTCATCAACCCACAACCCACAGTTTAAATACTCTTCTTACTAAATGTCGACCAAGTCTTGTCTGAGGTCTTTATAATATACATGCAATTATACACTGCCAAATAACCAGTTGACCAATTCTTTAATATTTGCACATCTATATAAATTATTGTGTAAAGTTTATTTGTCTGTCCTATGTTACACCCACAAATTAATAATTGAAAAGAGTTTGTGATACACAGCTATGTTAATAATTAAAGAAAGTTTGTGTGGTCTGAAAATAGCTTGCAATAAAAAATTGTTCTCTTTAACAGTTTTTCTTTATGCTCACAATTAGCTCTCATTCACCTTTCTTGGTGAGAAGCACCCTTATTGTCTCTTTTCTTTATTCTTTCATAAATGTCATTACTCCAATCAGGCTCCCACTATCCTCATTTATGGCCTAATACATATAAAATATCCATTCCTGTTTGACTTCATTTTTCTCCTTTTTTTCTTTCCTTTCTTTCTGTTAAGGTAAGCAACTTATCAACCTTCACTTTCTATATTTAAACTAGAATTTGTCTATTCTGTGTTACACACCTATATTAATGATTAAGAATAGTTTGTCTGTCTGTCCTGCATTACATAGCCAAATGCTTTGATGTAGAACTACCAATTTTAGTATACATTTTTATTATACATAGGAATGTTTTAACAGAAAACAATTTTGATTCTTCATAGAGAAAGTGAAGCTCTCATTGAGATGGGACTCTAAGAAACAATAATCAATAGAAAACTATGTTGTTACTACATTTAATTATATAAAATTCTAATTTCAAAAGAAAAAAATTGTCTGACTAAAATAATTAATTTCATCTAATTAAACATTACTAAATAAGTTTATTGGAAGTTTTTATAGCCAGTGTTGTAAAATAATTGCATAGCAATTTTGCTTAGTTAGGACTAACCAACCAAACAAAAACAATTCAACCAGTAAATCTCTTGAGTATCACTCACTTTAATTAAAAACAATATTTCTCTACGAACACTGAAATATTTTATCTTACAATTTTAACTTCATAAAATAGAATAAAAAACATAATTGGCAAATCTTTTTTTCTATTTCATGGGTTTGTCTTTTATTGTAATAATTACCATTCCAAATTATTTGGTGTGAATTTTTAATTGACGACAAAGATCATAAAATAGACATAGTTTAGAAAAATGAAATAAGTAGAAAAGATTTTTGATATTTGTCTGTTAGTCTCAAGATGTTTCTCTGATTGCGAACATTTGATTAAGAAGCTGGGGCTGTAGAATACATCAACTGCATCTCTGCAGAGGGGTGAACCCCCCCCACACACACACACATCAATGAGTGTCCTGGATATGACACTTAACCATCTGATTGTGAGGCTCCAGTCTTGGTGCTTTGGGAAACATAGAGTACTCCTTCATTGCCATTACTCTCAGGTCCCATCTATAGGTCAAATAAAACTATTTAATCATATATTTGAAATTATTTAACGGTGTCCAACCAAATGACTGTTGTTAAATTGAATTATAGTATTACATAATATTATTTGAAATCATTTGTGTGCCAACAAATAAGGTTACCTATAAACAATTTGTTTACAAATCATATATTTAATATATATATAAACAGGATCCAGTATTAAATAACCTACAAGGGTTGATATGCCATAAAATACAACCAACCAACCATTTGATTAAGAAATCATTTTACTGTCATTATAACCAGTTGTTGGTTGGCTTTTATGGCATGTCAACCCTTATTGAGTTATTTAATGGTGAAGTCTTCTTTGCAAGCAATATGGCTTCAAGTAACTAATGTAATTATTCCTGTGTAATATGCACTTTTCCCCCAGATTTTTAGATCTAAAAGCTAGGGGTGCATATTATATACAAGAACTAAATATTACCTTCTTTTTTTTTTTTTTTTTTTTTTTTTGGTCTGGTCGTGTAAATTGCCATATTCTGGACAGGATGACTGAAAGTAAGTTATAGTCCAAACTAACTGTGTAACAAACATTTCTGCTTTTAGACTGCTACAGAGAAATAACTACTGGAACGAATGTTATTTTTATACTTTGTTTCTTCTATTTTCACTAAAAATTATATTTTTGTGTGAACATGTCCTTGCCTATTATGATAATGGTTAGAGTTCACCAATGGTTTGGGAGGCCAAGGTTCAATCCCAGGTTGAGTCATACCAAAGACTCAAAAAATGATCCTTGAAGCCTCCTTGCTTAACACTCAGCATTATAAGGTATGGATCAAGGGTAAGTGAAGCAATCCAGGGAAAGGAATAGCGCCCTCTCCTACATCTCGCTGTAGTAGCTATTGAAAAGGGGGCCTTCAGGTTGTCCTCCTCATATAAACTACATAAATTCATATTTTCAGTGAGTACAAACAGGATAAAAAGTTCAGTAAATGTTAAATTTAGCTGATACAAATTCCAAAAAGTCAATGCATATTATATATATATTTTCCAGAATTTCATAACCAAAAGTTAAGTGTGTTTATTTTAATTAATCAGTTAAGGTAATGATCATCATTTGCAAGCAATTATAGTTTCAAGTATCTATATCTATTCTTAACACAAATAATTTGCATAGTTATATGGTTTTAAGTATTATATGCTTTCAAGTATTCCAATCCAATACTAATAATTTTTAAACAGATCTATTTAACCCATAGATAGGACCCCAACAGGTACTACCACTCTAGGTTAGAATAGACCTGGGATTAATGGCAACATCGGAGTGATTTTTACTCCCTAGGGTGGGAGCCTTCCCACCTAATGCAGGTTAGTGTCATACATAAGGCACATTTTTTTTTTTTTTTTTTTTTTTTGACATCTAACCTCGCTACAATGGATGCAGTCAGTAAATTCTAATCTTCATTGATGATACAGATTATTAGTTGTGATGATCCAAGTCTTGATCTCTTGCACATTATTGGAAAGTACTTCAACTGATTATATTATTTTAAAAAATGTATCTTAATTGTTGCATTGTGAGGGGGGTCCCTGGTTATTTTATATCTCGAGGTTGGGAAATCACTTACAATGTAATTTTATATCTACGTTTGTCTAGTTGCATCTTAAGAGTTCTTATTTTGTTTTGATGATATATTAATGTTGTCTGGGGTTGTTTTTTTTGGGTTCATGTTGAGAGATTACTTTGTATGGTATTGATCATACATTTATAATTTTGGGATTTATCAACTATTTTTAATGTTCCATTGCATTTTTTTTTACTTGTCTATAATCATTTGTTTGTACAAAGTTATGATATCAAGTATTCCTATTAATACAAATAATATCTTCAAGCATTCTCATTCGATACTAATAATTTATGCACAGTAATATGGTTTCAATTAACTATTTCTGTTTGATAATAATCATTTGTTTGCTTTGTTGTATGGTTTGAAGGAACTAATAATAATCCTTTGTAAACAATTATAGCTTCAAGTAAGTATTCCATATTTACCAACCCCTCCGCTCAGGCAGGATGTGACACAAGGTCAATATTTTAGCGGAGTTTAACAGGTTTAATTTCCTAAACTGGTTGCCTAAACAAGGCTAAAGAACCCAGTCTGCCCTACTATTTACCCATAGCTGGAGGGAGAATAATTGGATTCATACTTTTCCCAAGGGTATTAGTGCTATTTGAAATGCAATCAGCCTCGTCCAGGATTTGAACTCGTGTCGCCGTGTCCATTTCCTATGACGATAATCATTACACCATGGGCACCTCCAAGTAAGTATTAATCAAAATAACTTGTATAGCTTAAGCAGTACCCCTACTGTTTTTCTACAAGATGGCTTTATGCCATTAAACGAAGGAACCAAACCTAATTTGCACACAGTTATGTTATCAAATATTCCTATCTAATACAAATAATTATTAAGCAAATCTATTTGACCCATCAATTGTCATAGTAGAACTTTATAAACATTTACTATACTTAAAATTATTTAACTTTTGGCAAATGAAGGAATAATATTAAATTGAATTTTTAGTATTATGTAGCAATGCTTGAAACTATTTAACTGTAGCAAATAGAAGCATTAGTGATAGTAATACTTGAAACAATTTAACTATATGCAAACAAATGAACTTGTTTTAAAATATCACCTACAAATTATTCACTCAAAAATCATACGTATGAACAGGATTTGGTATTAAATAACCTTCGAAGGTTGATATGTTATTAAACCAAATGACCTAACCAAAACAAATGAATAAACACTGACTTGAAACAACAAGTTCTTAGACTGGGTTGATCCTGTTACAAAGTACAGCATTGTTGGCTGAAGCACAAAATTACCAGATGTAAAAGCACACAGTACTGTGTGTTGCTAGACATCTGAAATACGTAAGATGTATGACTGGGATAATTGAAATAAGATGAATGAACCTTAAGAAATAGAACAAGATAAAATCATAATCCAATGTTGAAATATTAGTATTTTGCCTATTTAAAATGGTTGAATCTGTATTGTTATGTATATGCTTTAATCTTGAAACGATTTGAATGCAGTTTTAAAATCAGCATGAAAAATGCCATCCAGCCCACACAATATTTACTTGTTCTGGGTATGACACTGGGAGCATGGAGTACCCCTTCATTGTCATTACTCCCAGGTCCACTCTAATCTGGAGTGGTACTACCTGTTATGGTCTCATCTATGGGTCAAATAGATCTGTTTGAACATTATCTATATTAGATAAGAGTATGTGTAACCATATCATTATGAAAGCGTACTGACAGCATGAATTCTCTTGACTTTCACTCATCATCTGTTCCTCCTGGTCATTGCTCTTGGCAAATTGTCTAGACAGCATCCAGTGTCCACACAGAGCTGACAGATCTAAGTTTTTGTTGGTCGACTAATGCTGATGTGTCTCTGTGTAGGAGTTGCTTATGAATTTATCCTTATTTTTCCATCAGTGCCCACCATGTCTTACTTGGATGGTTTGTGAGATGAGAGGTAAATGGCCATACAGCGGTTATTTTGTTGGGTGCTGTTTTCAGGATTTGTTAGAAATTCAAGTGGTGAAACCATATATAGTACTGACACACAGCTTGGAAGAATTCCTATTTTAAAAAAGAAATCAGATTTCTATATAGTCATTAACCTGTCAATATCACTCTATGCTTTACCTATGCATATATTGACATTGTTTTCAGTAGATGAGATATTGCTACTGAGGTATATGAACTGGTCTATTAATTTCAGTGGCTTGCCATTTAATGAGGAGATGGCACCATCTTGATTTAAACAGATTAACTCAGTTTTATCTACATTCCCATAGAGACTGATGCCTCTTGCTGCCTGCTCCAGACTATGCTGTAGAAATTAAGCTTGAGTAGGTGTATATATAAGAAGCAGTAGATCATCTGCATAGTCTGCATCAGTAATAGTTTCTATCTGATATCATCTGCTGCTTGCCCTTTTTGTGTGAAGCCATTTTTATCATATAACTCTACAAACAAATATTGATTATTATAGACAAATAAAAGTGTAACTTAAAAAAAGAAGGATTGCAATAGAACAATATAAATTAGTATGATTATAATCAAAGTTATAAATGAATTAAATTTTTGCATATACTGTTAAATAAACCCAACCAAGCCAAACAAAATTTACTTTGATGGGAATCTTGGTAGAGCAGTGAATTATAAGCTTATTTGTTTACATATAAAAAAGATACTACCTCTGTTCTTTAATAGTTGTTACATGTGCATATAAATTTCATTTACTAAATAATAATTATTATGAGACAGAGGTAATATTAAAGATGCTTTAATGTTACACATACACACACCTCATTAATGTGTTAGAAGACATGAGATAGAAAAGCTTTGAAGTCCTTTCACTCAGCTGAAGCTCACTTTTATTTATTTTTTATCAGTAGATTAATTAAAAAGGATTCTATATTTGGTTAATTAGTCAGAAGTATTATCCGTATTGATGAAGTGGCCAAGTTGTTGATGAGAAAAGACTGTTGAGTATTTGGCGTCTCTCTCTTTGATGGAAATTATTGATTTCTTTTGTTTTAATCTTGACCCCTTGACCTCTTATCAGTTGTGAATAACTCTGACTTAAATAAAAATTAGCAAGCTTATAAAGTGGGACATTGATATAATTATTAATCATTTGTGTATGTATGTATGTAATATTTGATTATACTAAGATACATACTCATACACATCCATCTAACATCTTGTGTGCATATATATATATATATATATATATATATATATATATATATATATATATATATATGTGTGTAAAGACACGTATACATACACACAAGCATCACGACTAGTGAACCTATTTGGATTCTCTTTGATGTTTCTATTTAGGAAACATTAAAAGATTTTGATTAGCATTTCATATTTTTAACTGTGTGTAAACAAAATCTATACTTGTACTAAACTGTGAATTGGCTGAATTAGAATTGTTTGACTTAACTGAATAGCTTGAAATAGAAATGTTTTTGACACTTAAACTGTGTACTCATGCTAAACTGAAGTGTTTGAAATAGAACTGGCTATTTGCATAAAAATGGATTTGATGTTAAATAAGCTACAAAGGTTAATGTGCCATAAAACCCAAACAAACAAACATTTCATATTTATCTTTTTATGGAGAATTTTTATAGTTTGGTTTTATGGCACATCAACCATTGTAGGTTATTAATGCCAAATCCATTTTCATACATATAAACAGTTCTATTTCAAGCAATTCAGTTTAGCATAAGTACACATTTTCAATGTCAAAAAACAGTTCTATTTCAAACAAATCAGTATAGATAGGACCATATCAGATCCATTCTGAGCCAGAGTGGACCTGGGAGTGATGGCAATAAAGGGGGTACTCTGCAAAGCTCTAGCATTACTGGAACCTCACCATCAGGTTGTTTAGTGTCATATTCAGGACATTTGTTGTGTGTGGGGGATCTTACCCCTTTGCAGAGAAGCAGTTGGTGTATTCTACAGCCCCAGCCGACTGGGCATGAATTTTCATGATTAAAAAAAAAAAGTTTTTTGCAAAATTATCATTCAGTTCCAAATTGGAATAGAAATTGCTTTATTCTCCAATTTAGAATATACTAAGTGAAGTGTATTGCTCTATTAAAATTGTTGTTATGATGTGCTATTTTTGCTAGGTTACTGTTATTTTAGTAATAGTAAAGAATAGTTACTTGACGCTATAATTGTTTAAAATGGATTTTTAATATTAGTTACTTGAAACCATATAATTTTAGCTGAATTAGAACTGCTTGACTAAACTGAATAGCTAGAAATAGAAATGTTTTTCACAATTAAACTGTACTTACATTTAAACTGCGTACTTATGCTAAACTGAATTGTTTGAAATTGAACTGTTTTTGACATTGAAACTGTACTTACACTAAACTGAATTGTTATAACTGCATTAATAAACTGAATAGTTTGAAATAGAGATGTTTTTGATAAACCGTGTACTCATGCTAAACTGAATTGTGTGAAATAGAACTGATTATTTACATAAAAATGGATTTGGCGTTAAATAACCTACAAAGGTTGATATGCCATAAAACCAAACCAAACGAAACCATATAATTGCTTTCAAATTATTGATGTTAGGAATTCTTGGAACCATATAACTGTGTGCAGACAAATGATTATTATTGACTAGGAATAATTACTTAAAAATTGTGTATAAAAATACTTATATTAGATAGGAATACGTGATACCATATAACTCTATAAAAAAAATTATTGACTAGTAAAATATGTGTGATTAAAGAAAAAATGATTACAATGGAATGAAAAATTATAGTTATAACTATATAAAGAAAAATTGATAAACATCACTAATATCATCCTTCATAATCCTGATGATGGTTCATTAGAACTGAAATGTTATAGTGTCAACTTTGCTTCTCAATAAATCTCTCCTTCTACTTGGATTACCTTGTTATCAATTTTTCTTTATATATTGTCGGATTACAATCCATTTTTTTACTTCCATAGTTATGACTGTAATAAAACATTTAAAAAGGAATCAACTATTGGTGTTAGATAACTCATATGCCCTGCTCTGTTGGCTACAGGATATGTTGACTGCACCTCTGCATAGGGGTAGTTCCTGCCAGTGAATATCCTAGTTGTGACACTAAACTGCATCTGATGATGAGGCTCCTGTCCTAGGGCTTTGGGGAATGTGGAGTATCCCTTCATTGGCATTACTTTCAGGTCCACTCTAACCCAGACTGGTAGTATCTGTTACAACCCCATGTATGGGTTGAATAGAACTGTTCAATCATTTACTAAGGGTTATCCTTATTAATTATTTGAAACCATACAGCTGTGTGCAAATTATTTGTATTAGGAATACTTGAAAAATAGAATTACTAATGTTAAATAGCAATACTTGTAACCATTTAACTTTGTACAAACAAATGATTGATATTAAATAGAATTACTATTATTAGGAGTACTTGAAACCATTTAACTGTGAGCAAACAAATGAATTAAAAAAATAAAATTACTTACAAACTACAGGTACAAAAACAGGATTTGGCATTAAATAACCCACAAGGGTTGATGTATCATAAAACACCAACCCTTACAAATAACTGTGCAAGTAACAACCATACTCCACAAACAATGAATCAAACAAACAAACATCTTCTTCAGTATAAAATAATCCAAGAGTTGATATAAAATCCAACCAAACCAAACAACTCATAAGACATTACATACATTAAACCAAACTATTTACTAACTATTACTTTATTATATTTTATTTGTTCTCCGTCCCACCACCGGACAAGTATGACACAAGGCTTTTTTAAAAGTAGGTCTGGATGCAGGGTCGCAGCCCACACATGTCCAGCAAAATCCCAAAATACCTTCGGGCCCCGTCGGAATTCCCCCAGTGGGGGCGCCACAGATGCCAGGAAACAAAACAGCAAACAATTGGTAAAACAATTGAAGTGAATTACTTTACGTTTAATTTATTATTATTACTATAATTTATTACTTTATGATAGATACTTTTATCTCTTTTGTTTGGGCATGTGTATTTAAAGCACAAAGTTGTTGTTTTTGGTCTCCAATCAGGTCTGTCTACCTTTCAATTTCCTGAACTTCAATAAAACAGCTTCCCCTATCCCTCTTATTTTTATATTTAATCCCTCTCCTCTCATTCTCTTCAGTCTTGGGGTCTGGATGTTCAGCTGTAAACATCATTTGTTATCTTTTAGCTGCTGGTATTTCAAAATTAACTGTATTTTTTTCTCTTCATTCATCAGCAACCAATGACGAGCAGACAGATTGAAAAAAAGCTGAAGTCTCGCCAGCAAAGCAGAGAGGAACAACATCAGGAAAACTGGGGAAGAAGGATTGTTGAAGCTGAAAAACTGATCCTAAGTTTTAAACTGGATCAGGAACAAGCTAAAATGCGAATTACTCCGCCTTCGTCTCCCTCCAATGCAAAGAAATCTTTAAATATGTCACCCAAGAGCAAAAAGATGACATCAAAACCTTCTTCAAGGCTTCCGTTGCAGGAGACAAACTTTTCATCCACTCGAGTCATCACTCAGTCTGCCCCTTCTAGGGAGCAGCAGAAAGCAGAAAATTTTGAGCTAGCAGGGATGAGAGATTTGGAACTGGAATTTTTGGAGTATGACTTTATGAATATTGAGCACCCTCGTTCTGATATACCCCAGCCCAATTCACAGTTGATGTGTACTTTGGATCCATCTCTGACTTATGCTAACCAAGGTGCACCTTCCCAGGACAATCAGAAGACCAATCCTGCCCAACGGCCATATAAGGAAATTGTCCGTCTGCAGCGACCTGAAATAACACGGAAAGCTATAGTCAAAGACCAGAAGTCATATGTAGAAAGACTGAAAGAAATAACTAAGAAAAATCTCCAATCTCCACGATCTGGAGACAAGCAAAAACTTTATGGTAAGTCATTTAAAATTTGTTTGTTTAGTACTGTGTTGTTGTTTGATTCTCAAAACTATCATCTTACCCCAGACTTTTATAATATACTATCCTGGGCATAAAAATTATGGAATTAGCATGCTTAGAGGATGTTTACTTAGATTTTTTTTATTCAGTAGTAAATAAACTCATTACAGATTAGATGCAAATCATTTTTCTTTAAAAACTAAACATTCTGGTTTCAAAAAATATACCTCAGACAAACAAGATTAAATTATTTAAATCGATTGTATGAATTCTTATAGTCCATATACATATATACACTCTGTAATTTTTGAGAATTTTTTTTATATTCAGCATATTTAAAAAAAAACAACAAAAAAACTCCCAAAAGTTGGGGGTTGACTAATACATAAAGTTAGTTATACATATCAGTAACAAAAATATGGAAGTTGGAAGAAATACTATCAGTAGTCCAACTAATGTATGATAAAAATTATTTGTAATTTGCTTGAAGCATTGCACAGATTATTTAATGGTATTGTATTAATTTAGAGGGCTATTGCAATGCAAAATAGTAATTATTTGAGTCTAATTTCAAAGTAAAAACTTCATTGTCAGAGACTTTTTAAATGAACACAGTGTTGGATGTTCAAATTTTTTTTGGACATTGTAAACATGTGGAGTGTTAAAATACCATGTTGAGTGTTGTAACTATGGTGCCACATGGAGAATTTAAATGCAATGTGGAATAGACGTGATTTCAGTTGTCCTAATCAATTTCAGTTTATTTTATTTATTTATTTATTTATTTTTTTTTTTCATGTCTTCTAACACATTAATGAGGTGTGTGTATGTGTAACATTAAAGCATCTTTAATATTACCTCTGTCTCATAATAATTATTATTTAGTAAATGAAATTTATATGCACATGTAACAACTATTAAAGAACAGAGGTAGTATCTTTTTTATATGTAAACAAATAAGCTTATAATTCACTGCTCTACCAAGATTCCCATCAAAGTAAATTTTGTTTGGCTTGGTTGGGTTTATTTAACAGTATATGCAAAAATTTGATTCATTTATAACTTTGATTATAATCATACTAATTTATATTGTTCTATTGCAATCCTTCTTTTTTTAAGTTACACTTTTATTTATTTTACAAAAATTATGGAATTAGTATACTTAGAGGATGTTCATTTATTTTTTTTTATATAGCAGTAAATAAACTAATAACAAATAAGTTGCAAAACATTTTTCTTTACAGCTAAACATTCTGGTTTCATAAAATATACTTTAAACAAATTAGATTAAATTATTTAAATTAATAGTATAATCTTTTTCTAAGATAGGCAAATAAAATATTATGGAATAATCCAATGTTGAGGAAGTGATCATGGAATTCATTGCCAAAAAAAATTAGAATTAATTCTTAGTTGTCCCTCCTCAAGCTTTTATGACTGCCTTAATTCTTTCAAGAATGGATTTCATTGATTTAGAACAATATTCATTATCAAAATGGTTTTAACTTTCCTGAATGGCAATTAATAAATCTTCTTTAGTAGAAATAATTTAATCTAGTTTGTTTAAGTTATATTTTATGAAGCCAGAATATTTAGCTATTAAATAAAAAATGTTTTGCATCTCATCTGTTATTAGTTTGTGGTGTTTAAAAGGTTTTTAGGTAGTCAGGTGCTAAGGGCAAGGCTGTGTTGCCGTAAGTTATCTGACTCCATATTTTTGGTTATTTAGTTTTACCCCACGTTGACTGGTCGGTGTAATGCCTTGCCCAAAGAAGGTCCATAAGAAATATAAAAAGGGAAAGATAGAAACAGACAAGAGACGAAAACATTTCTTTCATACTTTCCTTTATTTACTTGGTGAATGGACTAACCAACGCTACGTCCAAAAACATAGCGTGGTGTCCAAAACACCAGATAGTAAAATCGGTGTTGTCGGTTCGACGTCACTACCCGAAAAGAGAGGTCGGTTCACAGAAAACCTGAGTATTTATCTCTTTTCACCGGCTCCGAATTCGCTACTCGAAAATCCTTCTAATTTTGGCGCGACTGCTTCTCATTGGCTACTTTACATTTTATTATTTTTCTTTTTTCTGATTTTAACCGGATGGATGCGTGGAGCCTTATGCGTGGCGACGCATTTATACATTTTGTATCTGGCAGCCGACGAGTCAATATCCGGTTGGGAGTTTTTTCTGTTAATTCCTAAATCGCCACAAGTTTACTGACTGCTAAACAAAAAGACCAAAGTGAACATCCTCTAAGTGTGCTAATTTTATAATTTTTGCCAGGGGTAGTACTCTGCATATTCAAATGATATTAAGAATGTTAATTTATCATGTACCATACATATGATAATTTATTTTGATTGTGAGGAAAGAAAGAAGAGAAATAGAAACCACTACACATCAGAGAGAAAAAGAAAGTAAATATTATAAGAAAAGAGAGTGAAGAAGTGACATATATCAGACATTTATTGTCTGTTTCAATGGAAGGAAGAATGAGAGAAAAGAGAAGAAAAAGAAAAAAAATGGGAATGTTGTATAGCCACATACATGTACATAATACATGCGGAACATAATCAAACATACTGATGAACTTCAATGAACAAACAAACACACTTCTTTATAAAAATATACCTCTCACACTTTATTTATGATGTTGGTTGTGTGTGAGAGGTGAGTTGGAGACGGGGACAGACTGCTACATACTGACCCAAAGTTCTTCTGACCATAGCAGCACTTCTTTCATATTCTGGCTGGGCTGCTCAACCATGGGTCACTAAGGGCCCAGGGCCCTCCGTCTGCCACTGGCTCTCAATTCGACATCTTGTCCCCAACTGACTCGAACTGGAACTGACTGACTCAAGCAGTCTGTAGCACCTGGTTATATAATTGTTTAACGCCCACCTGTTTCCTGAGGGCGTACGCATCTGCACCGAATTCAACTACGTCCACAGGTCAAGGTGATATTCCAGCATCCTCGACTGGATGCACCTACCTCGCTGTTCTTCTGCTTATTTACACAGGTGCATCTCTTGATTGATGGCTTGGTCGAGGGTCAATATGTTACAGGAAAATAGAGAGAGAAATGAGTAAACAAAAGAAATGAAGAATTCTTATTATGGAATTTTTTTAAACAAAAGATGATGTGATATTTTATTATTATAAAATCTTTCTAAAGTTAACAAATTATTCAATTTTGATAAAATTCTAAGTATTCATTAACAGATGAAAATAAACTGGACATTAACCTATTATAACACAATGTCCTTGTTTGAAAACAGTTAAAATAACAATGAAAACCTCATTAAATACATTTTGGTTAATTTAGTGTATACTTTACATTAATAGAATACATATTTCCAGTTAAAATAATGTTTCAGTGTGTTTACTATACATTTTTGTGTTTCCTTAAGATAATTTCTTTATAAATCAGAAAATTAAAATTTGGATTATAATGGGTTAAATCTGAACTAGTTTACCTTCGTTCATTCATTTATTTGCAAGGAAGCAAGTAATGAGTAATAATAAATAAATAATGATAATCTATGAAATAAAAGTAAAGTTGGCGACTGTAGTCGAGGGTGACCTAAAGGCTCCCTTTTCAATAGCTGCTACACTAGGGTGTAGGGAAGGGCGCTACTCCTTTCCCTGGATTGCTCCACTTTACCCTTGATAGGGCACCTCGGGTGGTGTAATGGTTAGCAAGGTAGACTAGCAAACCTACACGAGTGAGTTCGATTCTCATTGGGTGCCCAATTCATGCAGCCTTGTGCTACATCTAAGCAAAAGCTTGGTAAATTACCACTTTACCCTCGATACATACCTTATAATGCTGAGTGTTAAGCAAGGAGGTATCAAGTACTATTTTTTTAAAGTCTTTGGTATGACTCGACCTGGGATTGAACCCTGGTCTCTTAGATGATTGGTGAACACTCTACCCACAGAGTATGTAATTGAAGTGCTTTCTTTTTAAATTCATTATTTTCCTTGTAAATTCATGTATTAAAAAAAGAAGACATATAAAGAGTGGAATTTCCATTGGGTACTGTTAATTTCTACAATTATAATAACTAGCTGAAAATATATCCTACAAGCAGTATTTTATGCTAGCTCCTGTTAAAGGCTTAAACAGACCCTTTTTTCTTATACCTGCCTACTGACCATACAGCTATTTCCCTACTGAACTTTCATTATTTTCTGCACTAACAAACTGAATATTTCTAGTATTAGACAAAGGGACATGATAATTTAAACACCAAATTTTGTAATAATGATCAAGGATTTGTTATGGTGAGCTTTGTTAATCAGTCTAGACGTTGTGCCATGGAAATGAAAGAAAAAAATGGATTGTCATTGGTCAGAAATTAATGTAGGTGTGAATAACAACATGACTATTGTATATATAATTTAATTGTTTTTAAATCTACATTATCCATCTGTTACTTTAATGAGTTAGCAGATTGATTAGTTTACAAGATGTAGTAGTTATTTATTATACTTAGCTTAGTTTGGCACAAGGCCAATAGAGTTAGTATCTTTCATATGACTCTAAATTGCATCCAGTAGAGAGGTTCTAGTTCTGGAGCACTCTCATTACTTCCAAGTCAACTCTAACCCAGAGTGGGAGTTCTTGTTAAGGTCTCATCTCTGAGTCAAATAGATCTGTCTGAGATAATGTTTAAAATAAATTATTGAAATTGTGATGAAATATGAAGTGTTTATATATTTAAAATAATTGATATATTTTTGTATTGTATATAATAGGAGATCATAATTGTTTGATTGGCTTAGGCATGAAATAACACTCATCATCATGTCATGCTATCAGCACAGATATTTCTGACCCTCTGTCGCCACCCCTCCCTATTGTCCATTGCTTTTGGCAGGTCTTCTGGGCCACATCCAGTATCTGCACAGAGCTGCTGTATGTATGTTCGAGCTGGACGTCCTGCCTTTGCTCATCCCTGTGAAGGGATCCACAGGAGTACATCACTTATGAGCTCGTCCCTACTTCTCCAGCAGTGTCCTGCATGTTTGGTTCGTCTAATTTTGATAGTTTTCGTGATGGGTGGTAGGTGGCCGTACAGATGCCGTTTTGTGGGGTGCTTTCTCCAGGACTTGTTCTATATTGCTTGCAGCATTCTTGTGTAATTGCCATCAAGTTTTTTCTCCATACGTTTCGTTGGTGTCCACGTGGTGCATCCATATAGCATCCAGATACTACTGCTGCTTGGAAGAAACTGCGCTTCATTTTATCGATCAGGTCTGACTTCCATACGACCGATAGCCTATCGATAGCTGTCCAAGCCTTTGCTAGTTGTGTGTTGATTTCTGTCTCGGTTGATGAGACACTACTTCCTAGGTAGGTGCACTTGTCAACTAGTTTCAGAGTGCAACCGTTTTGTGTGGAGATGTCACCTGTTTGATTAAAGCACATATATTCCATCTTGTGTGGATTGACATGGAGACCGATGCCTGCAGCTGCTCATTCCAGACTATATAGCAGGGTTTTGGCTTGTTTGGGTGCATTTGCCAAAAGTGCTATATCATTGGCGTCGTCAGCGTCGGTAATTGTTTTTGCGGGGTACCTTCTACTTCTTTCTTTTATTAGCTTGAAACCATTTTCTTTGATTTTTATCAACAGACGTTCTAAGCACGTAGTCTAGACATATGATAAAGAGGTATGGGGCTAATGTGTCTTCTTGCAGTACACCTGCTACAATATCAAAGTAGTCTGTGTCTCCAGCCGGAGAACACTTTTACCTTGGTGTTTCTATAGAGCATCATTATGGCTGCGACTGTTTCTTCTGGTAGGCTGTATGCAAGAAGGATTTGCTCCATCTTTCCTCTGTGAATGGAGTCAAAGGTCTTAGTAAAGTCGACAAATAATATTGTTGCCTCTAGGTTTTTTGCACATACACCTTCAAGAATTTGATGGATAGTCAAAATTTATGAGGTTGTAGATCTATTTCTCTGGAAGCCATTTTGGTTCTTCCTAAGTACGTTGTCAATTTTGGGTTCTATACAGTTGTGTAGTACGGCATTGTATATCTTGGCCGCTATGGACGTAAGAGTTATACCTCAGTAGTTCTTGGCTAATCCGAGGTCGCCCTTTTTAGGGAAGAGGAGGATGCATCCCTTCATCTATCTGTCTATAGGATTTTGATTATATACAGCATTACAGTGTCTGAGCAGTATGTTGTCGAATTTTCTGGTCTTCCACACTTCTGGAGGTATTTCATCGAGCCCTGCTACCTTTCTATTTTTAATTTTTCTTAGTACCGAGTCTAGTTCTACTTGAGTAAACGGTCTTAGTTTGATATCTAATTGCTTACTTATAATTCTTGTGATTGGTTTATGAGTAACTTCCAGAGGGTTTCCGAGTAAATTCTCGAAATGCTGTTTCCACAGGTGTACTTGATCCTGTTGGCTGGTAGCTTTCAGTTTAGCTTTGGCAGTGCTCTTCCTTCTGCTCACTTGGTTTATCATTTGCCATGCTATCCTAGATTATCTATCTTCAATCGAGTCTCTAATCTTATCGATCTGATTTTGTATGTATTCTGTCTGTTCTTTTAAGTATATGTTAGCTAATTCATTTTGTGCCTTTTTAAGTTTTAGGGCATTGGTATTGGTATTGGTTGGGTTCTTCCTATTGCATTTGGAGGCAGATTTCATGTCTGCCCACTTTTCTCTAACCGCTAATGTCTCTGATGGGACTCTAAATTTTCTTCTTTGTTTAGTTGGAATGAATTCCACTGCTACTTCTAAGTGGGCGTTGACAAAATTCTCATATTCTTTATTCGGAGTAGGTGTTTCTGTCTGTTTTTGTAGAGCATTGTATTTGTTTCTTAGTGCTAATGTATATTTATCTCTAATATTTTTGTTATTAAGCAGGGCCAAGTCATAGTGTTTGGTGGTTGTTGTTCGGGTGTCATTCTTTTGTAGGCTCAGTCGTATTTTTGCCATGACAATTCTGTGATCAGTGGACACACCCTTGAATGAGGAGTAAGCGTTGCAATTTAATGCGCTATTATTCCATTTCTTGTTTATCAATACGTAGTCTCTCTGTGCTTTGGTATTGTTTGGGTATGTGTAGGCCCAAAGTTTTCCCCTCCCTTTTTTGAAAGCTTGTATTGAGGCATGTTAATCTATTTTCTATTGTGAAATCTGTTAGATGTTGTCCATTTCTATTTGAAGCATTGTGAAGGCTGAATTTGTGGATTCGGTTTTTGCCAATTTGGGCATTCATGTCTCCGCCTATGATGAGAATGTTGTCTCGGGATGCTGCGAACAAGAGAGGATAACTCATCCTAGAAGGCGATGAGTTCAGTTTCTTCACTAACATTGGTAGGGCTGTAGCAGGAGATTATTGTTGCTCTGGAGTTGCCATTGAAAGTGGCTACTATCATCCTAGGTTGTATTTTCTCTATGCTATTTAGTGATTTTAGGGTTCATAGTCCTATAAGTATACCTTCACCTCCTATCATGGCCTTGACAGAATTTTTCCATGCTGATGCAGTGGCTAGCATCCATCCATTACCAGAATCATGATATTTAATATCCTCGCTATGTGTGTATCTGTGCTCTTGAATGCATATTATATCTATTTTATGTTCTATGGCTGATGCAGTCAGCTCCGGTAGTTGTCCTATTTCATTTAAGGTTCTAATGTTGAAAGTCGCTATTTGTATTGTTTGTTTGCATTTTAGTAATTTTTGATTGAGCTCTGTAGCTGATTTTTCGAACACTGAGGCTAGGGCTCCAACCTTAGCAGTACGCGCCCCTTTTTTATCTGTGTGAAGAGCGATGCAGTTTGGAGTTGTAGTTTGAGTGTGGGTCATGGTTATCTTTCGATGGCTGTTTTTATTCTCATCCACAGTAGCCACCCTTATAGATGAGCAGCAGTAGTTCCCCAATTGAACTAATTGATCCTGGCCGTTGATCTGTAGGATTCATACATCCAAGACTAGGTTAGGCAACACGTTGAGCAGTCAGAGAGTTTATCCTCTTGCCTTTACGTCCACCATGCTGTTTCCCATGGCTTTCGATTAAAAAAAAAATAAAAAAACTTTTGTTCCTATGTTTTTCATTATTAAGTTTTAACTTAGTTAAAGTCAATGACTTACCCTTCTTCTAAAAAGAATTCCATGTTCTGAGAGTATTAGCTTTTTACATAAAAAATAACCCTACAAAAACATAAACCCAACAGAATGGAGTACCTAGTGAGAATCAAAATCACTAGCTCGCTAGCCATTATGTTTTTAGAACATGTCTTAGTCATTTTCTAAGCTTAGATTTGTCCAGCACAAAGCTAGAACTATGGGTCACACTGTGAGAATCAAACTCACTAAGAATGGTGTGCTTGCCAACTTGCTAACCATTGCAATACAGGAGTAATTAAATCTAATTTAATCTAAATTTATCTGTTTTTTGCTTATTTTTGTTTTTTTGTGTGATTTTTTTATTTTATTCATTTATTTTTTTTAGAGATGAGATTTTTTTTGGTTATCTTGATTATTTTGCTATTTATTTTATAAATCTGCAACCTTTTAGATTCAATAGCTAACAAGGATATTAATGCTGTTAAAAGAAGTTTTGAAAGTGTTACTATGATTCTAAAAGTGTACAAATTTGTAAATCCATTTTTTTTTTCTTCAAAATGTTTTCTAGGGACCAAAAAAATCCCAACTGGTCGGGTAGAAAACCCCATGATTCAGCTTGAAATTAAAACCTACTCAGAACGTTTACAGGAGATAAAAAAGTGTGCTAGGAGGGATGAGAGTACCCCAATTGTTCCCCAACACCTACGTAAACCCCCAAATGGTAAGGACACTCTTTTTTATTTCTGGGACATTGGAATGAGATTAATTTTTGCAAGGTTTACTAGCAGATTAATGTCTTTATCTGTGTGTTGTTCATTTCTGTAATGTGTTGAATATTCTGGAGATGCAGGTAGCATATTGGTATTAATGAGAAAAATGGAATCGGTAAGTAGAATTCAATTTCCAGATGAGACTGTTTGTGTTCATTTTGCTTTTTGGGAAAGGCATGCCTCCATCTTTTTTTCTCTCCTAACTAAAAAATTCTCTAACCTCTCAATATAAAATGACCCAAGACTGATTGACATGCCATTAAAATCAATCTTTTTTTTTTTTTTTTTCAAATGTTGTTTGATGTTTGACATGAAGGATTTTATTATTCTATACATTTGAGTATCTTCATTGATTTTTTGCTTAAAAAATATTTTTTGCTGTTAAAACTTTCTAAATCAGTGGTCAATCTAAGGCTGATTTTCTGGTAAAAACCGAACAATTTTTTCCAATTTTCCTGAAGATTCTATTCTTTACATTCACTTTTGTAAACCTTTTAAGTTATAGGTAAAATAGCAGAAAAGACTGTTCTTTTGCCTTGGATGGTAACCAGTCTAGAAGACTGCAATGCATTGAGATGGTTACATACATATATTATGTGAACACCATAATATATATTATGTTGCAGTGATAGATTATGGTGAATCTGACATAGAAATATGTGAAAAGTTGGATAAATCAAACACTTAAAACCGATTTAGTGGTGTGATATTTCGTTCTTTTATATCTAAGAACTTTTTCAAACTGGTGATCATCATACTACACAAAAACAAAATCAAAATAAAAAATGAATAAAAAAAGGGACATTTTCTCCATTCTGTGCCCCCTTACTTTTGAGGATTCTTTCCTTATCACTTTCTCTTTCCTCTTTTTTGCTCTCCTTCCCACCTAGACATCTCGTTATAGTCAATGTCTTTCAACAAAACAGGATATACCAAAACCCCTTTTCCCTCCAACTTTTCCCTATTTCTTCTCATCATCTCACTAAAATTATTTCCACTTTCACACAATAAAAAATCTTTAATGAAACCTGATACATTTGACTCTAAACCCTTTCCTTCTTCCTGCTACACCTTTATCCTCTCCATTATCTTATGTTCCTCATTTGCTTATAAATAGAAAAACTCAGAAAACAGTTTCAGTTTGAAAAAGTTCTTTAGAAATAAAAGATCGAAATATCATGCCTCTAAATCGGTTTTAAGTGTTTGATTTATCCAACTTTCCACATATTTCTATCATATATGATGTGGTGTTTACATCCCAGAAAAAAAATTGGAGGTTTTACAAGTATATTTAGGTACTCACTTGCTGCCAAAGATGAAAAAAAGTGTGTGTTGTATGTTTATAATTTGTCATCAATATTTTTCTAGCAATTTATATTTGTTTTCACAGCTTCCAAACCAAGTGCTAAAACTTCAAATGTAGCCCAGAAAATTTCCAGACGTGAGCCTGTACCTTATGTCGAACGTCTACGTCAGCATTCTAATAAAGGAACCTATACTGCACAAGGTTAGTATTTGGAATAGAAATAGGGTAGCCCATATTGCAAAGGTTGTTATAGGGCTTAGAATATGCCAACTGCATTTTCTGCAGTGGGGTAAGACCTCACTCCATAGGGTTATCCTGGGTATGACACTAAACTGTATCCCATGGCGAGGCTCCAGTTCTGGAGTTTTGAAATAGTATGGGGTCACTCCTTCATTGCCATTACTAACAGGTTCACTGTGACCTAGAATGGTCATATCAGGTAGATATGTTTAAAAATTATTAGTATTAGATAGAAATACTTGAAACGATATAACTGAGCAAATTGTATTAAGAATGATTATTTGAAGCTAAAGAGGTGTGTTCAGAGTAATAGTCATCATTGTCGGAAATGGAATCTGAGTTAAAGTCCCGAGTAAAGTCTTTATGCTAATACCATTGAGGAAAGTATGGAACCATTTATTCTATACATAAATAGTAGGGCACACCTAGCTCTTTAGACTTGATTAGGCAACCAGTCTATAAGAATGAAAACTCTGAATTCAAATCAACTATATTCCACTTAGATATTGACCTTGTGTAAGAGAGGCTAGGTAAATACATACTTAAAGTTATAATTGTTCACAAAGATTATTATTATTATTAGTTGCTTGAAACCATATAATTTCTTAAAATACTTTAAACCACATAATTAGGTACAAATTATTAGAATAACCAACCAACCAAGTATATTAGTGTATAATGATAAATAAATTGTTCTTATAAATTATTTACAATACATTTATCAGAAACTAGACAACCTGTAAACCCAATGGATTCCTCTAGTAATAATGGTCTATGATGATATTAATGCTTCTATTTAAAACTGCCCTGTTAGCAGGGGCTGTAGAATATGCCAATATGTGCCTCTGCAGAAAGGTAAGACCTCTCCAATGTGGCCACCTGTTGGCTGTGGGTGGTGACCCATATTGCTTGAGGATGAGATCCTGGTAGCTGAACAGTCCTTGACCCAGCAACTAAGCAGTCAAGTGATCTGCAATACTTCACTTCAGCTCTACACAGGCAGATGGATCAATCAAAAACAAACACTACTTCTGGCTTACTTAAATAAAAAACCTAAGAGGAACCTTTCTAAATCATCAAATTCTGATACAGAAATAGAGAATTCTCAGTGTATTGAGTAATAGAATCACTAGAAAATGTACCTCTCAGTAAATTGTCACCCTTTCTCATTGAAAACTGATCAAACCCTAAATTATTTTAAAATCTCAGGAACAGAAATCTCTAAGTGAATGAGAAAAAACATGCAGAAAACATTTAAAATAAAGAAGTTTCACAATTACAAATGTAAGGCTTACTGACATGAGAGGATAAACATTTGTAAACTTATAAGAAGAAGAAGAAGAAGAAGCCAGGAACTGAGTCTGGCAACAGAAGAAGAGATCAATGTGGCATTGCATAAGTAGCATGTCACTGAACATAAAAGAATCAGCATGGAATGGTGAGACCATACGGACAAACACTTATAAACTCACATTCAACTTGTTTACAATTCCTATAGAAAAAAAATTGGTTTCACAATTGAAAAAGTGGAACTTTCAAACCTAAACTTTTTTAAAAAAAAGAAGAAAAACACTGTCAATGCCTGATGAACAATCAAGGAATCAAAAACAACCACATTGAAAAACTATAAATCAAAAATAAACACAAAGTCCAAAACTATATGAAACATGATAAAAAAGATAGCTGACATGAATAATAACAATCCAATAAAATATCTCATCAAAAACGACATGAAGATCACAAACAGAAATGATATCGCTAACATCTTAGCAGACAATTTCTCACCAAATTTCGCCTCAAAAAATCAAATAAAAAAACTGTAGAAAAGAAAAAAAACTCAATTTCAACTCAAAAAACACAAAAAACTTTAATTATTTTTCACAAGAGAAGAACTCAATGAATTACTTATTAAAACACACAATGCACCAGTTGGCCCCAACAATGTAACTGATGAATTCTCAAACCAGCCACCTCAAGTATCTTCTGAGTAGCTTCTCAATATCTTTAACAAAATATGACTAGAAATCTTCATAAGAGTGGCATTCATTAAAAAAGAACACCTAATTGTAATCTTCTTTAACCTGAAAAAGGCCTATGATATCACATGGAATTATGAGAGACCTTTAACAATTCAGATTGAAAGGCAGAACACCACACTTGATTTAAAACTTTCTAGAAAATCAATTTTAAGTTGCATGTAGGAAACACATTCTCCAACTTAAGAGCTGGAAAACTATTCCCCAAGGGAGCATCCTGTCCATAAATCTCCTTAATATCAAAATGAATAACATTGTTAAAAACATATGCACCACACAGAGCACAAGTTATAACTGTGTTTAAATAAGACCAGCAAATGGACAACAGAACATGGTTTTAAATTTTCCCAAACTAAGACAGTGTAAGAATTTCTGCAACCTCTGCAGAATGCACAAGAGTCTGTGTTTAAAGCTGTGGGGAAAAGAAATACCAATAACAGATCAACATAATTTCTGGGGACTATATTTGATAAGAAATTGTCTTTCATTCTTTATATAAACTACTTTAGACAAGGCAATCAACTTACTCAGAGTAATAGCCCACACTGATGAAGGAGCTGATAAGAAATCACTACTTAAACTTTACTGAACAATTGTGAGATGAAAAATTTACTATGGTAGTTTCATCTATGGTACCACAAGACTTGAGTACCTCAAAAAATAAGAAACAATTCCTCATTGGCATATCTTTGATAGAGAATCTTAATAGAAGCAAATGAAACCCCTCTATCACTGAGAAGACTAAAGCTCGTACTCCAATACAATTCACAATTATCATGACCATCAACCTCTGCCTATGACTGTGTATTTAAAACATAGTACAAAACCCTTTTTGAGGAAAATTCCACCACCATTAAACTATTCAGTCTCCATATTGGGGAGCTCATTAGTGAAATGGAAATGGACTCGAGTCACAGGCACCAATCAACCATCTTGAAAACTCCACCCTGGCAATTGAAACAATCAGATTTCATTCTTGATTTGACAAAATGCTCAAAGAACAGAACAAACCTAATTACATTTTGGGAAGAATTTCAAAATATAAACGAGTACTATTCTGACAACAAATACATATACACAGATGAATATAAGAATAAAAATGTGCAGTGGTAAATGCTGCCACCTATGGCAGCAAAGAATACATGAAGAAACTGCCAAAGACTGCATCAAGTTACACTGCTGACTTAACTGCTATTGATTTAGCATTGAACATCATCAGAAACAGCAGGTCAAGTAAGTTCAGGTTCTGTATAGACTGAAAATCATAACTTGAGGCACTGAAAAATAAAAATATGAACAATTCCACTAATTATTCAACCTTTTTTAAACCCTCCGAAAGTTACACATGAACCAATCAGGAGAATTATCAGTAAACAATTGGACATCAAACTAGGACAGTTTAAGCAAGAAGAACTAGACTCAGTACTAAGAAAAATTAAAAATAGAAAAGCAGCAGGGCTTGATGAAATATCCCCAGAAGTATGGAATTTGACGACATACTGCTCTGACACTGTAATGCCGTATATAATCAAAACACAATAGACAGATGGACAAAGGGGTGCATCCTCTCCTTCCCTAAGAAGGGCGACCTTGGATTAGCCAAGAACTACTAAGGTATAACCCTTACATCCATAGCGGTCAAGACATACAATGTTCGACTACCCAACCACATAGAACCCAAAATTGAGAAGATACTTAAGAAGAACCAAAATGGCTTTCCGAGAAATCAATCCATGACGTCATCAATTTTGACTATCTGTTGAATTCTTGAAGGTGTACGTGCAAAAAACCTAGAGGCAACAATATTATTTGTCAACTTCACCAAGGCCTTTGACTCCATAGACAGAGGGAAGATGGAGCAAATACTCCTCACCTATGGCCTCCCCAAAGAAACCTTTACAGCCATAATGATGCTATATAGAAACAAAAAGTTTAAGTCCGCTCCCTGGATGGAGACGCAGACTACTTCAACATTGTAGCAGGTGTGCTGCTAGGAGACACATTAGCCCCATACCTCTTTATCATCTGTCTAGACTATGTGCTTAGAACATCTATTGATAAAATGAAAGACAACAGTTTCAAGTTGACAAAGAAAAGAAGTAGAAGATACCCAGCATAAAAAATTATGGTTGCAGACTACGTCGATGACATAGTGCTTCTGGCAAATACACCCGCCCAAGTCGAAACCCTGCTACATAGTCTGGAATGAGCAGCTGCTAGCATAGGCCTTCATGTCAATGCACACAAGACAGAATACATGTGCTTTAATCAAAGAGGTAACATCTTCACACTAAACGGTAGTTCTCTGAAACAAGTAGATAAGTTCACCTACCTAGGAAACAGTGTCTCATCAACCAAGACAGACATTAACACAAGACTAGCAAAGGCAAGGATAGCTATCGATAAGCTATCGGTCATATGGAAGTCAGATCTGACTGATAAAATGAAACACAGTTTTTTCCAAGCAGCGGTTGTATTGACTGCTGTATTGATGCATTACATGGATGATAACTAAATTTATGGAGAAAAAGCTTGACGGCAACTACACAAGAATGCTGCGAGCAATATTGAACAAGTCCTGGAGGCAGCACCCCACAAAACAGCAGCTGTACGGCCACTTTTCACCCATCACGAAAATTATCCAAGTTAGACAAACCAGACATGCAGGACACTGCTGGAGAAGTAGGAACGAACTCATAAGTGATGTACTCCTGTGGACCCCTTCACATGGATGAACAAAGGCTGGACGACCAGCAAGAACCTACATACCACAGCTCTATGCCGATACACGATGTAGCTTTAAAGACCTACCGGAAGCGATGGACAATAGTGGCGGGAGTGGGTCAGGGAAATGCGCACTGGTGGTGCGATATGATGATGATGATTCAACTTTGCAACAGAATCTTTAACCCCTGTAATACAAAAACAATCATCTTCTGTTGGATACTGTTATATACCCTACCAGTGAAGTGGGGGGGTGTCCTCGTGGTGTAATGGTTAAAGCGATGGATTGCGGAATCATAGTGAGCGAGTTCGTACTCCGGTTGCGCTATTATGTTCACTTTTGGGCAAATACCCTTGGGAAAGGTATGAACCCCCTTATCCTCCCAGCTACTGCTGTTCTTCTAGGAGAATGGCTTTGGCATTAAATAACCTACAAAGGTTGATATGCCATTAAACAAAGAAACCAAACCAAACCTAACCTACCAGTGAACATTAATGGGTATGTCCTGTTCCTTTTAAATACATCAGACACTATTGTGGTGGTGGTGGTGGGGCTAATTTATGCTGAATAAGTAGTTACCATGAGCAGTTGGTACCTTCTTCACGCTGCTGGCAAGTATTGTATCTTGTTGATGTTATAAAGATTTCCATTTCTTTCTTAACCTCTGTTTTGGGTTATTCTCATTCAGTAACCTTTTCTAAGGTTACAACAGATAACTAAGCCATTTGGCATTTGTGGAAATGAAAAAGTAGATAAAGCAGCCAAAAAATTACTATACAGTATCAAAACAGATGCCAAAATTCCTAACACGGATTTGAAACCAACAATTAATTGGTTCATAACAAATAAATGGGCAACTTTTTGGTATACCTACACAAACAATAAACTAAAAAAATCTCACCAACTATCAAAGAAAAGTACCAGAATTATCAAAGTGTGAGAAAAGAGGAGTTTATTCTTGCTCGACTCCATATCAACCACACCTACATAACACACTTATATCTGCTTTTAGGAGAAGATTATGCTTTCTATGTCATTTGCCATTTACAGTGGAACATATATTGATGAAATGTATTGATTTCAATCAAATTCACTCTAGACATTGCAAGGTGAGCAACCTGAAGGACCTTTCTGAGCAGGTCAATTCAAATGACGTTTTTGGATTCCTGAAGGAGGTAAGACTGTTCCAAAAAATATAAATACTCCACGGGAATTTTACAAACTGTTTTTCTACAAGGAATGTTAACAAAACTAGATTTTTCTGGCATGCTATCTTTCTACAAAGATTATTTCATATCTGTACATCTGTTGGCATTAAACTGACTCACTGAGGTTGATGTACCTATCCTATGTTCATCTTACTTGGATGGTTTTTGAGATGAGAGGTAAGTGGCCATAAAACTGTTGTTTAGTGGGGTGTTGTTTCTAGAATTTTTTCAAAACAGTTCCAATCTGAATTTTTCTCCAAACATTTTCTTAGCCCCCAGGTGGTGCATCCATACAGTAGTTCTGACACAGCCACAACTTGGAAGAAATTTTGCTTTATTTAATCAGAGATCAGATTTCCATATGATCAATAACCTGTCAATAGCATTCTATGCCTTAGCTAGGCATAAGTTGATATCACATTCAGTCGATGAGCAATATATAATTTTATGTCATTTTTTTCTTTGTTTCCAATTGATTTCTCATAGATTTTTAAAAAAATAACTCAAAAGTTTAAACTATAAAATTAATGGTAAAATGTGTTGTTTAAGGTAAAATAGAAAAAATTAAAGCTTTAACTGTCAAGAAAATTTGAATTATTTTTTAACTTTATCTTTAGACCACTTGCCTATGAGAACAGTTACCTTAAAGAAGCCCCCAACTCAGAGGCGCCATACAGGTCCCCCTCATAAACCAAAGACATATGTACAGCAGTTACAAGCATTGAATGCTGCGGCCAAGCAGAAACAAGGTGAGTTAAGAAACTGCTTCTTGTGTAATGCCAATCCTCTGACATGGTGTCAATTGTAATGTGATCTCTTGTCAAGGTGTTCATGTTACACCGTATCCTAAACCCACTGGTCCAACGTCATCCACAAGACTGGTCGTTGGTCCTGTATTACTGGTTAGATCTAAGTCTCCGGTTTCAAATATCAATTCGATTTCACTTGCAAATCACATTGTGATTTTTGATCCTGGCAAGTAGTTATCGGGTCATAGAATTCCAAAAGCTCTCTGTTGGTTCACCTGCAAGCTTGTTGGGTGAGAATCAGGTTAACAGAAAATAAATATGACCAAATTGATTAGATTTTAGAGAGATAAAAGTTTTTATATATATGTCATCAACAATACATATAATAAATACAATTCTCATGGCAAAAATGAATGTCTCTTGTATATGAATGATAATCAACTAAACAAAAAATACTTTGTGTAATTTCATTAAAAGAGAGAGGTAGCTTTGTTTTAACCCTTTTTGATTACTCTAGGTTTTTCGATGTTTTCGTTCTCAGTGGTAGTAATAGTAGTAACAGAAGTAGTCTTAGCTGTTAGAGGAAGTAATCCGTTTCTTCATATTTATATCAACAGTACATGTTAGTGGACACTTTGTTTCAATCTCTGGTGTCACTTCCTCTCTTCTTCAAGTCTCCAACTCAACTCTCTGACTGTCTCTAATCAAACTCAACTTAACTACCCACTTGCTCCTTTTATTAGGAATGGGGTTAACTTATTTCTAAAATACAAAAACTTTACACTCGTTTCATCTTTCGGTACCCTGACCATATTGTCATTGTTCTAAGTTTATCTATTAATAGATTTGAGCAATTTTGGTAAGCTCATCTATCCCTTGGTGCACATACTTTAAGTGCAATTATGCATATATATATATATATATATACATATGGTGGGTGTATGGGCTTCGTAAATATATATGTACATGGATGTGAATGTATATTAGTTTCAGAAGTTAAGGATTTTGGCAGATTTTAATAGATAATAAAATAGAAAGAGAAGGATTTCTTGATGGGGATGAAAGGGTTAGTTTTTTTAATGTCCTTCGTAAACTGAAGTCTTTGGCTCTAGTACAGTCAGAGTTCAGTAGACAAAGATGTTACTTTTTTCAATGTATTTTATTGTATGCTATGGTAAGAATGTATTTATTACCTTTTATATATTGTTATGAATGTTCTAATTTATCATTATAGTTAATCTCTTATGTTATAAATTAAACTTTATCATAGATATATATGTATTGGAAAAAATGTATATATAAGGTTTTGTATTATTAATTACCCATAAATGAGGACTACTCTATTTCTTTGCTAATTTTTTTTTGCTCTATTTTAGTTATAAATTATCTGCAATGATTTTCCTTGGCAAACACTTAAAAATCATTTGCTATGTGATTTTGCAATGAATGTTCTTGTTTTGTCTTCAGAATCTTCTTCAAACATGTGGAAAATAACTAAAGAACGAACTACCAGTCGCCAACATCCTTATGCCAGTCCCTACAGTTTGTCAGATTGTAGGTCCATGACGCCTGCTGATTGTTTGTCAGATATAAGCGAATGGGTATTGGATGATAGAATCAAAGATATTTTGTCTGAAAGTCCAGAGGTAATGTTATGTTTTATATACTGGAGTTAATGTTGTTATATTAAGTGTATTGATTAAACTGTCCTAGTTGATAATTTGTTCTTTAGGGTCTACTGTAGTATGTATCCTAGTGATTGTAGAGAGTTAAAAAGAAAAGACAAATATCACAATCACCTGATCAGCTAAAGTTATATGGTAGGTTTGGCAGAAGTAATAGGGTAGTCAATAACAATATTTATAATAAAAAATAATATGTAATGTTACTGATGCCCCATTACTTCTTCACCCAGTTGAAAATTCACAGATTACACCCAATGTCTTATTTTCTAACTTTGATTTTGATAATTTGTCTCTAACATTAACATAATATACAAGTTGAAAATCTACTTTATAGGCAGAATTTTTAGTGACATTGAACTGTTATTTTTGAGCAGCAGAAATGAGTCACCAATGGGCACCATCATTTTGGTTGATGTTGTCATAACCCAGTTGATCAATCAAAGCCAGCTGCCTGAGTCATGTGATCTAAACATGTACTGTGTGGCTGCTTTGACAATAGGGATTATACCAATTTGTATCAGTATTTTTTTTGTTGGCAGATAAGTGCTACTGAAACTGTGATAAAAAAAAATTATTGAAATTGAAGCTTATTTTTTATTTATTTTTTTTTACAATGTTGACAAGTTAACGTTTATAAACTCTACATGGACTCTTCTGTAAAAATTTAGAAAAGTTCTAGAGTTTTCGAAATCTAATATGTAACAAACATGCTACAGTGTTCTGATTCATCTGATATATCTAAAAGAAATAAGATATTTTGCATAAGGTAAATCAATTGTATTCTTATTTAAAAAAAAAAAAAAAAAAAAAAAAAAAAAAATCACATTTACTCAACATAAACAGTTTAAATATTAGTTTCTTCTTTTTGTAAAATTATTAGAAAAGAAACAAGTTCCTATCTAAATGTACATACTAAAAACTAGATGACAAATATTTTTTCATCAATTTTCTCTTTTTAAATACATTTTCAGATTGAAGCTGTTGCTTCCAGTAGAATGTCAGAATCGGTGTCGGATTATTTTGATGAGGTGTTTTCGAACTCTGCAAGACAAATGGAATCATTTTGTGCCAGCTCAGAAGACGTCTCCAGTCATATTGACTGGGTGTCTCTAGAAAAAGGTTTATCTGAGCAAATGAATGGATCTGATCTTCAAATCTAAACCCTGGAATAATGGCTCAGTGATAGAGTATTATCTAGAGGATGTACATTCTTAAATTTATTCTCTAGTTTCAACTCAGGATTCTAGGTTTATAGACACACACACATTTTTTTTTTTAATGGTATTGACTCATTTCTGTTCAAAGAATGTTGGTCAGTTAGAAGAAACACAAAGATCTTTACAGGCTTTTGTCAAATCGTCATGCCTTTACAGCCATAGATTTGGAAATCTCTACTTGAGCAAAGCTAAGTAAGTAAATTGATGTACTTAATGGGAATATAAGCAAGTTCAAACCCTTGCTTGGAACTGCTGCTGTTACTTTTATGTTAACAAAATGCATGACTTCAACCTCCCTAGTCTCAGTATTTATTAATTTACCACTGGCTTCATATACCATAATAGCAAAGAGAGAAGTTAAATATATGACTAGTTCATTCAACCCATAGTTACTTGCCCATACAGTAACAGCAAGTGCCCTATTATATCCATTGTTAGTAATGACAACATGTACCAATGTATATAGGGTCTAAATTAAATTAGCTATCATCTTCACTGTATCTCTCATTCTACCATGTACAACAGATTTTCTTTATAGTAATTTACTAAATTTTAGCTTAGTTTGGCTGAAGACCACAATAACAGGGCACCTGTTAGGATCAGACTTGCTGCACCAACAAGACTAACTTGTTAACCATACCATAGTAAGCACCTCTTGATTTAATTTGATTTTATATTTAACCAAGGATTATCACAGGTCGGACCATGAGGGGGTTGGAATACCTTATGTTCTAATTTGGATAGATTTTAGTATTTAGCTTTTTCAAGAAGCACTGAGCTGTTATTTTTTTTGAAAGAAGTTAAATCAAAATTTCCAACATTTCTCCAAGTTTGGTTGGCCATGAAATCTACTTAAAAAAATTATCCAATAGTGATACAAATCTGTCCCATTTTTCAAATGAATATTTAAACAATGTTGTGCATATTATTGAAATCACTTCATCATGTTGTTGATACCTGTTGATTTTATGATGAGTGGAGTGGGGGGGGGGAAAGGTGGAAATTCGGTTAAATGTGAAAAAGAAAAGATGAAATTTTTAGAAGTGAATCCTTCAAAAGAAAATTTCTTATCTGTGGGTAAATCATAAAATAATTTAGTGATATACTGTCCCTGACCCCCCCCCCCCCGAAAAAAAAAAAAAAACAAACTTTAATGGTATGGCTGATACTGTATTTGTTGTGGTTTATAGCGAACTTTAATTATTATGACTATCTGCAATCTCATTGATGGGTTGGTCAGTCATTTGATCTTAGGATATATCAACCCTTGTTGGGTTATTTAATGCTAAATTCAGTCTTTTTTTGCCAGCAATTAGATGGTTTAACGTAACTAATAATAAATGGTAAACAATTATAGCTTCAAAGCTGGTTAGTTAGTTATAGGGCATAGCAACCATTGTTGGGTTATTTAATGCTGAAGTCTACTTTTTTTTCTTTCAAGTAATTATATGCTTTCAAGCAACAAATTCTTATTCAATTGGAATATTTGAAACCATATAATACCCATCAGTTAGACACAGTTGTATGGTTTCAAGTATTCCTATCTAATACTAATCTCGTACTTACAATTTTTAAACCTTGGACCCTATCAGGTACTACCACACTGTGCATTAGAGTTGTTTTTATGGCATATCAACCCTACTTTGGTTATTTAATGCCAATCATGGGTTTTCAAGTATTCCTATTGAGTACTAATAATTTTCAAACTGATCTATTTGACCTACTTGGGTTAGAGTATTGGATCTATTTTGGTGTTGTACCCAGGGTAGGATTTTAAGTAAGGTAAGCAAACCTTAAATTTACGCATCCCACTTTTTATTGCTTCAAGGATCCTATTAGTAATAAGAGATAGGCAAAAAGACATTAGTCTGCTAGCACTGCCCTTTAATTTTTTTAGTTAAAAGTTAATATTTATTTATTTTTCGTGTGATACAAATTTACATATTCAAGATTGATTGCATCAGATCAGGTAAGATATCCTTTGAGTTTGAAAGGCTAGTTATTTTTTGATATTTCTGCTTATTCATTTTGAATTGATTTACATTATAAAGGCCAGGAGTTTGAACTTCTTTATATGAACAAGTGCCAAAAAAATTCTAGATCAGCCTTAATTATATATATATATATATATATATATTCCTTACATAAAGTTTCATGTATTAAAAATGCAATCCACAAATGAAACCCAAGACTTGACTGGTCAGTATTTGAAATCTTGCTCAATTAAGATTTAAACCAGAAAAGAAAAACAGATGTTCAAGAAATCTAAAAATAAAATGTCTTTATTCATATAGAGTTATACAAGTTAGAATTTGGCAGCTCTTAGGTAGTCAATAAGACAATTGGTCTGGGAGAACTGGCACTGCAATTCTGTCCAGATTGCAACATTTTTGGCATATAAGAGTTGAAGTTGTTCAGTCAGTTTAGTGTTTAAGCTGATTTCATTAAAATGAAGCTGAAAAAAACAAAATAATAAATAATTAGTCCTTATTTCTTTTAAAAAGTAAATGTATACATTGTTCCTGGTAAATTCAAACAAGCTGTACTCATTGTTAATAATTGATATTGCAACTAAGATTGTGAAAATATATTTTTGTGCATTGTATAAAAGGTAAGGCAGAAGTACCAATCCATATGTAAATTACAGGAGAGTGTTTACCTAGACTTTCTGTAGCTCCACAGGTAATTTAAGTATTTTACAGTCTGAGTTTTCATTGCAAATAAACATTTTTAACAAACATATTATATAGGATTTGTAAATGAATTGTTTGTAGGTAATAGTTTTTTGTTTTACATTATTGCTATCTTGGGAGTACTCTACATTTAGATAGTTTAATGTCATATACACTACATATTGTTTTTGTGATAGTGCTCAATGTCTGTTCAGAGGGTAAGTGAAGTTAAAAAAATTACCGATATTCCACTTTTTTTTTTTAATTAAAAAAGTTAATTTTTTTTTCCTACCTGGAGAAACAATCCAAGATATGCCTGTGTTAGTTCAAAATCTCGTTTTTTGTCTAACATGTAGCTGATCAGCTTTACAAATTGCAGCATCACCAGATCAGACCCTCCTTCACTGGGGGCCAAACTTCGCAATTCTAAGTCAATTGCTGATGGTCCCATCTCTTTTAGGTTACTTAAAACTTTGTCAACTGCAAAAGATAAAAATTAGTTCATTTTAACTGAAATGCAAAGTATAAATGTCTGGGGGATAACTCCAAAGACTAGTGTTTTATTTTTTTTGTCGGGGTGTGATGATCAGGTTAGTTATTGGAAAAAAAAAAAACAGGTGAAATTCACTCACAGTCAGCATCGACTTCAGCATCTTGAAGGATTTTCCCAAATTCAGTCAAATTCTGTTTCAGTCCAAATGATATACGAGAAGCCACCTAATATTGAAGAAAAAAAAAAAAAAAAAATGGTCAGAAATTAAATTATTTTTCCTTTTTTCACAGCTATATTCTTCTTTAAAATATTTGTACTCAATAAATATTGAACAAACAAAAATGTCCTTTTGGCTATTTCTTTATGCAAAGTCTGAAACTGATATTACAGTTTGATTTATGATCAGAAAAGAGACAACAAAATCAGTCAAAATTTTAGTTGACTAACCACTTTTTATAATGATTTAGCCATTTCACGATTTATATGCTTGCAGCCACACCATGACAATTCTGTAGTTTCAATAGTAACAAGGCTTTTTTTCTTTTTAAATACCTCCTATAGCAGTTGCCCACCAATACTAGGAAGCCTAGTCTATTCTACTGTCTGCTCTATATGCTCCAACTCAGTGTCATGGTTATTGACTAACTGTGATACTTTCAATAAATCCTTATGTAAATGATAACTAATGCATATTCATAAGTGATGATAACATTATAAATGGCAGCTTTCATGAAGCAGCACACTATTTTTGCTTCAGGTAAGTGAAATTCATTACACCAAATACTTTTGCTTTTATATATTAATACTTAGAAAATTCAAGATATTCTTCAAGAGAATAAAAATCCACATATATAGACTTACCTTTTCATTTTCAATAACATCTTTTTGTGGAGCAAATTTTAATTTAAGTCCTGGAATTGTGGGTAGGAAAAATGGTGCTGCTTTTAACTTCTTTGGAGGCATCTTTGGTTTGTTTCTTAGCTGTGAATAAAAAAAAAAAAGTAAATCCAATTAAGTTGATAGTCACTGCTTGCTTCTTACTAGGAAGATGAGGATTTTATTGTTATTAAATTGGAAATAAACACAAAGTTATAAATTCCTTTTTTCTGTCATCTTATTTTTGCTTTTTCTCACAATGTTTAAAGTCAATTCACTCTATAATCCTTAAAGCAAACAGTGTTAATCAGAAAGAAGTAATCTCTAACACTTTGAACTCATTTCCTTGAAGCACAAAAGGTTAAAACAACTCACCAAAACCCAGCCTACACTTGTTTATTCAAGGGTTTACTAAACTAGCAGAAGTTTTGGATTATCTTGGTTAGAAGCCATAAACAGTTTCCTATCTCAACCAACCATTGCATTCTAGGAGAAAATCTTTGCTCTTTCTGGATTTAATACAAACTGTACATTCATTTGTGCATTAATTGGAACTAAACCCTTTTCACAAGTTTATTCTCAGTATTTAATGTTGTGATAAAAAGAAAGACAAAGGGGGGAAAAAATTTTTTATTTATTGTTGAGCGGCTACCCGATTGAAGGGAGAGAACTCGTGTATTCTTTGATTAAATCCACTTTTAAATTAAAAAAAAAAAAAAAGTTATTAGGACTGGCATATATTTTCAACTTTTTCACCATCTGATCCTAATTCATTTTTGGAAAATACTGGATGATCCAACATGAGGAAGAAAAGACGATTAAAAAAAATTAGTTTTAATATCATTATTGTAAATGATACTATTATTTCTGCTATCATCATTACCTGCAGAGGAGAAAATCATGAATATAAATATAATTGCCACCAAAAATGACTTTTTTTAAAAAGGTATATCAACTCCTTATGGAATATTTAAGGGCAAAACGTGTTTACAATCATAGCTATTTATGTTTTCAACATTTTTTGCTCTATTATTAATCATTGGTTTAGTTTCTTTAATAGCATATCAACCTTCATGGGGTATTTAATGCCAAAGCCATTCTTGTAGAAGAACTGTAGTGTATTATTTAACCCATAGCCGAGAGAATGCCTTTTTCAAGGGTATTAGTCCAAAAGTAAATATAATAACGCAACTGGAGTTTGAACTTGCTATGTTGTTGCGATATAGCACATTAGCCACTACACAATGGGGAAATCATAGGGGAAAATTACTTTTGTCCCATTATAATTGTTAGATTTATATGTCCATTTTAGACATTGTAAGAAATGGACCCAGTAACCTGAGTTCAAATCTTGAAAAAGGCTGTTCACATTTTCCCAAAGGTGCTAACCTGGCATTCGTGCCAGATAGGCCATTGTAAGTTGAATACGTGGAAAGTCAGATAAATTAATACATGGGCAATCAGTCTAGAAGGAAAACTTTGAATTAATATCTGTAGGGTAATCTACTTAAAAAAAAATTGACTATGTCACATCCATGGCAGAAGGATTGGTTTTGTTGATTATTTGGCTTTATGGCAAATCTACCTTTGTGGGTTATTTAATGCCAAAGTCATCCTTATAAAAGAATGCTGGGAGGGGTGTAAGGAGGTTCATATCTCTTCCAATTGTATAAGTTCAAAAGTGAATGTAATAGTGCAACTGGAGTTTAAATCATTTACTTTAAAGCTGAAGTCCAATACTTTAGCTGTTCCACTACAGGTTATCAATGCCAAATCTTGTGGGTGTGTATATAATTGGTAAGTAACAATTTTTTAAATGAATTAAGGATGATTTGTTTGGATACCTTATCAAATACTTGATGAATCTATTTGCATTTACTGGTAAATAGTAGGGCAGACTATGCTCTCTCTTTCTGAAGTGCATGCAACCAATCTAAAAGGAAAACTGAATTCAAACCAATGATACTCTTCTTGAAAACTGACCTTGTGTCACATTCTGCTCATGGTGGAGGGGTTGGGTAAATACATTTAGTGCAACAACTTTTATGGAACAGATGTAGAAGTTTGACTTACACGTATGATGTCCAAGTTGAGAAGATTTTGCCATCGAGACGATGGCAGCAGTGATAATGTAACCAGTTCATCACCAATTTGTTCTGGAGATTTGTAAGGTGACAATAAGTCAAGTTCTTCTGTGGAATGTTCATCACTGGATTCAACTGCAAATGAATTAAAAGAAAAAAAGAAATAATTGCAAAGTTTAGCTAGGAAATAATTCAAAAGGGGAAAAGTGGCTTCAGAGCCCATTAACTCCAATAATGTGACTTGAATAAGAGTAATTTTATAAATTAAATTTTTTTTCTTTTATACTTTTTATCTTATAGTTTAGAATTAAAAAAAAAAAATTACAATACATACAGCTACTATTACTCTTTAGTCATAGATAAACCACAGTCAACAGAAGGGCTAAAGAGTGACATGATCCAAAGCAAAAGTTTGAAGGAGTAACAGTTTGTTCAGAGTCAAACCACACAGATACTACACTTTGATCCTAGATAGAAGTGCTCATCCATATAGAAACAATTTTTTTTTTTTTTGTGAGAACTATAGTATTTTCTATCCGCTCAATTTTTGGTAAGTAACTTCCTTCTAGTAAAATATTTTAAGAGTTATCTCCCTTATTTAGTAACAGGTTGAACTGATATAAATATCTTACCCTGAGTTTTACTACAAGTATTTGGAGTCTCTATTAACGTAGGAGTGAAGTCATCAGGTAGGGCTTGCAATGGAATATGATCATACAGCGTCTTGTTTGACCACAAGTATATCCCAATGTCATCAATATGAGATGTGGCCAAGAATTCCCCAGTAGGTGACATGCTGAGAGAGGAAACTGGAGTGTCCACTTCAAAACAATCGATTAATCTGAAAAAAGAAAATGTGAAAATTTGCTTGATTTTGTAACTGAAGCATTGTCAATATTCTTGATTTGTTTTTCTCTCATTTATATTTCTGTTGGCTGAGTAATTGCGATCATAACAGGCTTTGATGGATTAATACTTCTCTAAAACCTTTTCAGGTCGTTGGGCCTGTCATACTGAGTATTTCTTTTGATGGCAATTGTCAAGACAATTGATAGTTACTTGGTGGCGCTCATCACTACAAGTAATATGCAACTGGTTGTACTGTGTTACATGGTACCAGAAATGGCCATGAATTTATTTGATAATCTTAAGTTATTTGAATTTCCAAAATAAAGTATTGCCATCTACATTATAATGACTTGATTTTAGTGTATTCTTAGTTTTTTTAGAAGAAAAATGTCAATTGCTATAAATTTTATTTAATATATATATTTTTTTTTTCATCTTAATTTTCGTTGCAATATCAATGTTTTAAGACCCAATGGAGTGATAAATTTTATAATTATCTTAAACAGGTAAACTCTTCACACTTAGCTGCAATGTCAATGTTAAGGGCCAGTGTATTTAAATAAAGTTCACCATTTTATTTTTTGCAACTTACTCTGGTCATTTATCTCTATGTCAGTGAAGAATAGTATCAAAACAATAAAAGATAAATTCTTGATGAGACAAAGGACAAAAAGAGGATGTGAGTTTGAATCTCACTAGGTGCTTATTCTTTGTTATAGAGATAATAACCTTAGTGTCGTGTATGAAAGATATCCTTGAAAGCCACTAAAAATTAAATATTTAATTTCCTTATTTTTCAGACTTGAAGGGATTTTGGGGGTTGGTCAACCACTGAAATAAAACAAATTCCATCTTCAAATTTGGTTTGGTTGCTAGGTTTAATGGCATATCATTCTTTATGGGTAATTAGAAAATAACACTTTCTACACAGGAATAAGAAAAAATTTAAAAATTTTAAATAAGAGAAAAATAAATATCTCATGTCTAATAAAATATTTTGAATGTGGAGAAATGATACTTACTTTCCTGAGGGCAAATCCCATGTTCTGACTAGGGAATCCATAGATGATGTAATCAACCACCGAGCATCGGGACTAAAAGTCTGTAAAGAAATTGAAATCAAAATTTATTTAAAGGTTTTAAATTTATTTTTTTCCAGCCTTTTAAACATTGAAATAAATCAAAATTAAAAACTGAATTTTAAAATTTTATGCCTTTTTGGTTGATAATAATAGATCTATTTGATTTGTTAACCTTTGAGTCTGGTATACCCTCATGGTTTATTCAATATCAACACTATACTCGTAGAAGAACAGCAGTGATTCTATTTGATTCATAGCTTTCCCAAGGGTATTCATTGAAAAGTGGATATAATAGCACTACTGGAGTTCAAACTTGCTTTCTTTGGAGGCTACAGTTCAGCACTTTAGCCATTATGCAATGTGGACTTCACCATCAATACGTCTTTTGTAAAGAACAATCAAATATTTACGATATGCAAGCAGTTTCTAAGTAGCATACAAACATAATTGCTAAAAGAAGTGAGGGTGATGCCTACCTTACAATGTTGTATACTCTATAATATTTTTAGGTTACCCCCTCCTTCTTAAACTGAACAAAATCTCTTGAAATCATTGAAATTCTTATCAGAATTCTTCACTTTTCCCTAAATATCAATATCATCATTCAGTCTCTAGTTTAAAAAAAAAAGATGGATTTTGAATTAGCCCTTCATACTTGATGGTAAATTCAGTTGGAGAGTTGAGAATGCAGGAGAATCAGTTGACTGTTGTACTCCTTTCAAATCACTCATGTAGAAAGGGAAATTAAACAGGAAAATAACACAAAAACAGAAAGGAGACAACTGAAAGAGAGAAGGTTACAGTGAAAAAGAAAAAAAAAAGAAGAGAGATTAAGTAGAGTAGAAAAACTGTAGTTTCGTTTCATTGTTTTAATGGCATATCAAATCTTTTAGTTAGAGGAATAAGGGATGTTCAAGAAAAACTATGGAAATGACAGTGAGAAAACTTACCATGTCAGTTATTTGATGATGATGTTCTGAAAACATACGGATCACAATTTTGGTTTCCATGTCAACTACAACAACGGACAAATCATCCAATGACACAGCAAGCATGGCACTAATTTAAAATTGGAAAAAAACACAAAAACAAATAGATAATAAAAAATATAAATAAATACATGAATTTTATTTTTAATTCCTTTCTACTAATTTTACTAACACATCTGGCGTAATCTATATTATAAGGATTAGATTTTTGTACATACATTATCACCAATAAATTTTTTTCAAAAAAAGGTTAATTTTCTTAATCAGAATTTTGTCTTTTTTCAGTCAAACACATATATATACACACACACACAGAGGGTTATTATAATGACTAAGCTAGTCTTGCTGGCACTTGCTTCTGGACAGGACCCAAAAGCTGTTATCTTTTTATGCAGGGAGTGGAAGTTTTGTTTATTTGTTTAATGGCATATCAACTCTTTATGGGTTATTATGATTCATCTGTATAAGTTTGGTTGGTTTGGTTTTATGGCATATCAATCTTCATAGGCTATTTAATCATATATATATATTTTTTTTGTCGTATTTTTTATTTTCAATTCATTCCATCTTCTTAACTGCCTGCTGATAGTTGTTTTGCAAAAAACTTCATGAAACCCAAGTTTGGTTGCAGAATATTTTCCATGGATTATATATATATATATATATATATATATATATATATATATATATATATATATATATATATATATATATTTATTTATTTATTTATTTATTTATTAATTACCTAATAGGCATATATTAAGTATATATGGTTTGTAAGCAAATAGATTGAGGGTAACATTTTAAACAAACCTGATCTTGTTTGTTTGCATTGGTGAAATGAGCTTTTCTGTAGTAGGGTAGGTCAATGAACCTATAGCTTTGATAGGAGGCCAATTTTTCTCACATTTGATAATGTAAATAGAATCTGTTGTTTCAAATAGGTCTTTTTTGTTTGTAGCATTGTGGAAAGCCTTTTGAATATGGGACAGGTCTTTGCATTCTATCAATTATATGCTTCACTGTGTATGGTTTTCCACATGAGCATTTTGTTGGCAGTTCCTGTTTTAGTATAAAAGGAGTGGGTCAATTTACAGTGGCCAATTGTAATGTTTGATTATAATCATCAAGTCACACTGCTTGCATGGATTTATCTGACTCTCCCTTTCTCTCCATCTGTCCCTATTATCAATTGCTTCCAGCAAGTCTTCTAAACTATATCCTGTGTTTGCGCAGAGCTGTTGTAGATAATTTCTTGCTGGTCAGTCGACACTGGCACAACCATGCAAAGGAGTTTATAGGAGAATGTCACTTATGAATTCGTCCTTGCTTCTTCAGCAGTATCTGGCATGTCTTTTTTTGTCAAGGGTGATGGGAGGTAGGTGGTCATACAGTTACTGTTTCATGGAGTGTTGCTTCCAGGATTTGTTAGTATAGCTCATAGCATTCTTGTGCAGTTCCTGTCTAGCCTTTTCTCTATGCATTTTGTCAGCGTCCATGTGGTGCATCCATAGAGTGGTATTGATACAACTGCTGCTTGAAAGAAATTCTGTTTTATTTTGTTGGATAGATCAGATTTTGATATGATCAATAGCCTATTGATCGCAGTCTGCACCTTTGTTAGGCGCATATTGACATCACTTTCAGTAGATGAGATGCTGCTGATGATGTACATGAACTAGTCTACTTATTTCAGAGGCTCACCATTTAGAGTGGAGATGGCTCCTTCTCAATTAAAACATATGTACTCTGTTTTATCTGCATTCATGTGGAAGCCAATGCCTCCTGCTGCCTGATCCAGACAATGCAGCAGGGATTCAGCTTGGGTAGGTGTATTTGCATAGTCTGCGTCCATTATAGTTTCTACAAGATATCATGTGCTTTTTGCTTTTTTAATGTAAAGCCATGTTCTTTTATTAGATCTATTAATGTCTGAAGTACATAATCTAGGCAGATTATAAACAGATATGGTGCTGATGTATCTCCTTGCAGAACTCCAGCAACAATATTAAAGAAGTCTATGTCTCCTTCTGGTGAGCAAACATTGACTTTTGTGTTTCTATAGAGCATTATCATGGCTGTAAAAGTTTCTTTGGAGAGACCATATGCTAGAAGTATTTGCTCCATCTTTCCTCTGACTATGGAATATCAAATGCCTTAGAAAAATCTACAAACAATGTTGCCTCAAGATTTTTTGCACAAACTCCTTTGATGATTCAATAGATTGTTAGAACCTGTGATGTTGTGGATTGATTTTTTTCAAAAACTGTTCTTATTTTTCCGAAGAATTTTCTCAATTTCAGGTTTGATGTAATTGAGAAACAGAGCGTTATAAACCTTAGCTGCTATAAAAGTAAAAGTTATGCCTCTGTAGTTCTTGGTGATTTTGAGGTCACCTTTCTTAGGGAAGTGGAAGATGCAGCCTTTTGTCCATATCTCTATTGTATTCTGTTTATATATGGTGTTGCAAAATTGAAGTCAGTCAGTCAGTCACTAAATTACCTTGTCTTCCTTATTTCTGGAGGGATTTCGTTGAGGCCTGCAGCTTTTCTGCTTTTATTTTTTGTCAATACTTCATTGAGTTCTTCTTGAGTTCTGTCCTAGTTTGATGTCTTTTGTTGGCTATTATTAATTTTTGTGATGATTTATCTTTGACTTTAGGGGAGTTTCCAAACAGATTTTATTAAATGTTCTTTCCATGTCTGTATTTGTTCTTTTTGGCTGGTAGCTTTTAGTTTTGCTCGAGTTGCTCTTCTTTTTTCTCAATTTATTTACTGTCTGCCATGCTATTCATGATCATCTATCTTTGACTGAGTTTCTTATTTAATTGATCTAATTTTGAATTGTGAATTGAATTACCACGACCAGAAAATCCGGCAAACACCTACGCACGACATACGGGAACACTGGACAGCTGTTTCAGCCTTATTAAGTCTCATCAGCAGTGTATACCGTAATCTCCACCACTGGAGATTGAATCAGCGATCACAGATTGCAGTGCCGAAACTGTGATCACTGGTTTGATCTCCAGTGGTGGAGATTACGGTATATACTGCTGATGAGACCTAATAAGGTCGAAACAGCTGTCATCGCTGGTTCGATCTCCAGTGGTGGAGATTACAGTATACACTGCTGATGAGACCTAATAAGGCCGAAACAGCTGTCCAGTGTTCCCGTATGTCGTGCATAGGTGTTTGCCGGATTTTCTGGTCGTGGTAATTCAATTCACAATATTAATTCCTCGACTTAAAAAAGAAAAATATGTACATCTAATTTTGAATGTATTTTTTTTTGGCATGTGTTAGTTGTCTTTGTGGCTTCTTAAGTTTCTGCACTTTGGCATTAGTTGGGTTTCTTTTATTATATAAGGATGCTGATTTCATGTTATTTTGTTTTTTCAAAACCGCTAGTGTCTCACATGGAACCATGTTTGGCTCTTGGTTTGGTTGGTTTTTATGCATTCTGCTGCTGATTCTATGTGGGTGTTGATGAAGTTTTCATATTTGTCATTCCAAGTAAATGTTTCAGATCTCTCCTGAAGAGTATCAAATTTGTTTCTTACAGTTACCAATAGAGATATTAGCAATAAATATATGGTAAGTAAGGACCCGTCATAGCTTGTGGTTTTGACTGTTCCAATCTTATTTCTGTGTAGACTCAGGTGTATCTTTGCTTTGACAATTCAGTGATCAGAAGATACTCCTTCAAAAGAGAAGTAAGCCACACAGTTCAGAGAGATATTTATCCACTTCTGGTTTATGAGTATATAATTTATCTGTGCTTTAGTATTATTTGGGTTGATGTAGGTCTATAATTTCCCCTCTTTTTTATTTTTTTGAATTTAGTATTAAGGCATATTGGTCTGTTTTCAAGCGAGACCCCATCTCTGTTTGATGAGTTGAGTTAGAAGAATTTGTTAGTCTCATCTTTACCTATTTGAGCATTCACGTCTCCTCCGATGATTAGAACATTTTGTTTGAGGAATGCATTGGACAAGGGAAGATAGCTTATTGTAGAAGGAGATGATGTCTGTTTCATTAGTGACATTAGCAGGACTGTAGCAGGAGATGATTGTTGTGTGGGGGTTGCCGTTAAATGAAGCACATATTCTCAGTTGTATTTTCTCAATGTTATATAGTGATTTTAGGGCATTAGGGCTGAAAAGCATTCCTACCCCTCCTATAGTGGCATTGATGGAGTTTTTCCATGCAGATACCGAGACAAATGTCCATCCATTACCAGTGTCATGGAATTTTATTTCTAGTTCTCTATGGTAGTATCTATGTTCTTGTATGCATACTATGTCTATATTATATTCTGCTGCAGATACTGTTAGCTAGAGTAAATGACCTCTTTTATTTAAAGTGCTATGTGAACTATGTTTTTGCATCTAAGTCATTTTTTATTTATATTTTCAATGTTTAGATGTAATATTATTTTTTAAATCTCACTTTTACTTGCTTATAATAGACATTTGTTTGCACAATTATATGGTATCAAGTATTCCTATCTAATAAAAATGATTTACACATAGTTGTATGGTATCAAGTACTTCTATCTAAAATTAATAATTCAAGCAAATTATACAATTTCAAGTAACTATTCCTATTCAATAATAATCATTTGTTTGTATGCAATTCTATAGCATCAAGTATTCCAATATATTATGAAGCAAAATTTTTACTTTTTTTTTTTCCTTGGTCGAAAAAGTTATTTCCCAATTGCTTATATCTAAAGTAAATGGAAAAAGACAAATTTTTCTGTTCAAACTTTGCTTTTATGATCAAGGAACATAAAACATGATGCAAGACTATTTGGTAGTGGTGAGTTGATATGGATCTGTGGGTAGCATACATCATACACTTTGTACTGGCAGATTTAAGTGACTGTAATAGTAGAATAATGTGAACAAAAAAAAAACCCCTAAAGGGCTTTTATTAAATAATTGGAGAGGTGATGACCAGGAGAATAGATCAATAATTGAGAATTAAAAAGAATGGTTCAAATTATAAAAACCCAAAGCATGTTTTAAAAAGTTTGATGGATTTCTGAAACAAAGGGTTAAAATCTTTTCTCACAAAAAATTGTTTCAAATTTATTTAAAACAAATCAGGATATAGAGCGTTCCAAAAGGAACAGTGATGAAAATTCAGTTAACGCTCTTTTAACTTTCCGTTGATGAACATATGGAATTATGATTTCGGGGAGAAAATAACTGGTGAGTTAATTGACCCTTTGTGGCAAAATGTCCATTTAACGACAAGCGTGAGAATGTAGCTTTAGTTAACACTTTATGTTTACAGAGACAAGTCAGTTGCTGCTCGACTGAATAGAGATCAGCTCTGAAAAATTTGCATGAGTTTCTTTGCACTCCAGCTTTAAGAGAAAAAAAAAAAAGCAAAGGATTGCTAAGTTAACACCCGCAAACATAATATGGAGTGAAGAAAGAAGATAGCTACTCTTAATCATCATTCATTTTTCTTTATCATTAAACAAACCTTTGTCTTAGTGGTTGATGGAGTTTCTTCTCTTTTTTAAGGAATACTTTTCAGATATAGATGAACAAGGAAAAACTAGAAAAAAAAAATGTACTACAGCCACGAAAGGAATCATTCAAAATCTTATAGAATCACAACAAAGTTACAGAGATACTTGTAAGAAACATAAAAGGTTATATTGGCTCTGTAACAGGAATCTTCAGGAATCTGTGATAAAGCTATTGATATTGCAATAGGAATATGTCATATTGACATTGATGCCTTAACACAATCTGTTATACAGTCTCAAATCTTGAAAAACTACTTGCTCTAAACATTTTTGTATGATTTTATAAATACCAGTAAATTTTTATTCCTATGTTGTTTTATTCAAACCTTATATAAATGAGAATGTGTGAATTACCCATTTTTACATAAACACTAGGTTAATTTCTAAATCTCATTATCCAGAGCACAAAAGCAAAGTTGAAAGAAAATTATATCCATTTTCTATAGTTTTACAACATAAGCAACTAAGAAATAACACATACTGTCCAGAAACAAAATTTGTGTTACACAGTCTAATGAATTGACAAAATTTCCTGAAAATGTGGGAGGTATTTTTGGAGATTTTATCATTATAAGGAGTAGAAGAGAAATTGTCATTTTATGCTACAAAAAGTGGAAACTTACCTGTCTCGATGAAGAATCATTTTGGAGATGAAGCTATCCAATTTCAACTCTTTCAACATTTGTTGAGTCTTGAACTTCCAAAATCTAAGTGTCCCATCAGCTCCACCTGTGACAGTCACCTGATTGACCGCATCTACCACCACACCTCGAATAGCACAGTTGTGAGCTTAAAAGAAATAAAATCATACATGTAAGGGGTGCTTAGTGGAATGGATATAGTAGGAGGACTTCGTTTAAAGACAATGTACAAGATCTCAATAATGAATTCTTAATTCAGTGAAGTTAATTTGAATTATATGACAAGATGAAAACGCTATTGCAAATGTAAAATGTAATTCATCCCAACAACTATTATTAAACAACTGGTAATCCCAGCTGATAACCCAAGGAATTTTGTACAATATGGGGAAAACCTGACTGTTAGATTTGCATACCATATACATGTAACAACTAATTAGCTTTAACAGCTTGGCACCCCTGCTTGTTAGGAGTGATTTCTACCTTGGAGCTCTATATTAAAGCTCTGTAAATGGATGGTTTAGTACCAGTTGCCAGGAGATACTATGCCACCATAAACAATGAATTGTCAGTCCCTTTAGAATTTGCTGTTAATATTGCTGCTGCTGTGCCTATATATATATATATATATTTTAACCAACACTGACTAAAAGGTCCATTCATTTTATTTACAATCTTTGCATAAAATTTACAGTGCTCTCTCTCTCTCTCTCTATATATATATATATATATATATATATATATATATTTCTGAGTGAAGAAGTCTTTTTTTAAAATAGTATAAAAAAGCATTCAATGCTGACCAGCAGAGCTCAGTAAAACTATATATGGTTAGATAAGGTTATTTGGTTTAATGGCATACCAACCCTTCTTGGTTATTTAATGCCAAATTCTCACACACACACACATATATATATATAAAGGAATCATGTTTATTTTGGTATGTATGTGTCAACTCAGAAAACCTTATATATATATATATATATATATATATATATATATATATGGTTAGATAAGGTTATTCGGTTTAATGGCATACCAACCCTTCTTGGTTATTTAATGCCAAATCTTCATATATATATATATATATATATATATATAAAGGAGTCATGTTTATTTTGGCATGTGTGTGTCAACTCAGAAAAGAAATGTCATTGAGCATCAAAATTATGCATACACTTTAACATGTTTATAATAAGGAAAAGTACAAAATTTAGTTTTTGATTTTTACTGATTAAATGTTATAATTCAATAATTAAAAATCAATCGATTAGTGGAACTCTTCACAGTTCTTCATAAGTACAAAAAAGGGGAACTCTTCAGTCAGATTCACTATGTTTAAATGTCACATAGATAAAATTTGAATTAAATCCTTTTTCAAAAATTGTTTAATAATTTAGTACTAATTGTAAGAAAATTCTTAATTTTTTTTAAGAACTAAAATCATGAAAATGTATCAAACCAAGGGTTATGTTATTTTAAAATACTATTTTAAAAGTAAGTGTGAAAAGAAAAAAAAATTGAAATATGAAAAATTTTACATTTTTAATACTTAGCTTTTTTTTAATTGTATCTACCAATGATGTCAAGTTTTTAGAAGGTAAAAGAGAAAAATATAGCAAAAATTAAACATTTTTTAAACTAATATTTCCATATTTCTTAGAACAAAATATATTGATTTTTAATCAGTATTTCTCTTTTTAAAAAAAATGAAAAACTATTTATAGAATGAATGAACACTTTTCATTTGAAAAAATATACTAAATTTTCCACCAAAATATTAAGGAAATTTTTGATTCTTAACTTTTTCTTATTGTTATTATTCTATAAAGTAAAAAAGAAAATAAATTTTTATCACTGTAACTCAACAGGCAATTATGAAATGAATTTAAAAAAGATCTTTAGAACAATAAATTTATAATGTTTCAAACCACACACAAGTTTAGGGTTATATTTTAAATATAAACAAAAAAGTTCTCAAAATAGAAGACTTTCCTAGCTTCTTTTATCATTAAATTTTTAGAGGGTAAAGAAAAATTTTAATTAAAACTTTGCTACTTTTTCAAAAACTGTTTCGCAACTAAAGCACTAATTATAAAAGATAAAAATTTATTGGCAACTGAAAAGAAAAAAATTCGTGAAAATGTTTTAAAACTTTTACCAGTATAGGGTTACATATTTTTATTTTAAATGTAAACTAAAGAATAAAGAAAAAACAAAACTAGTCATAAAATAAAAGAATACTAATCATTTGAATGATTAGGCAAAAATTCCAATTATAAATAAGGACACATTTTTAATTCTTAGCTTCCTCTTCTCTTCTTCCTTTCTATCTCATTAGTGGCTGTTCCTAAAATCCTTTTAGTCTGGTCATGGAAAGAGTACTTATGCTAGTGTCTATGTGTGGATATATATATATATATTTATCTATGATTTTTAAATGAATAGTTTGTAGGTAACTTTATTTTTAAATGAGTTAAAGCTCATTCATTTGCGCACAGTTAAATGGTTTCAAGTATTGCTATCTAAAACTAATAATTCTACTTAATTGTTTGCACACAGTTAAATGGTTTCAAGTACTGTTATTTAACACTAGTAATTCTATTTATCAAGTATTCCTATGTAATATAAATAATTGCCCATAGCTGTATGGTTTCAAATAACCAATAGTAAAATATTGAACAGTTCTATTTTATCCATAGATGGGACTTTAACAGGAACTATCAGTCTGGATCAGAGTAATGAAGGGATACTCCACATTCCTCAAACTCCAAGACTGAAGCCTCATCAGATGCAGTTTAATGTCATACTCACTATATATAAATATATTTATTCATCTTTAAAAAAAAAAATCAACATATTTCAGTGGTTTAAGCCACAACACGACCAGGTAGGTTCATTAATAATTGTAATTATGTCTTACCTGTTTCTTTTCCATATGACCCTCGGTACAAACCAGATTGTAAATTATACATGTCAACATGACCAGAGCTGTAGCCAACCAAACCAAAATTACCACAAGACGTCACTTCCACAGCCTGCAATGGAGCAATAAGAGCAGAATGTAAAGCCATTTAGTTATAAATATAATACTAGTTGAAATAATAATGTATGCTGGGTAAAAGGTCATCTATTTTACAATCTTTGTTGCTAATTAAAAATTTAGGAAAATCTAAAAATTGCCTTCAACTCAATCATTTTTAGTCATCCCCCCCCTCAACCACTAAGAAGACGTTCACCTATGACCAATGGCCAACTTTGGGACTTAACTGTTATATTATAATCATACAATATACTTACCTTGTCACACTAAAAACTTTAAAATGTTTCAGAATTTTCAAAAAGTAATATGCCAAAATGGTGTTCCCCCAACAGGGTCTATACTACTCCTTGGAGGAATGTTAGAAGTTATGAGGCGGCAGTGACTAGAATTATTTCACAGAGGTGTTACATTCAGAGACTTGAAGTAGTAAATCTGTACATTACTATCAGTATAGATATGAGAAGAACAACACACTATGCTGTCTAATTCGATTAAAAGGTTTGGTTAGCAGCATGTAGCCTTTGGCAGTTTTTAAAAAATTCTCGTGTCATCACTTTATAATGAGAATGAACCTCTCTCTTACAACTATGAACATATTGATTGACTGATTCTAACAGCATGTCAACCTGTCTAGGGGTATTTTAAGTCTAGAAGTTGAGGATCAGTGGTTGTTGCATATCTATATTTACATTTTTTATGTAATTATTTCTTCAGAGTTTTTCGCACACATATGATATCAAGTATTCCTATTTAATACAAATAATTTGCACACAGTTGTATGGTTTCAATTCCTCCCTAATACTAATAATTATATGGTTTTAAGTAATTATTTCTGTTTTATAACCACCATTTGTTTGCACACAGCCAACTAGTAAATATGGCCTCAGATGTTACATTAACAGGTTGAATCCTATCAGGCTGAAGTTATGTAAACTAAAAAATAATCCATTCATGGCAGCATATAAAATTAACCTAAAAAGAAAATTGAACAAATAAAATAATATAATCATGTTTGTAGAATTTATCTGATGTTATTTTTATTCATTTCAACATTAAAATGCATATTTACACTTTGTCTTTTAATAATCCACAAATAATAAATGGCTGTGAGTTAACTTGTTTTTATAATTTTCAATTGCCTATACAGCCTGTTTTGTTTATTGATGCTGTTTGGTAAATTTACTAACATATAATTGGATTTTTAAAGTTCATCGTGATATTTCGTTTAACAAAAATAGTTAGCAAATGTGTTGCATTTGGCTGTTCTAGTGGATATCATATTGTGACGGCAAATTGACTAAAATCCCTAAATGGGACTTTATTTTCGCACGTGTGAAGACGGGGCAGGTTGGCACTTGATCCTCTACAGAAATAAGTCCTGTTCAGAGTTCTTTTCTCAGGCAGATAAGAACTGGCATATTACGTGAGGGAATAATTTAGGACCAGACTGACCGCCGCTGGCAAGGGGTTCCAAATTTCACACTATCACACACCCACCAGGCCACTAAACTTCTTTCCCTTAGATAATTGAAGAATATGGGCCTATAGGTCTTAGTTGTAATAATATTAATATTGCTACAGTCGGCAACTCCGGTTTCCCGTGTGATACTTTAGGAATTAATAGGACAGTTCTAAGCAAGATAATGTAAGGCGAATAGAAGCTGAAAGGAAAGCATGGAATAATAACATAGACCACATGGTAAAAATGAAAATACATAGGTTCTTTGCTACGGTTATATACATATATATGTTCAAAGTGTCAAAAATATATAATAGGATAGTCCATGAATATGAATGTCTTTTCTTGGCTTTTATCCTTTTTCAAATTGAGAGAGAGTGGTAACAAAATTTGGGTGTAACGGAAAAATGTCCCAAAGTTACTTATCTTATTTTTTTTGACGGGGTTCCACTGGAGAATTTCTCTTCTTTCACGGGCTAATAGACTTTGTACTGTTTTTAATGCTGGCTTGAAGGATTTTGGAGTCCCTCGTGTCTCAGTCTTTTTGTCTTTAGCCCGGAGTAAAATGGCTATCGTCCGTCTGCCACGAGACTTGCCCAAAAACTCCCTTGTTTTGTATTTACTTCCGTTGAGGGGAAGGGAACCCCACTTCCGTTTGGGGTCCCCCCGCCAATCATTTGGCTTCATTTTCTCTTTCCCCTTCCGATGTCCGGCGACCCAAGGTCACTTAAGTGCGAACATCTGTGTGACCCACATTCATTTCTAATGGTCACTTTTTGACTGCTAGATAATTTTAGTTCAACGGAGGGGAGAGTATCATTCCCACCTCCTCGTCTCCGTGAGCCATCACGTGACAATATGAATAGAGAAAAAGTATCAACATTTTCTTTTCCTGTTAGAAATTTGATTTCTTTGAGAAATGGGTAAAATTTATTAACTGTAATGACTAGTTTCCTATGAAAAATTCAGTTGTCTGAATCAAACATTTTGATGAAAAATTTATTTTTAAAGGAAAGCGAAACAAACTGAATTGGAATTTACATCCAATTTCTACAATCCATTAAAAAAAAAAAAAAGATAAAAAAAAGAAAACTCTCTTTTGCCGACTACAACACAATTAAGAAAGCTTCCGAAACTCCAACAGATTATTAATAAACCAGATGAATTACAAGACTTTCTTTCAGCTGACATGATAAAGGATTTTAATCATTTGGAAGAAGAGAAATTTTGTCTTAACAGTTTTGAGTTAAAAAAAAAAAAAAAAAGCAGATGATTATATTCTAATTTATAGAATAGTCTTTGACCCTGAAACACATTTTCCATCTATAAAAGAATATATTTGCATTGATCGAAACCTTCATGGTCAGCTCCTGTGTAATGGAAACACTATAACATTACCGCATGGACATGCTAAACTTACAAGATTTAGCATGTTAGAAAATTTTCCATACTACATACAAATATAGTGGAAGAACAGACATACTTAATTCTAAAAGAGTTACAAAAAAGACATTTCAAAGAGGTCATCCTTCATTTTCTACAGAGCTAATACATTATGTGTTCCCTGGTTATGGTAGGCAATAATAGAGATGATACTATAGAAAAGCAATATTTTGACTTACTTTCTCATAGAGTTTGTTTTTTGTTTTGTTTTGTTTTGCTTTACAGCATATCAACCACAAGGGGTCATTTAATGCCGGCTCAGTTTCTTTCTCAAAGAGAACTTACAGTTCCATCTAACCAAATGGCAGAATTTGTTTGTGCAAGATTTTTTTAATACTTGATTATGCAGATAAATTTATTGCAAGACATAATGAATCCACTTTAAGAGAGTTTGCTGAAAGAATTTTGAAAACTTATTCTCCAAAATATATTTTTACTTATGAACAACACACTGAAAAGAGACTTGCAGAAAAAAAAAAAAATGTTGCAAATATATTTTACAAAAAAAAAAAAAAAAAAGCTTGCATAATAAAGTTCAAAAACATACAGTAACATGTTTAAAAAAAAAGGCAAAAGTCAAAAGAAAATTGATTTATAGAGAAATTGTTGGTAAGTTTTTCTTTTGATTTTTACTAGCATTTGTTTTGTGCTGAAGCATGATATTTTTTTTAATAACTATTTTTTGTTTGTTTACCACATTGGCCCATAGATAGGAACAGTAGGTGTTATGAAGAGGTGACTTATATAAGGGTATAATTTGGGGGCAATAGAAAACAACCAAATGTTGTAAAAGGGTATTTGTGAAAAATTATTATCAAACTGCACAAAAAAAAAAAAAAGAAAAGAAAAAAGCTTTTAGGTCCCATAGGTAAGCAAATAAAATTTGGTATTCATAGCTCTAACTACCCTTGATTTATGCAATGATAGACAAACAAAAATAATATTTGGTGAATTATGCTAAGATTACACATTTATTCAAATTACTATCCTTATTTTATTTATTTTTTTTTAAAGAATCAATAACAACATACTGTGGCCGTTGTGTAATGATGATTATTTTTATCCTTCCGACGCTTGAAATTGTCAAATTTATATTTCCCCATTGTTGAACGTAAGTAACTCCATGTTGTAGCCATTCTTCGACCACGGTGACATGCCAAGATATTGTCCCAATCACTCTGACGACATGGCTCTGAAAAAAGAAAAAAAAAAAAAAAATCATAAACAAAAATACAGAAAAATGTGCATTCTATGCAATTTACAAATGAAAGCATAAATCTACATCTTCAAGAAAATATACTAAGAGTGATTGAAAAGTTTTTGTCCTAAGGTACAAGCATGATACTATTGTAACAGAATTGTGACAGTGGCACTTGCATATACTGTTGCATATGTGTGCAGTTGGAGGTCTGGAACAGTAGACGAAATCAGATTTCTAGATGGGAGAAATCCAGTTGCTCAAATAAATCTTGAGAAAAAAAAAAAAATCAATGGGTGAAAGATCGATTTGAAATTAAGAAATGCACTGGGTGGGATTGAACTAAAAAATAACCAAGATCGGGTAAAGTTAGTAAAACAGAATTCATTCATTCATCCCTCCCACACAACCGCCAACTTTGTTTCTGGATTCTGTACTCACTCTTTATCAGTAGATGTCAAAAAATCTTATGTTTGATTGAAGCTTGTCGTTTTTTTCACCAAAATATGCTGGCATTGAAAAGGCTGGGTTTAATTTGGTTGGATTTTATGGCATATCAACCATTATAGGTTATTTAATCCCAAATTTTATACATATATATTAAATATACATATGATTTGTAAACACATTTAGTAGATAACATTCTTAAACAAGGCTGAGCTCTTTTTTTGCACACAGTTAAATGGCTTCAAGTATTGCTATGTAAGTCACAATTTAACATCAGTCATTTGTTTGCATGCATTTATTCTATTTGACCCATAGATAAGACCTTATCAGGTGCTACCACTTTGGGTCAGAGTGGACCTGGGAGTAATAGCAATGAAGGGTTACTCCAAATCTCCAAGGCTGAAGACTTGCCATCAGATAGTTTAATGTCATATGCAGGACACTTGTTGGGGATTTTTACCCCACTTCAGAGATGAGGTTGGTATATTCTACGGCCCCAGCTGACTAGACTGGAAAAGGCTAGGGTAATAGGAGCAGTGAATTATTGTTTCAGTAAAAAGATAATTATGAATAGATTTCTTGGAAGTCTAGTTAAATTGATATCAGAAGAACAGTGAATCATTGATTTGTTAAAAAAGATAACCACAAGTCATTTTGCTATATAACAAACGTTTCTCAAGCAGTGAGAAGAATAGATGCGGGGATGGGGGAATCATCCACAATTGAGAGTTATGAAAAATGCGAGGTGGGTACTATCTGGCTCTTTACTGAGTCACTTACCAACCAGCAGACTTAGAAAGAAGTGACCCACTGTTGTTGTTAAAAAGTCAAAAGTCATCCACTGTTTCAGGTGGGGTGAGGAGATATCAGATTTTATAGTATACTTTTTGAATTCATGCATATAAATTACAATATTGTGTATATATATATATATATATATATATATATATATATATATATATATATATATATATATATATATATAAAATCACATTTTCCTAATCATATGGTAATACTACATTCTGGCCAGGCCATTGGCGTAATGAGTAGAGTGTTTGCCAATGGTTCAGGAGACCGGGGTTCAATCCCAGGTCGAGTCATACCAAAGACTCAAAAAATGGTACTTGATGCTGCCTTGCTTAGCATTCAGCACTATAAAAGGTGAGGATCAAGGGTAAAGTGGAGCAATCCATGGAATGGAGTAGTACTCTCCCCTACACCGAGGTGTAGTAGCTATTGAAAAGGGAACTTTAGGGTCACCCTCGACTAAGGTTGCTAATTTTACTTTTACTTACAATCTGAAAGTTATCAGCACAACGATTTGAGCAATGATGTTGCTCTCTGAATACAGAGAGCAACATCCATAACTGTTTCGTATGTATTTCTCTCCTCTCCCCATGGTAGTAATTACTTATTTTTTCTGTTGAATTGTATTCTATATCTTCTGTTTCCATAATAAACTAGTTTATTTCAATGTTGTCTTTTAAGTTTGGTTTGGTTTCTTTGTTTTAATGGCATATCAACCTTTGTAGGTTATTTAATGCCAAAGCTATTCTTCTAGAAGCATAGCTGGGAGGATAAGGGGGTTCAATACCTTTCCCAAGGGTATTTGCCCGAAAGTGAACGTAATAGCGCGACTGGAGTACGAACTCACGTACTACGATCCCGCAGTTCATCGCTTTAACCATTACACAACGAGGACATCCCCTTGTCTTTAAAGTGATTATTGTAAATAGGCAAGACAACGTTATACACCATGAAATGTCTTTATTTTCAGTGAATTCAATTTCAATTATTGAATTTTTCAAAAATCTGACATAGCCTAAAAAGATGATCATATTGATTAGCAAAATTCATTTTAAGGTTAAAACAAAAAAAAAAAAAAAAAGAAGATACAGTTTGCATACAAATTGTACATGCTCATGTTTGAAATCACTTTTTTTTTTTTTTTTTTTTTTTTTTTTGTGAACAGTAAAAAAAAACTTCAAGTATAAAAGTCATTCTAAGCCTCACTGAGAAAGAAGAGTCATAGCTGAACATTTTGGTTATGGCAACACATTAGCACTTCTTATAAAACTAGAAAAGCTAATTCAGATTTTCCTAGTTTCAAAAAGTTCTAAGCCTCACTCAGAAAGAAGAGTCATAGCTGAACATTTTGGTTATGGCAACACATTAGCACTTCTTATAAAACTAGAAAAACTAATTCAGATTTTTCTAGTTTGATAAGTGGTAGTGTTGTTTTATAATTGCAGAAGGATTTTTTTTTTATATTATCATTTTTCGCTTTATATATTTTATCTTTCGGTTTAGTAAGGCTTAGAACCTTTCGGCTTAGTGCATGGGTTAGTTAGGTGCACACATTGAGTGCAGGTGTTCACATGCGCGCAGGGAGGGTGTAACAATCACAGATGTCACAATAAAAACCCCAGATAGGAAATGGATTGGGGATGTGAATGACGTCATGCCCGGAAGCGATGGGTGGGGATTCTTAGTGATTTTGAATAAAAGCAGTGAGTTGAGATTTGGACTTAGACGAAGCGGGTTGATTTTCAGACCTGGGTGAGGCCAGTCCAGTTATGGTCTAGGGGGTGCGCGTGTTGGTTGAGTCAGTGAGTTGAGAGCTGACGATGGATGAACAGTCAGCGTAGTAAAAATTGTGTCTCTCTCTCTCCTCGTGTCAAAAACCTAAACTTAAAGAAGGTAATAAAAGTTTCGTACTTGAACCAAAAGAGAGTCGTGAGTGTTTTGCGGATTCCTATTTTATGAACACATGTACATTTCACATATCCGTACATTTCACATATCCGTACATTTCACGTATCTTGGTCGTATTTTTGGACCTATGCTACAGTGTGTTGCCACAACAAATGTTGTATAACTTGATAAATGAAGGACCATAACAGATTCCTTTACAAAACAATAACTCTCATTTTATTTCTCAAAAGGCCTGAAATTGACTGTGTGTGAGAGAGAGACAGATAGAGGACTACTATATTGACCCATGTCTCTTTAGCTGTGTTGTGCCATACTGAAGGACCCACTTAGCACTTCTAACAAAAGGTTTTCAACTAGGTTTGGCTGTGGACTGCTGCCAACCTCGGGCACCCACTGGATGCTTGCTGGTACTCTCAAGACCACTTGACTATCTGACCATATATCCGAGACTGACCGTATCTGATGTGGGTACCCGTGTATGTATAATTTCATAATGCTTAATGTTCTTCTAGTTGTCAACCCACGTGAGTTGCTTCCACTTGTTTACACAGATGCATCCTGTGTAGGGAAATACCTGATTGCCAACTCTGTTAAAGGTCAATATGCAATACAAAAAAATTCAGCTAAGCTCATTTTTCTTGGTGAGGTTTAGAACTTTTTGAACGACCATGGTAACTTAAGAAAAATAAAAAAGAATGAAAACAATAGAAATAAAATGATTAATTAAACAAAAAATAAAATAAATTGAAGGAAATTTTGACAAACAAATATTCTTTTGTTGCCACTTTACAAAAAGTTTTATATCATTATTACTTACCAGCAGCAAATGTTGTGATTGGAGGCATTTTGATTTCTTCTTTTGTCAAATTTGATTGTTTTAGCTGTTTCTTGTGGAATAAAGCTCTTCCTAAGCTTTTGTTGAATTTATCATGAACAACTGAGAATGACCGAAGTGTACTGTCTTGACCTTTAAAAAAGTAAATAAAGAAAAAAATTTTCTGACTGAAATTTTATATTTTTAAACTTTTTGCAATTTATATTTTTCATTTTTAAGAAATTTCAACAGAATTTTTTTTCAAGGGCACCAACATTAAAGCTGGATTTATAATCAAAGTCATTTTTGTTGTTGTGTCAACATGAAATTCAAAAACACGATTGTTTGGTGATTGGTCATTGACAGAGAAAGGACAAACATTTTGCACATAAAATGAAATTGCCTACAAAGTACAGAAGATTCAATTTGTAATCATACACATACAGATATGGACTAAAAAATTCAACTTGAATTCATTAAATTAAAAAACTTCAAGTGTCTCTCTACAAAACTGTCTAATGTGAGAGTCGATACCTGCTATGTAATGTCCCTTCCTTACCATCACCTCAAGCAAAAGTCTGGTCGCCTAGATAGACAGATGGAGCACAGTGGATTGACAAGTGGACAATTGGAATTTTGGCAACTTTTTTTTCAGGATTTGAGACTGAAATCCTTAAAGTACTTTTTCTCATCTTTCTGGAATGGGTTCACACTGGAACTTTAACTCCAAATATTTACTGAGTTATGCATGTTTGAAGTTATAGACAGTTTTGGATTTTGATAAAGCCAGAAAATGGATCCAATCATATTATTGCAGCATAAACAGTAAAAATTGGCTAAGACACAAATTATGGGATTTGAATGGTACAAGAGAGATATACAAGTGAAAGACTGGTTTATTAGGCATTAACATCTGTATTTTTTTTTAAGGCAAAACTTGTCATTCCATAAAGAAAAAAATTACATGTTTTTTGTTGTTTTTGTCCCTAATTTCAGTCCAACTGTCAAACTTTTACCTGAGATTGAGAAAAAGCCTCTTGATTTTTTCTTCCTTTCAACATCAAATTATGGGTCATCAAAGAAATGTAGGCATAATTATTTAAAAAGAAAAAAAATCTCAGGAACATTTTTAAAAGGTTTCTCCTAGGAAAATTTTGTATCTTGATTTTCCCATGACTTCTCCATATGAAATAAAGACCCGTGAAAATGGCATAACTGATTTTATTTTTGACCAAATTTTATGATTTATACCTCTATCTGTATGTTCTATTTCTGGTATCAATAACCTGATAAATGGTAGTCCTGAACATGCAACCTGTAATTTATGATATTTTTGGTCAATTTTCAGATACATTTAAAAGAAGAGTGTCAAGAAAATCCATTAATTGACCCTGTGATCATCAATTTTTCACTATGAGCCCAAGAAAATCATTCTGTGACAGTATATTAAACAGGTAGAATTGATCATTAATTTCATGTATATTAATATTGAATTAATTTTCATCAACTGTTTCTCGCAACATAGTTAACCCTCAGCCACCTCCTTTTCGCATCATTAAGATAAGAGTTATTAGTTTGCCATGAGAGCAATTTGTAAAATTCAGTTGGAATTTAATTATATAGGAACTCAGGATTGACATGACCAGCCAATTAATTGGTTTGGACCTTTCCAGCCAACAATGTACTCAAGTAAGGGTCAAAGTGGATTGTTGCAGGTTACATGACCACTTAGTAGCTTTTTTTTTTAACCTCTCCACAGGAGTGAAATCAGCATATTCTACAGCTCTAGCTGACAGGGCAGAAATATAGACTGGATTATATCAACTATATCATGCAATACCAATTTTATACACTCATGCTTGAAATGTGTTAATTGAGAGATTGATATAAAATGATAAAATAAACATCTTTTTAACCTTTGTACTATGTGCTTTTCCCCCACTCAATCAAGAAACCTTAATTCCAGTTTGATTTCATTGTGGAATACAGAGAAGAAAAACAATGCCGATGTATAAAAATATAATCTCTCTTCTTTTCCTTTTATTACAGTAGAGTGAGGGAGAGAGTCGAAGATGGCTGAGATGTATACACAGGGCAAGATATGAACCTTCAGTGAACTGCTTCTTCATTCTGCTTTTGGGAGACTGATATAGAGCCACCTTAAGGTATTGAATCATCTTAGTTTCTTATCACTTTCTTCCCTTTCACAAGTGGTATAGGGCTATCTCAAAGCATCGAACCCTCTAAGTTTTTACATGCTTCTCAACTTTTGCAAGTCTCATTTGGACCAATTAAAGGCACTGAAACATTTTTGTTTCTAGTTGCTTCAGCAGTTCCGCTGAGGAAACACCTGTGTTATGTTTATTATAGGATACAGGTTTATTTTCTATTATGCCACCTGTGCAACCTATGTGGCATGTCAAAAGGGGACTTCTGGACAATATTCAACATCATGTTAAGGTCATTTTTGCCATTATGGTAAAACAACAATGAAATTCAACCATTTGGTGATCTCTGTCTGCAGTCAAAACAAAAATTAAGAAAAAGATGCTTGTCCAGAATAACCCAACCATGAAATTTTCCATAATTTCTGCAGTAATGTTAAAAAAAATAAAAAATTATCCAACTCCTACCACCATAACCTGCATGTGACAAGGTCAATTATTATTAAAGTTAGTTTTGAATTAAAGAGTTCTGCTTCTCCTAGACTGGTTGTCTAACAAAGGCTAAAGAACCCAGTCTGCCTGACTATTTTCCTATACCCGAGAGGTGAATAGATGGATTTATGCCTTTCCCCTAGGGAATTAGTGCAAATTGAAATGCAAATAGCTTCATCTAGGATTTGAACTCAGGTTGACGATTCCATTTCCTATGACAATGACCAGTGAATTACATTATTCTCCCTCTAGCTATGGGTAAATAATAGAGTAGACTGGTATCTTTAACTTTGGTATAGCAACCTGTCTAGGAGAAGGAAAACTCTGAATTCAACCTGTTAAACTCTGCTTAAAAATTGACCTTGTGTTGCATCCTGCTGGTGCAGAGGGGTTGGTAAATATATACAAGAAATGTATTTTTATTATCTAGAAAAGAGTAAGTTTCAGTTATTTGCTTCATTCTTTTTTTCTGGACAGTTACAGTTAAGTTCCAACAATTAGAAATTGATTAGGCTATAACTTAACACCTTTGCGGTTGGTGAAGGGAAATATTTAAGAAATATAACTGATGGTTGAATTAGAGCTAATTGAAGGTGTAATTTTTGGACTAAGCTATTCAGTTAAAAAAATGAAGTAAATGACTGAATAATGACAAACTGTAATAATCTTGTTTATCTTCTATGAATTTTTAAAACCTAGCAAATGTTGCTTACCTGCACTGAGGATATTCTGTCCATTTTCTCCATAATGTTGGATCTTAATTGGTGGGGCACTGTGGCCTTCTCTCAGTCGTAATAAGCGAGGTCCCCCATCAGGCATATCAAATATCCAAACCTGTATAAAAGAAAAAAAAAAAAAGAAAAAAGATATGTAATTAGGAAATTAAATTCATTAACATTAAACAATTATTGCTGATGAACCAAAATAGGTGGATGGTGTCAGAATACTAAAATGGAGCTGTGAATGAAGAGAGTAATTGGCAAAAAGAATTTTAAAAAACTGATATAGAGAAGGTGATTTAACACGTTCACTGCAAAGTCATATTGGAAGATTGTGCTATATTTTTTGTTAGTGGATCACAAACCAAAAAAATATAGCATGATCCACTGGTGGATTCTACTGCATTGACTGTGTTAACTTAGTACCAGGATACATCTAAAAAGCCCTAACGTGCAAACCTGAAATAAACTTAGTTTTAACTTAGATGGAGCAAAATTGGTAAATCTCAAGAATCAAGAGTTGAAAATGCAGCTGGCATTCCTAACTTTTAATAAATCTTCAGTGACGTTCTCCGGTGGACTCCTACACAAGGATACACTAGTGTTGTCTGACCAGCAAAAACTTATATCAGCTCTGTGTGGACACTGGATGCTACATAGAGGACCTGCCAAGAGTGATGGCTGATAGGGACAGATGGCAAGAGGGAGCCAAAAGAAATCCTTGCTATCAAGGTGACTTGATGATGATATCACTGTTGTTAAATCAATTAAAGTGTCATAGCAGGGTTTCTCAAACTTTTTACTTGATGCCACCACCACACTCCCGTAACTAAAATTAATTTCCATTCACTCCAAAATGAATTAATCGAATATTACAGATATTTTTTTCTTAGTCTTCCTGGATGCAATGATGAAAAGGGGGTTGATTTTTGAAAATGCTTTTGATTTCAAGGTTAAAATTTTTATAAAATACAGAAAAGTTATTATAAATGGAATATTGAATCATAACACCCAAACCAACAACTACCTGGCAATACTGAAACTGACTTAACAAGTGAAGATTTAGATTTCTTCAGTCAGAGGGGGATATTTTATCAATAATAATTTTATTTCAATTTAATTCATTAAAAATCTTACTATTGATAAGAATTAAAATTTCAAGCATTGCATTTTAATTTTTCATTATTTTTCTTTCTTTTTTAAATCTATATTTTTATTCTAATTATTAAATCATCTCTTATTTTAATAACATCTCATAACCTATTATAAAAAGTTTGTTTGGTTTGGTTTTATGGCATAACCATTGTTGGTTATTCAATGTCAAATCCGGTTTATACATATATTTATCAAATACATATGATTTGTAAACATTTTGTTGATAACATTTTTAAATGAGCCTGAGCTATTCTTTTTTTTTTATTTGGTTGGTTTGTTGGGTTTTATAGCATATCAACCTTTGTAGGTTATTTAACGCCAAATTCATTTTTATGTAAATAATCAATTCTATTTCAAACAATTCAGTTTAGCATAAGTACACAGATTAATTGTCAAAAACATTTCTATTTCAAACTATTCAAGCAGTTATATATAACAATTCAGTTAAGTTGAAAAACAGTTTTATTTCAAATAATTCAGTTTAGCATAAGCACACAATTTAAATGTAAGTAAGGTTTAATTGTAAAAAACATTTCTATTTCAAGCTATTCAGTTTAGCATAAGTATGCTGTTAGTTCTATTTAAACCATAAATAGGGCCCTATCAGGTGCTACCACTCCGGGCCAGAGTGGACCTGGGAGCAATGGCAATGAAATGGTACTTAGCATTCCCCAAAGCTCCAGCATCACTGGAACCGCACGATCAGATTGCTTAGTATCATATCCAGGACGCTCGTTAGGGGGGGGTCTTTCCCCTCTGTTGAGGTGCAGTCTGTGTATTCTACAGCCCCAGCTGACTGGGTAATTTTTTTTTTGTTTTTTTTTGGTATGCAGTTAAATGGTTTAAAGTATTGCAATGTAACAGTAACAATTTAACATCAGTCATTTGTCTGCATATATGATTAGTAAGTGAATAGTTTGTAGGTAATCTTTATTTTCAAATGAGTCGGAACTAATGTTTGCACACAACTATTGCTATCTAACACTAATTCTATTTAATATTAATAATTTGTTAGTACACAGTGAGGTGGTTACACAGTATTGCTATTTAACACTAATTATTCTATTCAATATTATTCATTCATTTGTACACAGTCAAATGGTTCCAAGTATTGCCATGTAATACCAATAATTCAATTTAGGCACACAATTAAAGAGCTTCAAGCATTGCTATTCAATATTACTCATTCGTTTGCACACAATTAAATGATTCTAAGTATTGCTCTGTATCACTAACAATTCGATTAAACATCAGTCATTTATTTACACACAGTTAAATGATCAAACAGTTCTATTTCTAACAATTCAATTTAACATAAGTCAATTGTTTGCACACAGTTCTATTTGACCCATAGATAAAATCCTATCAGGTACTACCACTCTGGGTCAGAGTAGACCTGGGAGAAATAGCAATGAAGGAGTACTCTACATTCCCTAAATCTCCAAGCTTGGAGCCTCACCATCAGATTGTTTAGAGATATATATTCAGGACACTCATTGAGGAAGGGGTTTTAACCCTCTGCATTGATGCAGTTGGTGTATTCTGCAGTCCCAGCCGACTGGGATGTATTACAAAAAGGGATATTTTAGAATGCAGTATTTTCATAAGACAATTTGTTTAGAATATAATTGTTTTTAAATGTTTTCATTCATGAAAATATGATTATACGCATTGATATTTTTGATCAGAGCCAAATAGTTGAGGTTGGTTGGTTGATGTTTTAGGCACATCAACCTTTGTGAGTTATTTAATGCCAAATTGTATTTTTATATGATTTGTAAGCGAATAGTTTGTAGGTAACTTTATTTTTAAACGAGTTAGTGCAGTCAAATGGTTTCAAGTATTCCTATCTAACACTAATAAATCCATTTAATGTTAATCATTTGTTTACACACAGTTAAATGATTTCAAGTATTGCTATTTAACATTAGTAATTCTCTTTATCAAGTATTCTTATGTAATATACATAATTTGCACACAGCTGTATGATGTTAAATAACTAAAAATAATCCTTAGAAAATGATTGAATTGTTCTATTTGTCCCCTAGATGATACCCTAACAGGCATTACTAATCTGGGTCAGAGTGGATCTGGGAGTAATGGCAATGAAGGATTACTCCTCATTCACCAAAGCTCCAAGACTGGAGCCTTACCATCACATGCAGTTTAGTGTCATATCCAAGATAGTTCATTCATTTACATGACCTGTATCTTTTAAATGGTTTGTATATGAAAGCTACATCAATCATGGCCATCACACTCAATCAGGTGTTTTGCTAGGTGTATGACGTCTGGCAACTCATCTAGATGATCCAGTGATTTTTTATTCTCCTGTAATAAAATCATTTATAAATGCAAACTAGTGAATTCACCATCTCCATTATGAACCTCTATGCCTTTATTCACTTGGCCAAAACTGTATTCACCCAGAGGTCTAAAGTTTTCACAACAACCAAAAGAGCAAAACTATGCTCCTCCCCTCCCAAAAAATGATCATCCCAAACACTAAATATATCAAAACATTTCACAATTGAAGGAAGATATCAGTTCACATAACCTCAATAATATGACTATGATGACCAACAAGAAACTTGATATGAACAACATTGGATTGACTAATTCAGATTCCGTCACAAAGAAGGAACCACTGGCAAGGCTTAGAATATGCTGACTGTATCCCTTGCAGAAAGGTAAAACTCACCCCTAAAGGGGTGTCCTGAGTATGACACTAAACTGTATCTAGTGGTAAGGTTCCAGCTCTGAAGATCTGGGGAATATGGAGTACCTCTTCATCTATGGTCAAATAGATCTGTTATGAAATTATTTGTATTAGACAGGAATGTTATATATTGACCTTCAGCCCGGCCAAACATGCCATTTCAAAGTGATGCACCGGAAGGAAGTGACACATCCCAATGGCCAGTAATCGAAAGAAATCGCGCAGGTCAGCTTGGCTGATAATATGGGACAAGGTGAAGGTCCCACCGTGCTGCTACAGAGTGATGCACCGGAAGAGAGTGACCTGTGAACTGCATGACAGTTATTTCCGCTTGATGACGGTTAAACATGCCATTCCAAAGATCGAGTGGACGATTGAGTGGGCGTTGAACTATTATATAACTCCGTCAAGACAAGAAGTCAGACAGTTGGGGTTCAGAGAAGTTGCTGATAAGATGTGGTAGAGAAAGCCCGGCGGAGGGAGCCCTTGGGGCCCTGCTGAGTTGGGGTCCAGAGAAGTTGCTGATAAGATGCAGTAAAGAAAGCCATCATCCAGTAGAGAGCTGGGCCCCTGGGCCTCCGGTTGAGCAGCCCTGGAGAACGAGAAAGACACAACGCTGACGGCCATAAGAGTGGGGGTCAATATATTGCAGTCTCTGTCGGTCTCCAACTCCCTCTCACAGTGAAACCCTGAGAAACCTTTTTCGAACCCTTACAATAAAATGAGAAGTACATATTCTTTTAAAGAAGTCTTCGCTCGTCCTTTATCATTGTGTCGTTGTGATTCTTTCTGCATGAATCTGCATACGAGCATATGACAATACAACAGGAATACTTGATATCATATATATAACTGTTCAAAAAAACTCTTAAGTAACTACTCAAAGAAATGGAAATATAAATGTACAATCTATGCAAATTCGCTAACCTAAGACAGGTTGATATATCATTAAAATAAATCAAAGAGATATAAAGATAATGTTCGGTTTCTTTCTTTAATAGCATATTAACCTTCATGGGTTATTTAATGCCAAAGCCATCCTTGTAGAAAGACAATAGTGATACTCTTTAACCCATAGCTAGGGAAATAAGGGAGTTCATGCCTTTCCCAAGGGTATTAGTCCGAAAATTAATGTAATAGCACAACTGGAATTCAAACTTGCTTACTATAATGTCACAGTTTAGTATGGCACCCCTTTCCCATAATTAATGTGATTGTCAACTTAGATTATAAATTTTTTCTACATACATAGGTATATTAATAAATTTATTGCTTAATGATCTAAAAAAATTTCAATACATGAACATTTTTTAAGATAAGCTCCTTTCTTGTCAACTTCATTTAATAGGACATATTAAGCACAGATTGAACATTATACAAGGAAAGTTTCAGATACATTCAACTAATAACTATGCATTAAGCTACAGACCTGTTGGTCCACTCTTGTAAACATTCCAACATGCCTTTTATGTTAAAAATATATTTTGAAACTTTAAAGCTATGATTTTCTAAAAATCATAAAAAGTTGCACTGTTGCACAGGTAGTGTTGTATAGCCACATCCAAATACATAATACAAATATAAGCGGAAACATAGTCAACAATAATGACGAACTTCAATGAACGAATGAACACGCTTCTTTATAAAAATATACCTCTCACACTTTATTCTCGAAAGGGTGATGTTTCATGTGTGTGAGAGGTGAGTGGAGACAAGGACAGACTGCTATATTGACCCAGCAGTACTTCTTTCTCATCTTGGCTTGGTTGATCAACTGTGGGTCACTGAGGGCCCAAAGCCCTCTGTCTGCCACTGGTTCTCGATTCAGCATCTTGTCTCCAACTAACTCAAGCCGTCTGTGCCCTGGTTATACCATTTTGTAACGCCCACCTGCTCGGTCGAGGATCTATATGTTACAGTAGTTGCTAGTGAAGAAAAAAAAAGAAAAGAAAAAGTACCTACCTTGAGCGTGTTGTCCCCTGAAGATGTAACCATAAGTGGCTCTGAGAGTAAACAATACATTCCAGTTACAGAGGAACGGTGAGCATCTCTCACCTGGCACATTATACGCTTTTGTTCCAAATCCCACAATACAATGTGTCCGGGAGCACTTCCTGTAACCATGACAGGATGACCATCTGGAAAAAAATAAATAAAATAAAAATAAACAAAATTATATATATTTTTCCAACCCAAATACTGCAGGTAGAACGTAACAAAAGGTCAATTTCTAAGAGGAGTACAGCTGATTGGAATTCAGTTTTCTCTCTCCTTGACTGTTATACCAAGGCTAAAGAACTCAGTCTGCTATACTATTTACCCATAGCAGGTGAAGGGCATTAGCACAAAGTGAAATGCAAACAGCATTGTCCATTTCCTATGACAATAACATTTATATGATATAAATATGTCAATAAAATCATAAACCCAAAATGACATTGTGGACATATTTATTCAGCCAAGTTTAGTACAAAATCACATGATGAGAAGAAGCTGTAAGCTTCATCTGCAGCTAAGTAACAGAGATTCCAAACAAGTAACTAAAGAGGATTTTATAGACTTTTATAAAGTGGAATTGATGCCCAGATAAGTGGTTGAGGTTCCAAGTAGAGTACTTCTAAAGGTACCACGGTAAAATTACTCTAGGTAGGTTATTTTTCATTGATATTAAATAGCTGAATACTTTCTGGACTAACCTTGTAATTACCTTAAATACTTTTAGTCAATCTAAATGAGGTGATAAAAAAAAAAAAATAAACCTAGTAGACTTTTACTCCAAAACATATCAAAACCACATATTGCAATTAATATTCTCACATTTTCTCAATCATAAGTTAATACAACATTCTGAAGGTTCTCAGTCCAACAAGTTGGTTTGGTTGTGTTTTATGGCATATCAACTTTTTGTGGGTTATTTTATACCAAATTCCATATATATATATATATATATATATATATATATATATATATATATATATATATATAAAACAAGGTAATCCAAGTGGAAGGAGAGATTTATTATGAAGTCAACACTATAACGTTTCGCTTCTACTGAACCATTATCAGGACCATGAGGGGTGATATTAACGATGTTAAGTCAATGATGAATGTTTAAAAATGCAAAATACAAAAACTTAGGCAAAAGTTTGTATAATAAGAGTTGGCCGTTTAATTGGTGAATCAACGTTTGTTGTTTTAAATTATGTCATTTGACTTATTAGGAATAACATACATATATATATGGAATTTGTAAGCAAATAGTTTGTAGGTAACATTATTTGTTAATGAGCTTGAGCTCATTTGTTTAAACACAGTAAAATGGTTTCATGTATAGTAAATGATTAGATAAGGGATACTCCACATTCCCCAAAGTTCCAGGATTGAAGACTCAGCATCAGATTGTTTAGTGTCATACCCAGGACACTGGTTAAGGATTAGAGGGGGGGATTTTTTTTTTACCTCTCTGCAGCTGACAGTGCAACCTACAAGTTGGATGAGAGCGTTGTAGAGAAAAACGTCTGCAGCAATTTCATATGTATGTCTTTCTCTCCCAACCCATTTTTATTTATTTGGAGGTGGGGGAAGGATTCTGGGCTATGGTTACATACTAATATAATGGAAATATTTTCAATATATGGATAAGGATTTCTTTTAGCAATTTTTGGTACTCGGTTTCTACACTGAGCATTGAAAATAAGAAAGTGGTTGGAATTGCTGTAAGTTTTACTGAGAGAATAGATAAGTTATATATATATATGTATGTATGTATTTTTGAGGATCGTTCAAAAAGTTCAAAGCCTAATCAAGATTTTACATCTTTCACACACCTTATCTGTGTATGGACCCCACCAACACAGAAATAAAGACAAATCAGAATTAGTTTTTTCAAGTTTGATAAGAAGTGGTAGTGTGTTGCCCCAACAAAAATGTTCAGTTATGGCTCTTCATTCAAGGTGAGGCTGAGAACTTTTTGAACTACCCTCATAATTATATCAGAGAAAAACATTTTCATTAATTTACCTACCTGATCTGAAAGAAATCGTAGTGATAGCTCCCCAGTTTTGGGAGAACTTTACAATTGTTTCATCATACCGGATATTGTGCACAATGATACGGCCATCTTCAAGACCAATTGCAATCACATCCACAGCCGGAGCCTGGAGGGGAAACAAAAAAATTTTTTATTGAGATCCTTGAGATTTATTCGATTAATAATAGATATGAGCAGACCGAGATAGATAGGTATAAACAGATTCATAAATTCATTTGTTAGTACACAGTTAAATGGTATAAAGTATTCCTATCTAACACTAATAATTCTATTTAATATTAATCATATGTTTACATATAGTTAAATGGTTTCAAATATTGCTATTTAACATTAGTAATCCTATTTATCATAATTCATATCCAGGAGACTCGTGAAGGAGAAGGGTCTTACTCCTCTGCAGAGATGTATTCAGTGTATTCTACAGCCCCAGCTGACTGGGCTGATAATTTCATGTTTATATTTACATTTTTTTTGTATATATTTTAAGAGTTTTTGTACTCCACACTCCCCAGATCTTGAGAATTGGAGCCTCACTATCAGATGCATTTTAGTGTTATACTCAGGACATTTTTTTTTGATCAGTGTATCCTAAGTGCTGCCTCTAACACCAGAGTTATAATGTTAAAATATCTACTTTATAAGAAAACAGGTTATATGATATAAACAAGTCTCCTGCCACTCCTGGTTACTTATTTACCAGAATGGTCAATAAGTAACAAAGTCAATTGGCTGTATGAAATAGTTATGTTATGATCAGCTTAGTTTGAAACAAGGTTAAAAGTATGAGGCACTAAGTGAGAATCAACCTCATTAACGATGGTTGGTTGGTTGTGTTTTATGGCATATCAACCACTATGGGTTATTTAATGCTAAATCTACGTTACATATATATATATATATATATCAAATATATATATGATTTGTAAACACTTTATATATAGCATACTTAAGCCACAGCTCGTTTACTCACACGAGTGAATGGTTTCAAGTGTTTCAATCAAACATGAGTTTAATATTAAAAAATTCTTTTGCATAAACAAGTGGTTGTAATGATTTCTCACTACTAATTTTCTTAGCATAAATTTAATGGTTTCAAGTATTGCTATTTAACAATAGTTTATTTGCACTCGGTTGATTGGTTGGTTGTGTTTTCAGAATTGTGCCCAAGTTTATATTGAAAGAGAACACCATCCATACGGACGTTCTCAAACAAATCCTTCATGTTTCTTATTTGGAAATAGCACTTTCTGGTGGTATTGAATGCTTTACATTCAAGGAGAATGATGGTGCAGGGTGTTTGGCATATTGGACACTGTGGTTGTTGTTCTCGCCTTAGTAAGAAAGAATGCCTAAGTCTCGTGTGACCAATACGCAATCTTGTTATTGCAACTTGTTCTCTTCTCAACTTTCTGAAAGCTGGTCTCCATTCTTCCAAAATGGGCTTAATCTGGAATAGTTTGTTATGGATATTTTCATCCCAGTGTTGTTGCCATTCTTTATGAAGGAAGTTGTTGATTTTGGGTTTTAAATCAGTGTATGAGATGTTGTATTTGTCGGGGGATCAAATCTAAAGTCAATTTGGCTGCCGCATTTCCCCTCACTCCAATGTGACTTGGAATCCAGCAAAAAAGGATTACTTTGTTTGATATTGTGTCAAGTCTACAAAGTAGTTTGATGATAAGTGGGTTCTCTAGTTTTTTTATTGTTTAATGATAATAGAACAGAGAGTGAGTTTGAGAATATGATAAATTTTTCATGTTTTTCCTTAGAGATGATGTTGAGTGCCAGGTCTATTGCATAGGGCTCAGCTGTAAAGATAGAGCTTTCCATTGGAAGAGCTTTTTTATGGATTATTTTGTTTAAAACAGCTGCACATGCTGTTTTACAATTGTCTTTTAGAACCATGTGTAAAGATATATAGGTAGTTAGGATGCTGTTGGGGGATATTGTGAAGTTTTTCTTGGTAGGTGCTGAGATGTGTTTTTGTTTTGAGGATTTCAATTAGTCGGAGGATTACTTTTTGATTTTTAATAGTCCAATGTGATGTTTGTGGTAAGACGCTTTTATGAACATTAGAAAGATTGTGGATTCTTGGAGAATACACTCCATCCAGAGGCCAAATGGTTTAATTGATTTTTCTTTTTTTCAAAATATTGTCTGTAATTGAGATTAAAAGTGCAGTCATAAGATTTCAGTTTGGTGTAATATTAAAGGGTTAGCTTCTCACTTCTGATCTGTAGAGGTGCATTGTGGTCCTCAGTGTATAGGCTGTCAATTGGAGAAGTTCTAAATGCTCCTAATACCAATCTTAAGCTTTGATGGTGAATAGGGTGGGGTTCTTTGAGATAAGATCTCCTGGCGGATCTATATACAAAAATGTAGTCAAGTTGTGAGTGGTGAAGATATCTGCATAATTTAATAAGTGTTTGACGGTCAGCTCCACACTCTGTGTGGATAACGACTTGCAAAAGTTGTTGGGCATGGGTTGATTTGTTTTTTTAAATATTTTATGTGCAGGATGAGTGTAAGTTTTTTGTTGAATATTACGCTGTGGAATTTATTTTTTTTAAACGACTGGTATTTCTGAATCTTCAATTTTGATGACAGGATCGTTGTGGATTTTTCTTAGAGAGCAAAAATGCACACATTGAGTTTTAGATTTGGAGAATTTGAATCCGTTTTCTGTTGCCCATTTATTTATTTTATTTAAGTTTATTTGTAGTTGTCCCTCTACTATGTTCATATGGGTGGCCCGATAGCATATGACAAAGTCATTGACATAAAGAGCACAGTCGATTGAGGGGATTAGACATTTTACAATATCATTTATTTTGAAGGAGAAGAGAGTAATGGAGAGGATGCTGCCTTGTGGAACACCCTCCTCTTGATTTTGTAAGTCTAAAAGAGTGGATCCCATGCATATCCTGAATGTTCTTTCAAAGAGAAAGTTTTTAATGAATATTGGCAGTCTTCCTCTTAAGCCTAGATCATATAGGTCCTGCATAATACCATACTTCCAGGTAGTATCATAAGCCTTCTGCTAGAGAAACTCATTATATATATTATCAGGACCAACAGCTAAGTTGGTTGGATTTTTTTATGGATTCCACTAATTCAGTCCGGGTGAATGGCTTGTTGCATATTTTTGAATTAGCTGAAGTAAAATTTATTTTTTTCTTTGAGAAGGAGTATTTGATTTTATTGAATTGTGTGTTGAACTCACTGGAGGAGTTTTTGAAGAACGTTTCTGCAAGAAGATCTGCAATGGCTTTTTTTTTCTGTTATTTTCTGGTTTGACACGGAGAGGTGTTTTAGTGGGGTTGGTTGTTTTTTACCAGCTATTTTCTGAATCATGAGTCAAACTGTTTTAATGAGGAGGTATTTAACTTTCTCACATAATTTTGCTAAGATTTCTTCTTAGCTTCTTTGATGATTTTTGCAGGTATTAGCTCAGTGGAATTCAAAGGAGACTAAATTGGAGGTTGTGGGTTCAGTGTTGAATTTTCGCAAAGCTGCTCATCGTAGGATCTGAACAAAAATATTTTATGGGTGCTAAGGTATGATGGGACCAATCAATTGATCGGATCGGGCCTATTCAACTGCCTGTAAGGGCCAAAGCGGTGTGTTGCAAGCCATTGACCACTCTGTCACTGGATCAATGACTGCTCAACCACCAGGGATCCATCCTAGCGCCTTACGGGTCACCACCTATGGCCAACAGGTGGCCTCATGGGGGTGGGGTCTTACCACTCTGCAGAGGTGCAATCAGCGTATTCTACAGCTCCAGCTGACAGGGCATCATTAACAATGGTCTATTAGTCTAGCTAGTTGTTACATCCCATGAGATGCCTAAACGCTTCACTAAACTAAAAAATGCAGTTTTAATGAATTTCATAGTGAATATAAATAAAACATTAGTTGCTTAAAATAAAGAAAATTAGTTCAGGTTAAAATTGTCTAAAGGTAAACCGAAGCCAAATATTTTTTTATAACTAATTTTTCCGATGCAGGTATCATTTCTGAATGATATGTGTATTGGAAAAATAAGGTAAAAAAAGAAGTTTGGTTTCTAGTGACCCTTATTGTGTGTTCTTTTACCCTGAACTAAATTGTAGTTACCTGTTGAAGAACAGTAATTTTGCAATTCCAGCCAGGAAAGGTGTAAATAAGTTTGTTGCTTTTTAGATTCCAAAGCTGCATGGTTCCTTGCTTACTACCAAAAAGAATTTTGTTTAAATAAGTTACTGGATGGACGACTGATGTTACTTGAAAAGTGCTGTTTGAAAATCCGATCTCCAAATATAACTCTAAAAAATAAAAATAAATAAAACTTGAATGTTTTGAAAAAAAAAAGATAAAATCTTGACTATTAATAGAGTAAAGTATATCTTTTACATGAGATTTACAAGAGATTTATGTTTTTGTTTTGGTCCAAATTGTTCATCTTAAGTTATTCTACCCAGCTTATGAATATCAGTGTATGTTATATGGCTAAGTTCTGTGAGTTATACTGGTTCATATCATGTAAGTGGAGGTGCCCATGGTGTAATAGTTATCGTCGTAGGAAATGGACATGGCGACATGAGTTCAAATCCTGAACGAGACTGATTGCATTTCACATTGCACCAATACCTTTGGGAAAGGTATGAATCCTATTATTCTCCCTCCAGCTATGGGTAAAATAGTAGGGCAGACTAGGTTCTTCAGCTTTGGTGAGGCAACTAGTCTAGGAGAAGGAAAACCATACATTATGGTCTTTGGTGTGGTTTCAAGTGAGGGCCACATCATGCCACCTCACATCTTCGAAGTCGGCTTGAAAGTCAACACCAAAGTGTACCTGGATGTGCTGAAGAGTGTGGTGCTCCCTTGGTGCAATCAGGTAACCGGTGGCAGACCCTGGGTGTGGCAGCAGGACTTGACGCCGGCCAACAAGTCCAAAAAGACCCAAGCTTGGCTTCAGGAGTGCTACGACTTTGTACTCTTCTCTCACTGGCCTCCTTCCTCCCCTGACCTGAACCCGCTGGACTACTTTGTTTGTTAAACTCTGCTTAAAAAAAATTAACCTTGTGTCATATCCTGCTCGAGCGGAGGGGTTGGTAAATATGTATACTGGTTCATATCAATTGGTTTGGTTGTATTTAATGACATATTCAATCCCTGTGGGTAATTTAATGCCAAACCCTATTATGATTTGTAGGTAACATTATTTATAAACAAGTTTAAGCTTATTTGTTTGCACACAATTGAATGGTTTCAAGTATAGCTATCTAATACTTATGTTATTTAAGATTATTGGTTTGTACACAGTTAAGGTTAGGTCATTTGGTTTAATGGCATATCAACCCTTGATGGTTATTTAATGCCAAATCCTGTTTATACATATATATGATTTTTTTAAGTGAATAGTTTATAAGTAACTTTATTTTTAAATGAGTTACAGTTCATTTGTTTGGATACAGTTAAATAGTTTTATATATTGCTATTTGTTTGCACACAGTTAAATAATTTCAAGTATTGCTATCTAACATTAATAATTCAATTTAATATTAATCATTTGTTTGCACAGTTAAATGTTTTCAACTGTAGTAAATGATTAAATAGATTTATCTGACCCATAGATGGAACCCTAACCACTCTGGGTCAAAGAAGACCAGGGAGTAAGGTACTCCAAATTTCCCAAAGCTCCAGGATTGGAGCCTCACCATCAGATTCAGTTTAATGACATCTCCAAAACACTAATTGAGAGGAGGGGTCTTACCCTTCTGCAGAGATGGAGTCAGTATATCCTACAGCCCCAGCCAACAGAGCTGATAATATAGTATTGACTAAGAAAATGGGAATTTGTATTTTCTATTTATTTTTAAATACAAAAACATAAAAAACATTGATAGTATATTTAATCTTAAGGTTAATTATTTAGTTAAATTTATAATATGCAATTCTTGCTTTCGTTCATTTGTTAATAGCTTTTTTTAAAAATGTTTGATGATACTCAATGTTCAAAATAAAAAGTAAAGTTAGCGACCATAGTCGAGGGTGACCCGAAGGCTCCCTTTTCGATAGCTACTACACCAAGGTGTAGGGGAGGGCGCTACTCCATTCCCAGGATTGCTCCACTTTACCCTTGAACCGTACCTTATAATGCTGAGTGTTAAGCAAGGTGGTATCAAGTACCATTTTTAAAGTCTTTGGTATGACTCGGGCCATTGGCGAACACTCTAACCGCTGGGCCAATGTCCCGGTGAATTGGAAATGAGTTAATTTCAAATTCAGAAATGAAAAAGCACTTAATAGAAAATGGTCAAAGGAATATTCTAACATAAAATTTTAAACAAATAAGTACTTTATTATCCAAATACAATCCCTTAAGTGATATATTATGCTCACTTCATTCGTAATATTGAAAACATCAAAGTCTTTTGCTTTTGGGGATTATATAAAGTCTGATATGCATTTTAGCGATACACTCAGTAATAATGTCCTAAAGAATAACCTTTCTCTGGTGAAATCAGCATTTTTTTCATTAAAAATATTTTGATCCATTTTTTCATCTTTTTAAACTTATTTATTTCATCCAAATCAAATGATTGCAAATTGCCTTCATATTTGTACATATTAGAAATAACTTAAACTAGAACTTTTCACAATGTGATTTCAACACCCAATTGATAGTGCTTCTCTAGTAAATCAAAAATTGTAGAATCTATGTTGATATGCTGTTAAATAAACTTAACAAGTCTATTGCTACAGTATTCCTCTACATGGCATCATCTTTAACAAGTTCAGTAAGTATTTGTGCTGTGACACCCATGCTTGTAAGCTTTGCTGCTCATACCTCAGTACAACTTTGGTATTGATATAAAATTTTATCTAACCATTTCTGTTTAGAGTACCACATATGGCATAGTATATCTTAACCATTCAAAACAACTTTTTATATATATAGTCACATTCATCATACTGATTGTAGATTACATTATTAATTGAAAATGGCTAAATTATAAAAAAAAACAACAATAGCCTAAAGAATATTTTAAAGTTAAATTTCAAACAAATTACGTATTTTAGAAACATATAAAGAGATGTAATTTATTTCACCAAATGATTTAGTTGCTTACCGCACAAATGATAGAAACCTCTTGGCAAAAAATAACCCTAGATGGTTTCACATGCTGTTAAAGTCAATCAATCTATCTTCTATCATTTGTGCGGTAAGCAACTAAATCATTTGGTGAAATAAATTACATCTCTTTATTTGTTTCTAAAATACGTATACATATAACTGCAAAAAACTCTAAACAACTACACAGAAATCTGTTCATTGTATGTTTATATTTTCTGTGTAGTTGTTTGGAGTTTTTTGCAGTTATATGATATAAGGTATTCTTATCTCATACAACTAATCAACATTCAGTTGTATAATTTTATGTATTCCAATTTAATATCAATAATTATATGATTTCAAGTAATTATTTCTATTTGATAATGGACATTTATTTGCACACATATGGCTTTAAGTAACTAATTATAATCCGAAATAAGCAATTATAGTTTCAAGTAACTATTTTTAATACAAATGATTTACAGTTTACCATTTTCCTGGCCTCAAATATTCCTATCAAATACAAATGATTTTTAAACAGATCTATTTAACCCATAGATGGGACCTTAACAGGTACTATCACTCTGGGTCAAAGTGGATCTGGGAGTAATGGCAATGAGAGGGTACCCAACATGCCCCAAAACTCCAGAACTGGAGCCTATCAGATGCAGTTTCATGCCATACCCAAATTACCCCTCTGAAGAGGAGAGTGTATTGTAAGCCCTCAAGTGTAAAGTGACAATAATCTTAATTCTTTATCCTAATCCCACATTAACAGGTGAGAAAAAAATGAAAAAAAAAAAAAAAATAATAATTATATATATATATATATATATATATATACATACACACACACACACACACACACACACACACACACACATACATACATACATACCTGTTGATTTGATGTGCCAAATTTTAACACAACTGTCTTCATCAACTGATATAAGATGCTTTGCAAATGGAAGCAAAAGATGAACATGGCTTTGATGGCCTTCATATGTGCGGATAGCCTGACAAAATGGACAAGAACATGGATATTAAAAGTTAGTCTTAGGAATATAGAAAAGATGGATTTTGTTAAAATATTGAAAACTATACAAGGGATACAACATTGGATAAGACAAGTGGACAAAATGAACTGACCAAGTTAATGATAGAAATTCAAACAATAATAATGAAAGAGCTTTATAATCTATCAACAAATTCATCTTCATGGCATCTCTTAGGACAATGGTTGGTTGGTTGGTTTTATGGCATGCCAGCCTTTCTTGGGCTAATTTATACCAAAATTTAAAAAACTTCGTCAGGAACATTTTTGGTTTGGTTTCTTTATTTAATGGCATATCAACCTTTGTGGGTTATTTAATGCCAAAACAACCTTTATATAAGAACAGTAGTGGTACTATAAGAGGGTTCAATACTTTTCTCCAAGGGTATTAATTTGAAAGTGAACTTAATAGCATAACTGGAGTTTGAACTTGCTTACTTTGAGGCCATAGACCAACACTTTAGCCATTATGCTACAAAGACTTCCCAAGGGACATTTTTACCTCTTCCCACCAAGATTAGTTCAATCACTGATAATGACTCCAACTCTATAATAGAAATCAGATTTAACAATCTTTAAAAACAGTATGGTCACCTTGTGTTGTGTAATGATTATCAAGTCAGGCTAACACATCAATACTAGAGAGTTTGATCTTCACTGGGTGCCCTATACTTCAAGCATTGTGTGAAACTAAGTTTAGCTTATGACATTTTTAAAAGAGAATTTTTGATTTTTTTTTCTTTCTTATTTTTTGAATAACTTGTCATGAAAGCGAACTTGGTGCTTGTGAAAATGTTTTTTCAATTTTTTTCATAAACATAAATAAAAATATAAAGAAACATTATAAAAAAAAAGAAGAAAAAAGACACACCTGTTTACCGTGATGAAAGGCATGAATGATGTTGTTACAAGCTGTGAACACTTGATCATCATTAGCAGCAAGGCACGTGATATCGTCATCATGTCTATCACCTGAAAAAAAATTTTTTTTTTTTTTTACTGATAATAGTTGTATAAATATTTTTTTTAGAAAATTTCTATAATTGAAATACAAGAAAAAATTTTAAGTAAAAAAACAAAAACAAAAAAACATCTAAAAAATTAAATGTCTTAGTTCTGGAGAAAAATAAAACTTAATATTTATATATGTTTACCAAACCCTCCATACAAGATGGATGTAACACAAGATCAATTTTTTACGTGGAGTTTAACAGATTTGAATTAAGAGTTTTCCTTTCCCTAGACTGTTTGCCATACCACGGTTAAAGAGCCCAGTCTGCCCTACAATTTACTGATAGTTGAGAGAATAGTTGGATGCATACCTTTCTCAAGGGTATAAGTGCTATGTAAAAATGTAAACAGCTTTGTTCAGGATTTGAACTTGGATTGTTTTGTCCATTTCCTAAGACAATAACCTTTACACTATGAGCACCTCCATAAAAAGTTAATATCAATAAGTTGTAAGGAGGGCAACCTGAAGGGTCCCTTTTCAATGGGTGCTACACCTTTCCCTGGATTACTCCACTTACCCTTGATCCATACCTTATAATGCTGAGTGTTAAGCAAGCAAGTATCAGATACTGTTTTTTTGAGTCTTTGGTATGACTCAACCAGAGATCAAACCCTGGTCTCCGGGATGAAAAATCTTTAGTTGATTTTTAAAAAGCAAAAATCATTAACTGAATCTTGATCTAAAATTTTCATGGGATAATATTCTGATTATCTAATTAATAGTCTTCACTGAATTATATCTAAAAAAAAGTTAGTAAGTTAGTTTGGTTTGGTTTGGTTTGGTTTTATGGCATATCAACGATTGTATGTTAATTAATGCCAAATCATGTTTATATATACATATTGAATATATATGATTTGTGTTCTATAGTGGCTCGTACCATGTGACTTCTGGTATTGCAGAGAAGCAGAAAGACTGCTCTAAGGGATAGCGGTCAGTAGTAAGACTAACTTCGGACATAACACCAACAGCACAAGACTTATCCTCCTAATTGGACTGTACTACTTGAGTAAATAAATAATTAACTCTATTTCACTGTGTTTCTTTTCCTTACCATGATACAACTATTTGTAAGCACATTTTGTTGATAACATTTTTAAACAAGCCTGAGCTCATTTTTTTTGCATACAGGTTTCATGTATTGCTCTCTAAAATGAATAATTCTATTTACTATTAATCATTTGTTTGCACACAGTTAAATGGTTTCAAGTATTGCTATGTAACAGTAACAATTTAACATCAGTCATTTGTTTGCATACATTTAAATAGATGTACATGATATATAAATGTTTAGTTTATCAGTAATCTCATTTTTAAACATGTTACAACTAATTTTTTTTTACACGCTATTATTGTTATTATTTCTACACAATTAAATGGTTTCAGTTATTGCTATATAAAACTAATAATTCTATTTGATATTAATCATTTGTTTGCATACAGTGAAGTATTGCTATGAATCACTAACAATTCAATTAAACATCAAACATTTGCTTACACACAGTTAAAGGATTAAACTGTATAAGTATAGTTTTTGTTTACACACAGTTATATGTCAAAACTGTTCTATTTCAAACAATTCAGTTTAGTGTAAATACAGTTTCAATGTCAAAAATAGTTCTATTTCAAACAGCATACAAAAACAGTTCCATTTCAAACAATTCAGTTTAGCATAAGTATTTAGTTTAAATGTCAAAATAGTCGATCTTAAGCACTTCAGTTTAGCATAAGTATACAGTTTAAATGTCAAAAAAGCTCTACTTCAAGCAATGCAGTTTAGTTCTATTTGACCCATAGATAAGACCCTATCAGGTGCTACCACTCCGGGCCAGAGTGGGCCTGGGAGCAATGGCAATGAAGGGGTACTCCACTTTCCCCAAAGCTCCAGCATTACTGAAACCTCACTGTCAGATTGTTTAGTGCCATATCCAGGACACTCATTGTGGAGGGGGGGGGGTCTTACTCTTCTGCAGAAAAGCAGTCAGTGCATTCTACAGCTCCAGCAGACTGGGCAATGTTATTTAGTTTGATCAGTTTTAAAAAAATATAGCAGTCTAAAAATAAATATTATTTAATAAGTAAATTTCTAAAAACTATTTTTTCTTGCTTACAGAGTTTCAACATTACATAGTTTGATTTCTTTATTAGCCAGGTTGTTGGAGGTTTTTCACATTGCTGGCCTCAATGCACTTCCATTTTATTTATAATATTGGTCCGAATTACTTGATAATTTCATCATCATGGAAATATTTCAAACGGTGGTTTCCAGTCTATAGGATACCATTCAACAACTGCACAGGTCCATCTGTTGTCTGTTAACCTTGTCACATATCTGGCTCAGTGAAACTTCTGCATTTGGTACTCTACAATCCTTCTCTCTAATCTGCAATTACCTAGTTTCAAATGTGCTCAAACAATCATATCAACGTGGAGCTTTCTGTAGCCTTCTGTGTCATAACCAAATCACTGTTTTTCCTTTTTTGTGGTACTCCACATTTTGTTTCTGTATAACATTGCATGAAAAACTGTGCTATTGAAGAGATTGGCATGTACGATCTGGTCCAGCTTTTCTTTGAGCACATCTTTTACCTTAGTAAATGCCTTCCATACTGATCTTATTCTCCACCAGATTTTTGTAGAGTTCAATAATAATACCTAATAATATCCGTTTTCATTGTATAATGTTCCACAAGAAATAAAACCCAAGTACCATTGGTTTAGAAGAAAATTAACTTTATTGAAAAGTTGATTGGGATGTATTTATTCATGGGCAATACTGTTTATATATATATATATATATATATATATATATATATATATATATATATATTTGTAGGCATATCTTATGAAAGTTGACAGACAAGGAATTGGTGTAGAGTGTTTTTTATTGACCTTTTCGTGTTGGTAACCATGATGTAAATTGTAAAAACAAAAAAAACCCTCAAATATTACAAGCTATACTTATATGAACAATTTTTCAACTGCCTTCATCCATAATGGTGATATCTCACTTACCAACAAGAAAAACCTAGTAAAAAACTTGATGCCAAATCCTTATCTGTCACCTTTAATAAAATATGCATCCAAGAAAATCTCCTGCTTAAATACATACACAATATGTATGTGTGTGTGTGTGTGTATATATATATATATATATATATATATATATATATATATATATATATATATAGGCCTGATGAGTAGAGTGTTTGCCAATGGTCTGGGAGACTGGGGTTTAACCCCAGGTCAAGTCATACCAAAGACTCAAAAAATGGTGCTTGATACCACCTTGCTTAGCACTCAGCACTATAAGCTAAGGATCAAGGGTAAAGTGGAGCAATCCAAGGAATGGAGTAGTGCCCTCCCCTACACCTCAGTGTAGTAGCTTTTGAAAAGTGAGCCTTTGGGTCACCCTTGACTATGGTCGCCAACTTTACTTATATATAAGTAAGTTGGCTGATCATAGTCAAGAGTGACCAGAAGGCTCCCTTTTCAAAAGCTACTACACTGAGGTGTAAAGGAAGGCACTACTACTTTTCCTGCATTGCTCCATTTACTTTTATAATATGCTGAGTGTTAAGCAAGAAGGTATCAAGTACCATTTTTTTGAATCTTTAGTATGATTCAACCTGGGATTGAATTCTAGTCTCAGGGACCATTGGTGAACACTAACCATCAATCAAATGGGCTGGTTTATATATATATATATATATGTATACATATTGCTGAAGCAACTGACCCTGTATAGGCAGAGATCATCATCATCATCATGTTGTGCCGCCAGCACGGATATCCCTGACCCTCTCTCGCCACTTCTCCCTATCATTCATTGCTTTTGGCAGGTCTTCAGGGTTACATCCCATATCCTCACATAGCTGCTGTATGTATGTTCGAGCTGGTTGTCCTGCTTTTGCTTGGCCATATGCGGGGCTCCATAGGAGTACATCACTGATGAGTTTGTCCTTGCTTCTCCAGCAGTGTCCTGCATGTCTGGTTCATCTAATTTGTATAGTTTTTGTGATGGGAGGCAAGTGGCCGTATAGTTGGTGCCTTGTGGGGTGTTGTCACCAGGACTTGTTATAAATCACTTATAAATTGGAGTTGTTTAGGAATTGGTCACTAATTTCATAACTTTTTTCATTTTCTTTCCTCTAAGATCACACTTCATAATATTTTAATTGTCAACTTCTTACCAATGATTGTTTTTGTTTGAAAAGTGTCAGTTGAAAGTCACTTTAGGCTTTATTTTAATTGGTTTTGAATCCCTTACTTGTTAAAACATGCCTCCATTCTTTTTTAAATCTGTCTTTCATTAGTGCTGTACCAATAACCTATATACATATATATATGAATTTATGCCTCTATCTTGGATCAGAGTAATATCTGTACACTTTTATCCTAGACAGAAATGCCTAGGATCAGGGTGCATTATCTGTACTTATAGAAATTGAATAAAATATACAAGGTGTGATAAAAAAAAAAATGTCGCAGTTTCACACTATCTAAAATGAAGAGTTTCAGAGGTGCTTTGACCAATGGAAAACTCACTGGAATAAGTTGTGTTGAATGCCAAGAAGACTATTTCGAAGAAAATAAATGTTTCATTGTTCACTTCTATCTTAGTAAATATAGTTTCAGTCTCAATATTCTTTTAACATATCTCATATAAAATTAAAGTTAAAAACTAACTTAAGTATATACTTATATGGTTTTTCTTATTCTTTGTTTATTTTTGTTTTTGTTTAGTTAGTTTTAAATTTTAAACTCTTTGAAATAATAACTATTTTAAACAGCATATTTTATATCTCAGTTTTTAAAATAAATGTGATACTGCAACAGGTACAGATACTACACTTTAATCAGAGACAGAAGTTCTATAAAGTGACATTTTGATCCTAAGCAGGTTGCAGAGATACTACACTCTAATCTGAGCATGAAGTTATAAACAGACAAACAATGAAAGAAATGAGAAAAAAAAAATCACACTGTTCATTGTATAGGTAATTTTTAAAGAATTTAGTACTTACTGACTTCAGTGATACCAAGTTTGGAACACTAAAAAATAGAAAATAAAGATCTTTAAAATATGCAGACAATTTGATGCTTCATTATCATTCAAATACAGATACAAGTTCACGTGGCCATATTGAATTAGAGATTGATTTTTGAGATGATGAAAAAAAATTCTTAATGAATAAATGACCAAAACAGGCACAGATAACTATTTTCAAGAAGCAGGCTGTATGAGACATGGCACATCATGAGGTAGGTTGGTCGGTTGGGTTTTATGGCATATCAACCTTTGTAGGTTATTTAACGCCAAATCCATTTTTTTGCAAATAGTTCTATTTCAAACAATTCTGTTTAGCATTAGTACACAGTTTAATTGTAAAAAACATTTCTATTTCAAGCTATTCAGTTTATTCAAACAGTTCTAATTCAGTTTAGTATAAGTACAAATTTTATTTACACAGAGTTAAATGTCAAAATAGTTCTATATAAAAAATTCAGTTTAGCATAAGCATGCAGTTTAAATGTAAGTATAGTTTAATTGTTAAAAACATTTCTATTTCAAGCTATTCAGTTTAGACAAACAGTTCTAATTTAATTAATTCAGTTTAGCATAAGTATGCAATTAGTTCTATTTAACCCATAGACAAGGCTCTATCAAGTTTTACCATTCCAGGCCAGAATGGACCTTGTAGCAACAGCAACGAAGGGGTGCTCTACATTCCCCAAAGCTCCAGCATCACTGGAACTTCACCATCAGATTGTTTAGTGTCATATCCGGGACACTCGTTGGTGGGGGGGTCTTACCCCCTCTGCAGAGGTGCAGTTGGTGTATTCTACAACCCCAGCCAACTGGGCAATACACAGAGTTAATGTCAAAACAGTTTTATTTCAGATAATTCAGTTTAGTACAAGTACACAGTTTAGATGTCAAAACAGTTCTATTTTAAACAATTCAGTCTAGTATAAATACACAGTTTAAATGCAAAAAACAGCAAAGTCAAGAAACCATGGTTTAGTCCAGGACACTCGTTGGAGTGGGGTCTTACCCCTCTGCACAGAAGCAGTCGGCGTATTCAACAGCCCCAGCTGACTGGGCAATCATGAGGTAGGCTGCACAACTAAAAAAAATTCAAGGTACGGTACCTCAATTCTTTTCCCTACATTTCTAAGAAATAAATTTTTTTTTTCTCGGGTAAAAAATCTTTTTAATAAAGATTTGAAATGTTGGTATGATAAGTAAAGTTGGCAACCGTAGTCGAGGCTGACCCAAAGGCTCCCTTTTCGATAGCTACTATGCCAAGGTGTAGGGGAGGGCGCTACTCCTTTCCCAGGATTGCCCCACTTTACCCTTGATCCATACATTATAATGCTGAGTGTTAAGCAAGGAAGCATCAAGTATCATTTTTTAAGTCTTTGGTATGACTTGATCTGGGATTGAACCCAGGTCTCCCGGGCCATTAGCAAACACTCTAACCATTATGCCAATGTCCAGTGTTGGACACTATACTATTACTGATAACAAGGTGATTAACACATATTGCTGCTGCTGCTGTGATACTTTACACCATAAATGAAAGAAAAAAAAAATGAATACTTGAAAAATCAATGTATTCAATATGAATATGATCCACGTATTGAAGAACAAATTGAATATTTTCATAATCTTTGAATCAAAATTCAAGTAAAACTATTTTCTTTAAATTATCGGTGCATATTTCAATATTATTTTCCTTGTGAAATAGGAGAGTCATTCAGAAAGCACCATAAGCTAGTTTGCCCATAACTGTTCTAAACCTTCTGATGTAATGTAATGGCCACCTTCTAACAACAATGAACCTGGCTCCTGGTAGTGTAACTGACTACAAAAGTCAATTACAGGAACTCTCATGGTAGATGCAAGAAATGGTCAATTAATTTTAAAAAGAGTCAATTGGTTAGTCAGGGAGCAACCTGCAGAATGACCAGAAATAACTTAAATTTTAGGGCTAGTGAAACTGCCCCACACTCTCCATTGGGGATGGGCTACAATTTGTCAAAAATTAGATCTTTCCTTAACTCGAGAATACCACTTCATGTCTCCTTGTTCTTGAAACTGGTTCAGAGATAGGCTACCAAGTTAATAATAAAGTGAAGAGTATTTTTTTCTGTAACCATGTGTCTGACTTTTTTCTATTTCCTGATGTGAACTTCTCAGTTCATTTTGTCTTTGTCTCTGCCAACTTTGTTCAACACCACACTAACCACATTAGTAAGCCGTTATTTCGTCTTATCTGTATCAAAATATTCACCAGCATAGACTGCAGACAAGTAACAATACAGGAATACTAAGTATTTATACCTGGTTATGGTTAACGGAATCTGATCAAGCAACCCCCATGGATTAAATAAAAGATGCGGTTTGAAGTTCCGTGTAGGCTCTAGAGTTTAACAAACATCTGAAGAAGGCCAGAGGAAATGTTGTAAATATAACAATAAAGATGAAGACAATAGTCCAAAAACCCTGAATGATGAAAATCACCAAGCTTTATCTCAGAAATTCAGACAACTAAAATTTGAGTTTATTTTTTACCCCTAAAATCAAGAAAACATTTTCTCATAGAATGAGCTCTAGGCATAAAATAACTAGAGATGGATTGACATTATAATCAAATCACTCAATCTTTTAAACACAAACAAGAAAAACAACTACAATGCATAATATGTCCAACACCTTACATTGTTAAATATTTTCTCATAGAATATGAAAATTTAGTTTTCATTAAACAACATTTTTTTTCCCAATACAAATAATATAAAAGACCTATTTGAGAATGTAAACATGGATGATTTTTTTATCTTTTGGGAGAGAGATAAAATTATTAAAAGTAAACATGATCAGTACCATACAAAGTAATTATTAAAAAAAAACTATTCCAGAGGATTTTGACCTTTTGTTAAAACAAAATAAAAACTCTTATGAAACAATAAGAAAAATGCAAATATAAATGCACAATGTATGTGATTTCCTAACCTCTCCATATAAAATAACCACAGATGGGTTGACATGTTAAAATCAATCAATCAATCTAAAATCAGTTGAGAGTTCAGTCAAAAATTAAAATTTGCAGGATTTTTTTAAGTGAACACTTGGTTTGGTTGGGTTTTATGGCATATCAACCCTTGGTAGTTATTTAATGCCAAATCCTGTTTATATATATATATCAAATATATATGATTTGTGAACACCTATTTTGTAGATAACATTTTTAAATGGGCAAGAGATCATTTGTTTGCACACAGTTAAATAATTTCAAGTATTGCTATTAAACACTAATAATTCTATTTAATATCAATTTCTATAGACAGTTAAATAATTTCAAGTATTACTATCTAACATTTAACAATTCTATTTAATATTAATCATTTGTTTACACACAGTTAAATGGTTTCAAGTATTGCAATGTAATTTCAACAATTTAATTTAACATCAGTCATTTGTTTGCACACAGTCAAATGGTTAGACAGTTGTATTTGACCCAGTGATGGGATTCTAACAGGTGCTACCACTCCAAGTCAGAGTGGACTTGGGAGTAATGAGAATGAAGGGGTACACAACATTCTCCGAAGCTCCAAGACAGGACCCTCACCATCAGATGGTTTAATATCACATTCAAAAGATTCATTGGGAGCAGGAGTCTTACCCCTCTGCAGAGATGTATTTGGCATATTTTATAGCCCCAGCCAACTGGGCTGAAGTAAACATTTAAATATACATATAAAAAATAAATAAATAAATAAACATTATCAACTAATGTTTACCTATTCAACATGTAACTAGAAATATAATTTTAACAGTTAGCAAAGCACTTGGTATTATTTACAAGAATTATTTCCTCTTTCTCACTGAATTCTCTCCCACCCCTCACAGAACACCAAGATTTGGTGCATATAGTAACTTTGAAAGCCTGACTGCAGTCAAGGTCATTTCTGCTGCTGCCATGACAACACAACAATGGAATTCAAACACATTATCACATTCAGCAATTGCACCACACATTTTTGGCTCAGTGAACAAAAGTCACCTACAAAAGGTTATAACAACTAATATTTCAGCATATATATCTTACCCTTTGCGTGATAACTTTACTTGATGCTATGTATAATTTTATTAAAAAATCAAATTGACAAAATAAAATTCTAACTCCTTTCATTTCATGTTTGAATTTATGCAAGATTACACCAACCCGGTCAGCTGAGGCTGTAGAATATGCCAACTGCATCTCTGCAAAGGGTAAGTTCCACCACAGGCAGGATGGGACACAAAATCAATTTTTAAGCAATGTAAAGCTGATTTGAATTTAGTGTTTTCCCTTTAGATTGGTTGATTAACCCAGTCTGCCCTACTATTTATCCATAGCTAGAAGATAGAACAGATGGTTTCATGCCTTTTCCCAAAGGTGAAGTGAAATACAAACAACCTTATTTGAACTTGAGTCACCAATTCCAGTTCTAAAATACTAACCATAATTGCTAAGCATGGCGCCAGAAGAAAAACTCTAAAATATTGAAAATGTGTGTGGGGGAGACATTGCAAAATATGTTGAAAAGGTGTGCAAAAAAAAAAAAAAAAAAAAAAAATATACAGGAAAAAATCCATTAAAAAATGGTTAGGTTTCTTTGTTTAATAGTATATCAACATGGTTGGTTAGTTGTGTTTTATGGCATATCAACCTTTGTAGGTTATTTAATGCCAAATCCATTTTTATACAAATAATCAGTTCTATTTTAAACAATTCAGTTTAGCATGAGTACATTTTTATTTCGAGCTAATTCAGTTTAGTAAAAGTGTAGATTTTGTTTGCATACAGTTGAATGTCGATCAGTTCTATTTCAAACAATTCAGTTTAGTGTAAACACAGTTTCAATGTCAAAAACAGTTCTATTTCAAACTATTCAGTTTAGAATAAGTACACTGTTTATATGTGAGTACATAGTTTTATTGTCAAAAACATTTCTATTTCAAGCTATTCAGTTTAGTCAAACAGTTCTAATTCAATCAATTCAGTTTAGCATAAGTATGCAGTTTAGTTCTAATTAACCCATAGATAGGGCCCTATTAGGTACTACCATTCTGGGCCAGAGTAAACCTGGGAGCAATGGCAATGAAGAGGTGCTCCACATTCCCCAAAGCCCCAGCATTTACTGGAACCTCACCATCAGATTGTTTCGTGTCATATGCAGGACACTCGGGGAGGGGGTCATACCTCTACAGCCCCAGCCGACTGGGCAATCAACTTCCTTAGGTTATTCAATTTCAAAGCCATTCTTGTAGAAGAACAGTAGTGGTACTATTTAACCCATAGCTGGGAGTGATATAAAATTCATACCTTTCCCAAGAGCATTAGTTGCCCAGTCAGCTGGGGCTGTAGAATACACTGACAGCACCTCTGCAGAGGAGTAAGACCCCCCCCCCAAATGAGTGTCCTGGATATGACACTAAACAATCTGATGGTGAGGTTCCAGCAGTGCTGGAGCTTTGGGGATTGTGGAGTACCCCTTCATTGCCATTGCTCCCAGGTCCACTCTGGCCCGGAGTGGTAGCACCTGATAGGGCCCTATCTATGGGCTAAATAGAACTAACAGCATACTTATACTAGAATGAATTGTTTTGAGTAAACTGAATAGCTTGAAATAGAAATGTTTTTGACAATTAAACCGTACTTACATTTAAACTACGTGATTATGCTTAACTGAATTATTTGAAATAGAACTGTTTTTGACATTAAAACTGTATTTACAATTAACTGAATTGTTACATATAACTGCTTGAATAGTTTGAAATAGAAATGTTTTTGACAAACTGTGTACTTATGCTTGTTTTAAATAGAACAGATTATTCACATAAAAATGGATTTGGCATTAAATAACCTACAAAGGTTGATATGCCATAAAACCCAACCAAGCATACTAAGAGCATTAGTTAGAAAGCGAATGTAAGCGTACAATTGGAGTTCAAACATGTTTATTATGTAATATAGTCATAATACGACTATACAAATATATGAATGTATAAAATGTTCATAGAATGTTCATATGCATAGGAATCCCGAAAAACATGAAACACTGATGACTCTCTTGGTTCAGGTACAAAACTTTTATTACCTTCTTTAAGTTTAGGTTTTCGACACGAGGAGAGACACAATTTTTCTATGCTGACTGTTCGTCCATCGTCAGCTCTCAACTCACTGACTCAACCAACGCGCGCGCACCCCACAGTCCATAACTGGACTGGCCTCACCTAGGTCTGAAAATCAACTCGCTTCGTCCAAGTCCAAATCTCAACTCACTGCTTCTATTCAAAATCACTAAGAATCCCAGCCCATCATTTCTGGGCATGATGTCATTTACATCCCCAGTCCCATTTCCTATCTAGGGTTTTTTTACTGTGAAATCTGTGAATATCACATCCTCCCCGTGCGCATGTGAACATCTGCATTAATGTCTGCACCTACCCATGCACTATGCCGAAAGGTTCTAAGCCTAACTAAACCAAAAGATAAGATATATAAAACGAAAAATGATAATATAAAAAAATCCTTCCGCAATTATATAACAATCATGATATCACAGTTGAGCACATTGGCTACTACACCACAAAGACCCCTCCTCATGGTAAGAAAAAAAAAATTCAGATTTATATAAATAAAAGATTTTGACAAAATAATGCTGAAAGCTTTTGCAACTTCTTGTAAATTGATGAATCTTTATCAGAAACCATAATTTTGTTACAATTTGTTTTCTTGTTCTGTTGGTAAGGCTTAGAATATATAATCCATGCAGAGGGATAAGACTCCCCCTGCTCAAAGAATGTCTTACATATGACACTAAACTACATTTAGTGATCAGGTTCCAGTTCAGGAACTCTGGAAAATATGGAGTACTCTTTCAATGGCATTACTCTCAGAGTGTGGAGGACCTTTTCAATGGCATTACTCCCAGAGTGTGGAGTACCCTTTCAATGGCATTACTCCCAGTACTATATATAGATCAAATAAATCAGTTTTGCAAATTATTTGACAGTGTTCATAATAATGTTACATAAAGGAGAAAAAAGATAATGTGGCTAGTTATTTCAAGCCCATGAAAACAAGTCCTAAAAAATAAAATCCTTCTAATAATAGGACTTGGACGAATAGATTTCAGGCTGAAATTATAAAAGTGATCTTTAAAAAATCTCAAATGCATTTTACTACCTGTTTTTCAAAGAATATGTTTTTGTTTCAACTTAAGGGCTTAATTTGACTGTCAATCTTTTTTCTGTTTATTATAAGAAGGAAATGACATCAAGCCAAAAAATTTGAGCCCCATTTAAGTTCTGTACATACTTGCATGTGTATTTAGGTCAGTGATTTGTTTCACTTACACAGACATTCAAAATTTTTTTAAAAATACAACAGAAAAAGAGAAAATGTCATTTTGTTTTTTGTAGAATGGTTAATTTTCAAGTATCAGCTGTGCAAACCTGCACAGAGATTTGATAAACTATATTAAAAAAAAAAAAAAAAAAAAAAGTAGTTGAATGCTAAAATTCTCATTCTCTAAATTATACATATGTCAAATTATGTTAAAAATATGAGCCTGAGGAACAGTAAGGACTTAAGAGTTACCATTGAACATTTTTTTTTGCCTGTCTCTTAGACATATTTGTTTTCACCTTCCTAATGTCAACAAATTTGCACTGAATGGCTCTGCAAACGGGTAATATAATGACAAACCTAATGCCCTTTATGTTATAACTTTACTTAATGCAATGTATAATTTTATTAAAAAATCAAATTGACAAAATAAAATACTAACTCTTCTCATTTTATGTTTCAACTTATTCAAGATTATAGCAGCCCAGTAGGCTGAAGCTGTAGAATATGCCGACTGCATCTCTGCAGAGGGTAAGACTCTCCCAGCAAGTGCCCTGGATATGACACTATACTATCTGGTGGTGATACTATTTACCAACCCCTCCGCTCGGGCAGGATATGACACAAGGTCAATTTTTAAGCGGAGTTTAACAGGTTTTAATTCAGAGTTTTCCTTCTCCTAGACTAGTTGCCTAACCAAGGCTGAAGGACCTAATCTGTCCTACTATTTACCTTTAGCTGGAGGGAGAATAATTGGATTCATACCTCGCCCAAGGGTATTAGTGCTATGTGAAATGCAATCAGTCAGGTCCAGGATTTGAACTTGTGTCGCCATGTCCATTTCCTACGACGATAACCATTACACCACGGGCACCTCCAATCTGGTGGTGATGCTCATATTCTGGAGCTTTGGGAAATGTGGAATACCTCTTCATTGCCATTGCTCCCAGGTCCACTCTGACTTGGAGTGGTAGCACCTGTTAGGGTTCCATCTAGTAGTCAAATAGAACTGCGTGACCATTTAACTGCATGCAAACAAATGACTGATGTTAAATTGTTGGAATTGCAATACTTGAAATCATTTAACTGTGTAAACAAATGATTAATATCAAATAGAATTATTAATAATAAATAAAAATATTTGAACCATTTAACTGTGTGCAAACAAATGAGCTCTCGCTCATTTAAAAATGTTATCTACGAAATATGCATTTTCAAACAATATATTTAGTATATAAGTAGGAACAGGATTTGGCATCAAATAACCTACAAGGGTTGATATGCTATAAAACCAAACCAAATCATATATATCTAATATATATGTATAAAGAGGATTTGGCATTAAATAACCTACAATGGATGAAATGCCATAAAACCCAACCAACCAAGCTGATACTTCTTTAAGGTATTATGATTTTATTATCTCTCAATGTATGTCCGTAATAAAAAAATATGTTATCTTGATCTTTGTTAAAGGGTCATATTGTTTGTATTTCTTAGAGGAAGCTTTGTCAGTTGTTATAATTAAATTTTGACCAGTATTTCTTTAATCTTGGTTTATCATAATTCGTATATCATCATTCCACTTAAGCAGCAGAAAGACAAGGCCTCGTTCAACAATCTAACTCCTGAGGTTGCATCAGAATGATTGATTTTAATAGTTATTTCATCCCGCCTGCGTCTTGGTTTGTGTGTGGCTCCCCAAAAGATTGACTTGGAAAGTTGGTTAAATACCAAGGAACCCTATTTTTTCACCTGAAATGTTTAAACAGTTCTGACCCATAGATGGGACCCTAACCCCTCCAGGTCAGAGTGGACCTGGGAGTAATGGCAATGAAGGGGTACTCCACATTCCCCAAAGCTCCAGGTCAGGAGCCTCATCATCAGATGGTTTAGTGTCATATCTAGGACACTCGTTGGGGGTGGGGTCGTACCCCTTTGTAGTGATGCAATCGGCGAATTCTACAGCCCGGGCGAGTGTGGTGGAAAACGAAGATATCTTACTCCGTTTTAGAACTTAAAACAAGTCTTAACGTCATTTCTTGTAAAAACAATTTCGATACATCTGAACGACATGGGTAGCCATAAAAGAAAATTTCTATTTCAATATAAACAGGACTAAGCCACATCCAAAATCGGTTAAAAAATTAAAAAAAAAAAAATCCAAAATTTACTTGAGATAGGTCTTCTGTACACTAAAAAAATCTAAATGTTTTATGGTCCGACCCTCATCGTTTACATGTGTCACAATTTTTAAATTAATTAATTTTTAAAAAATACAAAAAATATAGTTATTTGGTATTGATCAAAAGAAAATAAATGTTTTAAATTTAAAGACATTCTAATAGCTATTTTAATACAGATTTCAAAACTCTACAAAGCCTTAAAAAACTGTTAAAAAAAAAAAAACATCTCAGAGTACATTTAAAATAACGTAGAATTCAAATATTTTAACTATTTTAATATATGATTGTGATTTATTTTAACAGAGTATTTTTCAAGTGAAAACGAATTCTAAGCAGTACTTATTAATTTATTTTAAAACGATTTAAGACAATAGGGAGATTTTAAAAAAATAAAAAAACAAATACATTATTCACTCACAACATTGTGTGTGAATATATAGAGTAAGTAGTCGACGATATTACTGATTTTTAGCGACAACGTAAAGTTCCAAACTAGCTATCAAGAATTCTCCAGGAGTGGCGACAGTTTTTAAATTGTACAGTTAAAAATTTTAATCACATTTCCTTTTAAATGATAAAATTCTTTTAAATTACTTCAGAAATTAAACCGTATTAACCCCCCCCCAGGAAATAAAATTTTTTAGAACAAATAAACGTTTAATTTCGTTTATACTTACATTATAGGTGTGAAAGCTTCTTCCAACGCAAGTAATGACATAATGCTCTCTTTTTTTCTTTTGATATCTAATTGCCAAAGGAACATGGTTACTTACGTAACCTAAGGCACGATAACCAGTGAATATTTTACTCGCTGAAGGCATTCTGTAAGATATCCAAACTCATTTACAAATTTTCAAAGAATTGAAGATATGAATCCACACGTGGAAATGCCGGAAGCGGTGATTTGCTGAATTATCTCTACTGTTAAAAAAGTCCAGGAACATTTTATTTTATTTTATTTTTTTATTTTATTTCAATGAAATTTTTCATTTAATAAATATCTAAAAGAGTTGAACATGATAAACTTAAAAGTAGAGAACTATGATCTTTACTAAAAATGCTGGCTTGTTAGGTTTGTTAAAAACCCCCCACTAATTTAAGAATAAAATCTGCACACACTGAAGAGTTGTTATACAATGAAACAGTCTGTCTGTGGATGCCTATATATATATATATATATATATATATATATATATATATATATATATATATATATAAACTGTCGAAATATTTAATCTTGCAAATAAGTGATATTTATTTGTTTACATGAAAATAGATTACAAAAATAGAAGAACTTGCTATCAAAATGTTTCTGCTGTCATTAAATATCGTAAACTAAAAATCATTTATTTGTTGCTAGATCACATTTTAAAGTAGTGGTTTATTTAGGAAGCGGATAAATTTCTGCTTCCAACGGTGCAATTGTATTTAACTGACATCGCAATATGGCACAAGGGCCGTTTTATAGTGGAGGTTGCACACGAATCGAGACTCGTGCAAGGCAGGAGCAAAAATTCTTGACCTCGTCGGCTTTCCCCTTTTGGGGTGCCTCAGGCACCAAGCAATAGCCTTAGTCTAATGCCAAATTTAATTGGAGAAATATAACCACCCGGCACAAATGCCAGGTGGTCACCCCGGACGTCTGCGACCAACTAAAAGGATTATCCCTTCAATACAAATTAAGTGTGCTTAGTTTAAGTGCAATGGTTAGGGTTCAATCGTCGCATTGTTGATGAGTTCGCCTCTCTTAACAATCTCAATCAATGTGATCTTGAGCTGAAATTGGTTTGATTTTTTCCCCCAAATTTCTTTGATAGGTAATTTGGAATAAGAACTTTCTCATTTAATGGTTTAAAAATTTTTTTTTTTTTAAATTTTAATTTTTTAGGAATTTTAATTTTTTAGGAAATTTAATTGATTTTTTAAATTTTATCAAATAAAATTTTTTTCGTTGATTTTTGAAATTTAGAATTTTTCTTTTAACTTTTTGTTATTAATTTTTGAAATTTTTTGTTAACTTAAAATAAAAAAAAAATTGGCTATTTTAAAAAAAAATTTATACATAAATGATCATGAAAAAATCAAAAAAGAACTTTGTGGAAATTTTTTTTTTTTTTTCAACATAAAAAAGATCTACATCTACTGCAATTTATCGCTTAAAAATATTGATTTTATGAGGGATCCGGCTTACACTGTAAATACTACGCTGAAGCGATTTCTAACTTACCGACACGAGTTATGTTTCCCTTGTTTTATTTCCTAAAGAGAAAGAAGATGAGGAACATAAGTAGAGAGATAGATAAAAAAAACAAACTATTGAGCACCTCCTCATCTCACCAACTTTCACCATTTCAAAGTTATACATTTGTAAATAAAGCCATGGCAAAGATAACTAGTATAGATGTGTGTCAGTAAGTCAGAGGTCGTTTCGACGTAGTATTTACATCGTAAATAACATGCATTTCTAAAATCGATAAAAATCTATATTTTTCAAAACTGACAAATCGCTGGAGTAGAGTAGGTATTCTGTATACAAAATAAAATATTTTTTTTTAAAATCATCCCTTTTTTTCTTTTCTTTTTATGGCACATAAAAAATAATTTTGATCACAAATGAAGATAGATAGTTGCCTCAATCTTTATTTGTGCTCTAAGTTATTTTAATTAAGTTTTTATTTTTATACAATGTACGTTTATGTAAAAACGGACCATGATTCCGGTGTTAGACTTTAACAGTCCTTATGAAAAATAGGCCCCTCCTACGTAATTAATTAGGCGCGAAATAAAAAAAATAAAAATTCACGTGAAAGGAACGACTAAAACCTTACATCGGACACGAAGTTCGCCGCAGTGTGATAGTGAATGTTCATTAGAAAATTGAACCCCCTAAAACATGATAAAAAACTTTTTGAAAAAAATATATCATCTGACTCTCTGTGGTTCATTATTCTAATTATCTGAAGAAATTTTTCTAAAAAAACAAAACAAAACAAAATCTTTTTACACGTTTATTCCAAAACTTGTGCCTTTTACATTGATGATCTTGGACTAGTACTTGCGTAAGTTAAAAGTAAGGATAGTGAAGACCAACCTTTCCCCCATTTTCAGCCTTGGGCCATATTTGTATTTTTATTCAAAAAATATCGACTCGTGCCAGCTCTTTCGATGGAACTGAGAATACACCAACTGCATCCCGTTCAGCGGGATAAGACACCTAAAAAAGAAAGGGGGTCCTGGGTATGACATTTAACCGCATGTGATGGTGAGGTTCCAAATCAGGAGAGTTTAGAGTACCCCCTTATTGCCATTACTCCCAGGTCCCATCTGACTAGGAGTGGTAGTATCTGTTTGCGCCCCATTTATGGGTCAAATAGATCTGTTTGAAGATTATTAATTAGGAATATTTGATGTCACATAACTAAATTATTTGTATTAAGAATAGTTACATGAAGTGATAATTGTTTACTAAGGTTTATTTATAGTTCCTTGAAGCCATCTGAATGCAAACAAATGATTAATATTAGATAAAACTAATGGATCTTTTGTAGAAGACCCCCACCAGAAAAACAAAACAAAAAAAGCAACAAAAAAAAAACAACAGCCACCTAAAAATCATACAAAATCAGGGTTTTAGCAAAAAACGTTTTATTAGTGACTGAAGAGAATGAAATTCATTCATGTCATTAAGTATTTGCATAAAAAGATAATTTTCCTTATATTTCTGCCTCCACTTGAACTCACACAGATAACTATCCACCATTCCATGATGTATTCCACAGAGGCATTTATCCTGCATTTTGTACAGATGCCAGAAAGATACAATGATTTGAATGTGGGCTCCACATCCCAGTTCAATAAAATTGGTCAAATGGTTAACTGTTTGATGAGTGTAATCCATTCCAACCCTAACCCTAACACTAACCCTAACCAATTGATGACCCACAGCTCAACTTACCTTAGGGGGAAAAAAAGTACATATCCATTGATCCAAAGACGTTGAGAGGTGCATTTCATGACTTACAAAAAAGGCATTGATTGTGAATAATTCCATGGGTTTGTAAAAAGTGAATAGCTGACTTCTTGTCATGAACATGACCTGAAAGCATAAAGAGATTCATCCCTAACAAAAATGTCCAAAATAAATCTAATGAAGAGTGAAAATATGGTTGACCTGATTACTGACCGGTGGGGCTGTTTTTTTTAAACTCATTTTTCCATTTGTGGTGGGGCTCTTCTACAAAAGATCCCAAATAAGTACTTGAAACCAAATAATCATTTGTATTAGACAGGAATTCTTGAAACTATACAACTGTTTACAAATTATTTGTATTAGATAGGAATACTTGAAACTATACAACTGTTTACAAATTATTTGTATTTGATAGCAATACTTGAAACTATACAACTGTTTACAAGTTATTTGTATTTGATAGGAATACTTGAAACTATACAAGTAATATTAAAGTATATATTTTTTTTTTTTTGCAGAGTTAAACATGTAGGTCTATTTGATGCTTAAAACATTTTCTGTTGGAATGATTAAATAATATAAGATTTGTGCCAAAAATCAACTCTAATCAACCCAAATCTGGATAATTTTTAAACTAAAATCTCTGTACTATTTGTTCAGAATATCACACAAAAAAAAATATATTTGGTCATGTATGAAAAAGTTATAAAGAAATAATACTTCAATCTCCAGATACAATTAAGTTTCAGTTATGTTATTTATTCATTTTTATTTCAGTTCTCTACAATTCACTTTTCTGCTATTTTTCTTAAGTCATTTTCTTCTCCAATGACTAAAAAGATAGCAACTTAAGGTTGATTGCTAGTATATAATTTCTGGGACTAAAATATAACTTTTTAGTAAAAAAAAAAAAATATGAAGGAAACAGCTGAAACTTACTCTTATCAGGGTAGAGAATGTAAGTATTACATTTTTGTATAAATTCTTTGTACAGTACTACAGATATATCGTCAGTGGAATAGTGGGATATTTTGGATAAATACCAAAATGTCATTTAGATAAGAATTTTAACACCTGTTTAGAGTAGTGAATTGATAATTGCATAGTTTCCAGAGCTTAAGCAGACCTAGTTTTATCTGTTTGTTTATTTAGTTGTTTGTGTTTTATGGCAATATGAACCCTTGTGGGTTATTTAGTGCCAAATCCTGTTTATACACATATATATCATATATATGATTTATAAGCAAAGAGTTCGTTGGTAACATTATTTTTAAAAGAGCCAGAGCTCATTTGTTTGCACACAGTTAAATAGTTTCAAGTGTTACTATCTAACACTAATAGTTCTATTTGCACACAGTTAAATGGTTTCAAATATTGCTATCTCACCAATCTATTCAATATTAATCATTAGTTGGCACACAGTTAAATGGTTTCAATAATTACTATTTAATGCTAATAATTCTACTAAATGATAATAATCCCTAGTAAAAGATTGAACAGTTCTATTTGACCCATAAGTGGGATCCAAACTGGTACTAACTCTTTGGGTCAGAGTGAACCTGAGAGTAATGGTGATGAAAAGGTATTCCACGTTCCCCAAACTCCAAGATGGGAGCCTTGCCATCAGATACAGTTTAATGTCATACATTGGATACCTAATTTTATACAAAGTTGCATCCACCTGGCTGTTAAAATAGCATTTTCTAGATTAAGTGATAAAAAAATGCACAAAATAGAAGCATCAAATTTTAGTTAGGTTGGCAAATTTAGAAGTAGAAATTGATACTTGTCCAGAACATCTTGCTGAGGAAATGTTTGTATAAATATACAAAAAGATTATATAGAAATGTAAGACTTACATTCATCATTCAGATAAGAGCCTAGAATGTTCTGACTGTATCTTCTACCCAAGAATAAGACATTCCCCAAAAAAGGGATGTCTGGGGTATCACATAAAACTGTATCTGATGGTGAGGCTAGAGTTCTAGAGATTTAGAAAGTGTAGAGTACTCCTTCATTGCCATTACTCCTAGTTTCACTCTGACCCAGAGTAGTAGTATATGTTAGGGTCCTATCTATGGCTCAAATAGATCTGTTTAAAAATATTTGATAGGACTGTGTGCAAAAACAAACCTCTTAAGAAATAACTATACAAATGATATAAATATGAATGTACAATGAATGTGATTCCCTAACATCTTGGCATAAAATAACCTTAGATGGATTGACACGCTATTAAAATCAATCAATCAATCACTCACTCAACCAGATAAGTGTGAGTTTCATTCATTTTTTGGCTGAGCAGTTACGTTTTGGTCCCAAAAATCACATATTGACAATTGGTCATAAGTCAACATCTTTATGCTCAGGAGAGGGAAAAACTAAAAAAATATCGTTAATTGTAGTAAGTTGAAGAAATGTTGAGAACTGTTGTGAGTTTAAGATTTGGTTTTTAAATTTAAATGTTCAGTAAGAAAAAAATATGAAGTGAATTATATGAAATGTAATACTTACATTTACCATCGAGGTAAGAGTAAGTTTCAGTTATTTTCATTTTTTGCTGAACTGTTACAATTAAGTCCCCAAAATTAGAAATCAGCTATAGGTTGATACCTTCTTGGTGGTTGGTAAAGGGAGATATTAAAGAAATATGGCAAATGACCAAATTGCTACTAGTTGAAGATGTCATTTTTGGACTAAACTGTTCAGTTAAATAAATTAAGCAAATTACTGAAACTTATTGTTATCTGGATGGGAATGTAAGTATTACATTCCTATATAATTTTTTTAGTATATTACAACAGATGTTTTCTCACAGGGATATTCTAGTACCCAGAATTTAATTGGAGTGAGATTATCAACAAATATATCCATGTGGATGAAACGGAGCTATAAGACCCATTAGGATAATCCCTACCAACTTTTAGCTTTTCATTTAATGGTGAAGTTATCTCCGTGTTATGGAGATAAAGCTTTCAGATATCTTAATACCAAATTCTCTCTGATGCCTACTTTAATATTTTCAATATAAACAATTGTTAAATAGCAATACTTGAAACCATTTAATTGTGTGCAAACAAATGATTAATGTTGAATAGAATTATTAGTGTTAGATAGCAATACTTGAAACCATTTAACTGTGTGCAAACAAATGAACTCTAGCTTGTTTAAAAATAATGTTACATACAAACTAATTGCTTGCAAGTCATATACAATACATATATAAAAACAGAATTTGGCATTAAATAATCCACAAGGGTTGATATGCCATAAAACACAACCAACCAAACAAATAAATATCAACAATTGTTCATTCTTTTGTATTGACCCAAGATGTGTTTTAGATACTACTATGAATATTTTGTATAAAACAACAGTTATACAGCCACTTACCTCCCATCTCAAAAACCATCCAATTTAGATGAACAAGACATGCTGGGCACAGTTGGAGAAGTAAGGACAAACTCATAAGTGATATTTTCCTATAGACTCCTACACATGCACACACCTGTGTTGGCTGACCAATGAAAACTTAAAAACTTACCTTCATCAACTTAGTGCAGACATTGGGCACTGTCTACAGGACTTACCGAGTCTACAGGACTTACCGAGTGTGACTCTCTCACCATCCGTCCCCCAATGGGGACGGATGGTGAGAGAGTCAAAGAAATCCAGGCTGTTAGCATGCATTAATTGATAGATGAATATTTTGCATTATTAAAAATGTTCTTAAACTAAATGTAATATTCTCATTTGAATCAGAGAAATTGGTTTACCCTTGATCCTGGTGGTAGGATTGAACAATGAACACATTAATCACAAAACCATTCACATTTATTTTCCAATATTATATTTTCTTCTTCTGATCAGTTTGAAAAGGAAAAACAGGACGTGGCTTTGCCAAGTCAATGGAAAAAAAAAGATACCATTTAATTTATAAGCTGTTGCTTCTCACACCAAATAGAAAGGGGGTTCACTTAAGTCCCAAAATACTCGACTTTACTCTTTGAGTACCATGCAAAAGTCTTCAGTCACTTTCAACTACAGTAAATTTCTATTAATTACTAACTTATTGGGGATGTTTCACATTGTGTTTTTTACAGATTTCCTTATCTAATCATTATATTTTGTTGAGGGAAAGATGTGAGACCACTCCCAAAAATGGCCGTGCAAAAGTTTTTAGACATCTCACATAAACCAATCAAGATACAGAGCTTTTAAAAAGAAAAATGTTCCCACTCCAATATGTAAATATTTTCTACAATAGCACCAATTTTTTATAGTGAAAATTCTTACACTTAAATTCAAGGCAAAAATTTCCAAAGAAATGGGGATGAAGATGGTCAAGAATATGAGCCAGTGAGCAATAGCTAAGGAACTCAGAATTTCAAGAAGCAGCATTTCAAAAATCCTTTTAAAGTTTCAGAGACTTGAAGTGTTTTGGGTGAACCAAGATATAGTCACCTTCAAAAGCTGGAGCACAGGATGGTACAAACTTTTAGCTGTACTGTGTATATATATATATATATATATATATATATATATATATATATATAAACACACACACACACACATATATATATAAGGTAAGAACCATAAACCTTATATATATATATATATATATATATATATATATATATATATATATATATATAAAAGGTTTATGGTTCTTACGAGCTCACTTGGTGAGTTAAGGACCAAATTTTATATATATATATATATATATTTTTAAAAAATTAAAAAAAAATGGATTTGTCATGATTTTGTAAGAAAAAACAAAAACTAAAGCCTTTGGTGTATCACCACAAATCTTTATATATATATAGGTATTTCACCAGTGTGAATAATGAGTCAACCAAACAAGGCAGAATCAAGGTTAAATAGTACAAAGCTGTATCTAGAATTATTCAAGGGCACACTCTGTAAAACAATGCCAAGAAAAGATAAAATCATTAGGAGGGGAAGTTCTTTCACATTCTCTATTCTCACTAGATTTAGCACCAACAGATTTTTATTTGTTTCGATCACTAGAACATTTCAGAAATGGCAGAATATTCAAAAACTGAAAATGTTCTATGAGTTTTTTCAGTGAAAATCCCAGATCTCTTCAAACATAGAATCAAAAATTTGCCTTCTCATAAGACTAAATTCATTGAAAATGAAGGGGATAACATTTTTGCAGACAATATTTAAATAGATGTAACTCAAATTTTTTTGTATACTTTCTGGCAAAACATAATTATTTTCTGAACACCCTAATATATAATACATAAAATTTTGAAGACCTAAAGTGGGAATGTTGATGGAGCCATGCAATTTTTAGCACTGCTTTTAACTGTCTATTTGTGTATAGAGGAAAGGGGTCTCTGCTTAAAAATTGTACCTTTTGCTCCATCCAGCCTGTGGTGAAGAGTTTAGGTAAATACAATTTGATCAAGTTAAAAAAGAATTGGGTGAGGTCGGGTTAAAAATTCTATCTTGTCATTAAAATACATTCTAGCGCCAAAAATGATCGATATAATCTTTGTACATTTTAATATAAAATTTAGAGAATTTTTTATAAAGCAAAAGCCATAAATTTTTCCAGTTAAATCAAATAAATTGCCTCACTAAAGAAACATTTCATTTTTACCTCCTGAAAATTTACCTGGAATTAATTGCTTTGTATTTCAAAACAATTAATATAGTGAAGGAATTATTTTACAACTAAAATTTTACACTTGTAAAACCATTATTTTCCTTATAAAATCTCTTGTAAGAAATAGGATTTGAAAACCTGAAGTTAGTGTTTAAATAATTTTAGTTCCTGTGTAAATTGGTTTGATTCCTTCCTCATATGAGTTGTGTTTGAAAATGCTCACATGATAAAAAGCAAAACATTACACACACCCCCAAAAAAAGAAAAAAACATTAACACTAATTTCAGATTTATTTCCTACCATTTTGTCAGATATTACATTTATCCAAAAATATTGTGAATATCGCTTTTTTTTCTTTTCTTTTTTGTTGGATTTAACGTTGAAATGATCAAAAAAAATTTTCAGAAGAAAACTTAAAAAATAGTTTATTGAAAATAAATCTTTGATTTTTCAACAAAAATATAATTGAATTTTTTCGGCTTCCATGTTTTTTGTTTTTTAAATCTTTTTATGAAATCGCTATGCGAAATTGTAGCAATTAAAGTCATCCATAGTTTATTATGCTTGCTTAACCCTGAGCATTTTAGTGAAACAATCTGACAATACATAAAACATAGATGCTTACCTGGCTTCTAATGCCAGTATTCCACTTTACTGTGCCAATCAGCCCAACATGTAGATCCTCTTTTGACACAGATGTAGGACTTACACTTTGTGCAGCGAATGGCTGATTTCACTGCCTTAACAGGATAATCTTTATACGCCACATCTGGGTTCTTTTTTTTAAAATTGTTGTACTTGTACGAACATACAACACACAGGTGGTTAGTAGACCCATCTGCTGGTATTTCAGGGTGATGAAGGCTGACATTTTGAAGGCGTGCAGGGGTATTGCATTGTTTAGTTTCTCTGGAAACAGCACTTATCCTAAAAGAACCCACTAATTCTAAGCAATACTGATCAAGGAACTCTTTGAATGAATAATGTTTAGCCTTTTGAGGATACAGTGCTTGAAAAATTACATAAGCATTGTAGATAGCCCACATAATAAATTTCACGAGGAGCCTCCTAGGCCAACGATAATGACGCCTAGTCTTTCGTAGCCTAGTTAACTGATCGTTTTTATCAGTGCCACCCATATACATAGTGTACTGCTTGACAAGCATGGGCATAGTAATTTCAACCACACTGCCATCTTTGTTTCTTCTGTTGGCTGTAACAGTACTTTTAGGATCATAGCAGCTTGAGATGAAATTTATGGGCTTTCTATCTTTCCACATCATGCAGACGATATTTTCTTGACAAAGATAGTCATAGTCTCCGCGGTTTAGCATTTTTTTCTTGTGAAGTTCTTTTGGATAGAGTTTCCTATTTGTCAGAGCTGTTCCCACTGTTAGTGTTCTTTCATGTTTGTGCAGATAATTAGTAAGCGTTACCGAGTTGTAGTATCTGTCCATCACTAAGATATGTTTTTTGTTTGACGCATCACTATCTAGCAACAGCCGCAGAACAACATTTCCAGTGGCACCTAATTCATTCACTTCAAACTTTGACTTTCCCGTGTATACTTCTGAACTTACAATGTATCCAGTATCTCCTTCACAGAGAATAAAAGTCTTTATCCCAAATTTGACAGGCTTATCTTTTATGTATTGCTTGATTGATAACCTATTTTTAGTAGGGATCATTCCCTCATCAAGGGTCAGAAATTGTTTTGGCAAATATAGGTGTCGAAACTTTTCTAGAAATGTAGTTAACACTGGCCTGACTTTATAAATCTTATCAGTTTTATCGACAGATTCATCATTTTCATTGACAACGTGAAGGTAGGCCCAGATGGCAAAAAATCGGTCACCACACATTACATCCTTGAAGCCAGGTGTGTGAGAAATGAAATTTTTTCCTTCTGATAGCCAGTATTCATGGAGCTGCGGTTTCATTACTGTCGTCTCCATTTGCAATCGTAAGCCTAAGAAGGCTTTCATTTCTTCCATTGTCAATTCTTTGAAGTTTTTACAGTAGTATTTAGTTGGTGTTTCTTCTTTAGCCTGCTGTGCTCGCAGGTTTGTCATATCTGTGATATTTTGCCAGAAAGCTTGATCCAGGAAGAGGTGGACAAAATCTAAAGCTCTAGAGTATTCATTTATGTGCGGAGGTATGTTTCTAGGCCCACAGTGAGAATCATCAAATGAATTATCAACTGGTGTATAGTTTTTACTCCATCTTGGATCAACTTTAGTTCTAGGTCTAGATCTAGTATCCCCAGAGGAAGAAAATTCCTTTTCATCACTCGATCTACTGCCTTCGCTATCACTGAAATCTAGATCTAAATCATCGACTGAAACTGATTCAAGATCACTCTCTGGATAATCTTCATCTAATTCAGCATCTAATTCTGAAAAATCCTCAAAATCGTTGGGTTCTTGAGCTACAGAGAACAATTTCTTACAGGGATGACTTGTCTCAGGTTCAGGCTGGCTGCGTTTCATGGTGAAAAAGCTCAAAATTTTCCGCAAAAATCGACAAAACTCATATCTTACAAGCACACATAACTTTCACTAAAGGTTCACTAACTTGGGTTTTCTGATTAGTTGAAATCTACCATCTTCTGATAATCCATATGTTAATACGGGATTTGTATACCGGTAAACCAGTGTTACGGTGTATAAAAAATAAAAGTACCACCGGTATACCGGTGTTACAGGCTCAAAAGGTTAAGCTAAATGAATGCAGAGAAAGAAGAAAAAATAATACGCAGCATTTTTTCGAGTTAGGAGAGAAAACCAATTGTCTTAATCTTTTTTAGAATAAAGATTATCTCTTTAAAATTTTAAGACATGGTTTCAATACAAAACTTTTTAATAGGTTGAACTAAAGACTCAATTTGTTTTAATTTTTAAAAGTGCCTTTAATCCTCTAAAAAAAGTATTATCAATGAGAGGTTCAATTTTCCTAAAAATATCGAATATCCAGAACGATAAAGACCTAAAAATTTTGTATTTAAAATGAACCTGAAACAAAACATTATTCATGTTAGATAGCAAGGGCAGTAACTCATGTATATTTGAGACTCATTTTAAATAGAAAATTTTTATGAAGTTTCACCGTTTGTTGTTAGACTTAAGCTTTTATTTATTGACCAATTATTCGTTCTATCTTTTTCATTCATTATTTTGAAGGTATTTAGATTTTTTCCTATTTCTACTCAAAAGAGCTTGTAAATAAAGTTTAAAAAAAACATTGCCTGTTATGAGCACATTATGGCCATATTTTGGCTTAGCCAGAAACAAGTTCACAATACTGGGCACCCAGGAAGGATGAAACTTATAAAAATATTAGTGGCCTTTGTTACTTTGCACATCTTTTTGCATATTCTAAGTATTTATAATGTTTGTTTTTTGTTTTTTTTACTATGCTTAGGCCTTGTTTAAAGCTAAAGCCGGTTTCATTTCCTTTCTGAATTTAAAATAAGTAGATTCAATGAACCTTTTGGACTAGAGTAATCATTGCTTTTCTATTCCCCAAGGTAGTAAATCAACAAAAACGGGGGTGGGGATAATACAAACGCGTATAGTTCAAAATTTTTCACTAAATATTAACAATCCATTAAAGTTTCAAACTTCTGAACAATTTGACCTCGCTTTGAAATTTTAATAATTCCTTTCTTTCCCTAGCAGCGGTTAATAAGTATCTAAGAAGTCTTCTTGATATTACGACGTTGAAATTAACTTAGCTGTTTTTATATAAGATTCCCAACGAAATTCAAATTTCATACGACTACAAGTAGTGTGACATTTTCAGGTTTGGACCTAATTTCATTAAGTTCATCTTATTAATTAATTGATCACTAAATTATTAATTACATTCAATCACCCCGATTTCTTTTTAAATGGAAACTCAAAACAATTCTACATTAAAATCGAGAAATTATGTACACGTTGCTAAAAAGAATATTTTACAAGAGTTACTGTGAAGGTTTAATATTTTTTATACTGTTTTTACTTTGCACCCTTATAGAGAGAAAAAGTGTGTAGAGTTGAAATATGTTATCTAAAATTATTTAGAAGAAAATGAATGTTGTAATTCGTTTAAGTTTATTACAAAACAACCTATTTTTGCTTAAGCTCTTGATTTGTGATATTTGTTTTTATTAAATAAAAAAAGTATATAACAAAAAAAATGTACATCTTTAAAAAATTGTCAAATTCATTGGCATTACTCCCAGGTCCTCTCATCCAAAGTGGTAGTACCTTTTAGAAACCTATCTTTGGATCCAATAGGTTTATTTGAAAATTATTTGTATTCAGTAGGACTATGTGCCAAAAAATAACTCCTTGAGAAATTGTAAATATGAATGTACTATTATTGTGACTCTTAAACCTCTTGGCATGAAATAACCTTAGATCAGTTAATATACTGTTAAAATCAATTAATTATCTAAAGATATATATGTTTACAAAAGATTGTTATTATTAGTTAAAACCATATAATTGCTTAAACTACTTAAAACCATACAACTATCTGCAATTTATTTGTAATAGATAGAAATAGTTGATATATAACTGTACAAAAAACTCTTCAGAAATATCTGCACAAAATATACAACTATAAACATACAATGAACATAATTTCCTAACCTCTAAGCATAAGATAATCCTAGACAGGTTGGCATGCAGTTAGAAATCAATCAGTCAATCTGAATATTATAGTATCCTTTCATTCAGCAAATTTAACATTGAAAGATACAATGTCAGTTATACAAGAACAAATGATTATTTGGTTGGTTGGTTGGTTGATTGGGTTTAATGGCATATCAACCCTTGTATGTTATTTAATGCCAAATCCTGCTTATATATCTATCTATGTATATATGATTTGTAAATGAATAGTCTTTTGGTAACATTTTTAACAGATAAATCAGAGCTCATTTGTTTTTGTATAAATGGTTCCAAGTGTTGCTATTTATTGTTTGCACACAGTGTTATATAGTCATATAATGAATATGCTTATATACACATGCATATACATGCAGAATGAATCACAACGACACGATGATAAAGGATGAGCGAAGACATCTTTAGAAAAATATGTACCTCTCACTTTATTGTAAGGGTTCGAAAAGGTTATTCAAGGTTTTATAGTGAGAGGGAGTTGGAGACCGAACATAACTGCAACATTTGGACCCCCACTCTTATGGCCGTCAGCGTTGTGTCTTTCTCGTTCTCCAGGGCTGCTCAACCGGCGACCCAGAGGCCCACTCTGCTGGCTTTCTCTACTAAATCTTATCAGCAACTTCTCTGGACCCCAACTCATCAGGACCCCAAGGGCCCCCTCTGCCGGGCTTTCTCTACCACATCTCATCTATAACTCCGTCCGATCTCTAACTCCAACTGTCTGACTTCTTGTCTTGACTGAGTTATATAATAGTTCAACGCCCACTCAATCGCCCACTCAATCTTTGGAATGGCATGTTTGATCGTCATCAAGCGGAAATAACTGTCATGTAGTTCACAGGTCACTCTCTTCCGGTGTATCAGTCTATGAGTGTACCATGGGATTTTTTTTACCTTGTCCCATTTCGTCAGCCAAGCACGCCTACGCGATTTCCTCTCATAACTGCCATTGGAATGTGTCACTTCCTTCCGGTGCATCACCTTGGAATGACAAGTTTGGCCGGGTCGAAGGTCAAAATACAACAACAGTTGAATGGTTTCAAGTATTGCTATCAAACATTAATAGTTAGATGGTTTTAAGTATAAAAAATGATTAAATTTTCTATGTGACCAATAAATGGGACCCTAACAGGTACAATAAATATGGGTCAGAGTAGACCTGGGAGTAATGGCAATGAGAGTGTACTTCACAATCCCCACTCTCCAAGACTGGAGCCTCACCATCAGATATAGTTCAATGCCAGGACACTAGATAGTTTCAAGCATTGTTATTCAACATGAATAATTCTATTGAACATTATTCATTTGTTTGCGCACAGTTAAATGGTTTCAAGTAGAGTAAATGATTGAATAGTTCTATTTGACTTTTAGATGTGAGCCTAACAGGTACTGTCAATCTGAGTTAGAGAGGACCCGAGAGTAATGGCAATGAAAGGGTACTCAGTATTCCTAAAAGTTCCAGGACTGGAGCCTCACCATCAGTATATTCTACACCCCCAACAACCTGGGCTGAAGAACAAATGAAATAAGGAACAAAAAAGAATCCTTACTCTGAATATTTGTACATGTGACAGTTGTGCTTTTCCACCTCAAATTAGATCCTCATATTAGCTTAGTCTTACAAGCTATTGATTGTTAATTTTCACTGGATATCTTATTGAGAGGGCTATTTGTTTAATGCTTTTTCTTTTTCACTCTTTAGTCCCACAGGATCATGGATCTGAGCCTCACTTTCAGAGAGTGCAGGTTGCTTGTCAGTGGAGCCTGCATCCTTTACAGTTGGTATCTTCAATATGATATGAAATTGCTGTGGTTAGAGCTTCATTTTGAAGCTCTAGAGAGTGTGGACTACCCATTTGTTGCCATTACTCCCATCTTCACTCTAATTTGGAGGGGTAATACCTGTTAGGACTACATCTTTGTATCAAATTGGTCTGTTTGAAAATTACTAGTATTTGATAGGAATACTTAAAATCTTATAACTGGAAATAAATGATTATTACTCATTGTTATCATCATGTTGCACTGCAAGCATGGGTTTCCTTGATTCTCTCTTGCCTTGTGTCTATATCATCCATCACTTCCAGCAGGTCTTCTAGACTACATCCTGTGTCCGTACAGAGCTATTATAGATAAGTTCCTGTTGGTTGACCAACACTTGCACGTCCGTGTGAAGGGGTCCATTGGAGAAGATTATTTATGAGTTTGTCCTCACTTCTCCAGCAGTGTCCTGCATCAATTGTTCATCTTGTATGGATGGTTTTAGAGATTGGAGGTAAGTGGCTGTACAGCTGCTCTTTTGTGAGATGTTGCTTCCAGGATTTGTTCAATTTAGTTTGTAACATTCTAGTGCAGTTCCTGTCTAGTTTTTTCTCTATACGCTTAGTCACCGTCCATGTGGTGCATCCAAATAGTAGAAATGATACAACTTCTTCTTTGAAGAAATTGCTATTTATTTTGTTGGATAAATCAGATTTCCATATGATCGATAACCTATCGATAGCAGTCCATGCTTTTGCTAGGCGTATATTGATGTCATTTTTAGTAGATGTTATTGAGGTATGTGAATTTTTTCACTGATTTCAGAGAACCACCATTTAGAGTGGAGATGTCTCATTCTTGATTAAAACATATGTACTCTGTTTTGTCTGCATTCCCATGGAGACCAATGCCACTTGCTGCCTGCTCCAGACTATGCGAGCTGAATCCTTTATTATTATTCATCATCATCATCATGTCGTGCTGCTAGCACGGATATCCCAGACCCTCTCTCGCCACTTCTCCCAATCATTCATCGCCTCTGGCGGGTCTTCAGGGCTACATCCCGTATTCTCACATAGCTGGTCGTCCAGCTTTTGCTTGGCCATATGCGGGGTCCATAGGAGTACGTCACTTATGAGCTCGTCCTTGCTTCTCCAGCAGTGTCCTGCGTGTCTGGTTTGTCTAACTTGGATAGTTTTCGTGATGGGAGGCAGGTGGCCGTATAGTTGGTGCCTTGTGGGGTGTTGCCGTTATTATTATTAAATAGGTATAATTACTTGAAATTCTTATTGTGTAGAAATTATTTGTTTTAAGAATAGTTATTTGAAACTATAATTCTTCACAAATAATTATTATCATAAGTTACTTGAAACTACCGGACATTGGCCTAGCGGTTAGAGTGTTCGCCAATGGCCCGGGAGACCTGGGTTCAGTCCCAGGTCGAGTCATACCAAAGACTCAAAAAATGGTACTTGATGCCTCCTTGCTTAACACTCAGCATTATAAGGTACGGATCAAGGGTAAAGTAGAGCAATCCAGGGAAGGAGTAGCGCCCTCCCCTACACCTTGGTGTAGTAGCTATCGAAAAGGGAGCCTTCGGGTTACCCTCGACTATGGTCGCCAACTTTACTTTACTTTTTACTTATATACTCATCAGATCCTAATGAGCTATAATCAATGATGCTTTTCTGAATGAGAATTGATGCAATTATCCTGCTTATTTGTATGTTGACTGTTAAACCTTTTCTATTTAGGGTCAGAGAGGAGTATTTATTCAAAAAGCTCAATGTCAAATTACATTCATTTAATTCATATTATAATTAATTGCAAATGAATAAATAAGTATGAGGAAATACTCTATAAATAGCATTTAATATTTATCTCACTTGAGAAAGTAAAATGATTAGGGTGAACATGAATGTTGTTGTAACCTAATGAAAGGTTACTGAATGAGTAATAACCAAAACTGAGGCTGGAAATGAAATGGAAATCTTTATAACATTAATAAAATACAATACTTGCCAGTGACATTAATAAAATACAATACTTGCTCATGGTGACTACATAGTTAGCATATTTTCCCCCCTCACAATAGTATCCAATGTATTTAAGAGGCATGGGACATACTCATTAATGTTTATAGGGGAGGTATATAACAAATGCAGACCTAAAATATTATTACATTGGAAATTGCTTTATTGTATAAGGTAATGCAATTGCACTAACATAAATTGTGCTATGATGTGCTGTTTTTGCAGTCACATTCAAGAACTGGTTTCTTCTTCATCATCATCATTATTATCATTATTATTGAAGATAAAAGTATTTATAACTAGTAATCTGTAATATGTATTAAAATTTTCTGTCATTGATAATTTATATATATATATATATTGTGATATAGCACATTCTAACTTCAGATTGGTTAGTTGGTTTGTTTTACAACATATCAGCCCTTGTCAGATTATTTTATGCCAAAGTCAGTTTAACAATCATGATACCGAATTATTTAAAGTCATCATCATCATCATGTCATACTGCTAGCACGGATATCCCTGAACCTCTTGCATCACTTTTTCCTATCGTTCATTGCTTCTGGCAGGTCTTCAGGGCTATATCTCTCACATAGCTGCTGTATGTTTGTTCTAGCTGGTCATCCTGCTTTTGCTCGGTCATATGTGGGGGTCCATAGGAGTACATCACTTATGAGCTCGTCTCTGCTGCTCCAGCAGTGTCCTGTGTGTCTGGTTTGTCTAACTTGGATAGTTTTCATGATGGGAGGCAGGTGGCCGTATAGTTGGTGCTTTGTGGGGTGTTGCTGCCAGGACTTATTCAATATTGCTCGCAATATTCTCGTGTAATTGCTGTCTATCTTCTTCTTGAGCCATTTTGTTAGTGTCCAAGTGGTGCATCCATACAGCAGTATCGACACGACCACTGCCTAGAAGAAACTGCGTTTCATTATTTAAAGTATACAAACAATATATTTTCACAATCATTTTTAACAAGTAAATACTTCATAATTAGGAGCAATATTAACGTCTTAAGAGCCAATGTATCAAAAACGTTCATTTAAAATATTATCTCAAATAGATTTATTTAATCCATAGATGGGACTCTTACAAGTACTATCACTCTAGGTCAAAGTGGACCAGGGAGTAAGGGCAATAAAGTGACTCCACCCTTTTTACATTTTGTGTAAATTATTTTACAGATTATTATTATTTATTTATTATTACTCATTACTTCCATGCAAATAAATAAATAAGAATAATTTGACCAGCTTGAACTTAATGTTCCATTTATTTTTATCTGTTAATGAATAAGTCCCCATAACTTTATGAAAATTGAATAATTTAACATTCAAACTTTTATGTTCATATCTTGTCCTGTTAACTGAGGTTGATCACTTCCCATAGACTTACCCTTGTGAGCCATTCCACACTTTCATGAGTTTGAAAACATAATCTTAAGATCAAATGTAAGCATTCCATATTTCTGTCTTTTACATCTATCTATCTATCTATCTATCTATCTATCTATCTCAGTTTCTTTCTTTCTTTCTTTTTACAGCATGTTCAGATCTATCTATCTATCTATCTATCTATCTATCTATCTATCTATCTATCTATCTATCTATCTATCTATCTCTTTGATTTCTCTATCAACCATTTCTTTATTTGTTCTTTCCTTCCATTTCTTTAGGTGTAACATTCAAACTCATACATTTATCTCTTGTCCTGTTAATATTATAGATTGTTAATTATTATTCAATATAAAAAAATGACTTGGAAAATGTAAGAAATAATGCATGACTTATTTTTCATTTGTAACTGAATGAATTATAAGCAGTTAAAAACTTTCTTTTTTTTTAATCCATGCCTACATAGCATTCACTCTCTTTTATTTGAATACTGTAAATACTGTTGTTTGTAATAACACCTTAACAGACACTGCTAGATTGTCATGGATGAAATCAAGAGTATCTAATGAAATAAAAACTTTAGCTTTCCTTCTTGTATTTTTTAAAGAATGTTATATAATTGCGGAAGTATTTTTTTTATATTATCATTTTTCGTTGGTTATATCTTATCTTTCGGTTTAGTTAGGCTTAGAACTATTCGGCGTAGTGCATGGGTAGGGGCGCACATTGAGCGCAGGTGTTCACATTCGCGCGGGGAGGATGTGACAATCACAGATGTCATAATAAAACCCCCGGATAGGAAATAGGACTGGGGATGTGAATGACGTCACACCCAGAAGCGATAGGCTGGGATTCTTGGGTATTTTGAAAAAAGCAGTTAGTTGAGATTTGAAGCTGGAGGAAGCGAGTTGAGATTTAGACCTGGACGAAGCGAGTTAGTTTTCGGAGCTTGGCGAGGTCAGGCCAGTTGGGGTCTACGAGATGTGCCGCGGGTTGTTGGTTTAGATGGAACAGTCAGCATAGTAAAAATTGTGTCTCTCTCTCCTTGTGTCAAGAACCTAAAAGTCAAGAAGGTAATAAAAGTTTCATACCTGAACCAAGAGAGTCGTCAGTGTTTCGGGTGTTTCGCGGGATTCCTATGCATGTGAATGTTTTTACATATCCGTTATATGTTATATTTCACGTATCCGCCTCATGGCTATATTACAAGAAGTCATTTGCTTCTTCTTTGTTTTATTATGAGAAAACCAGTTGGAGTCGTAGAAATTCCATAGAAAATATGCATGATAATTGTACTAATTTAAACTATAAAAAACTGACTGAGGGAAATCAATTTCTATTTCTAAATTCGGTGAATAATAAATAACACATATACTGTACAAAAATAAATGAAATATAACCTTGCAATATCAAAGAAAAAAAAATTAAAGTAAATAAAAAATAGATATAAAAACTTATTGTCTAAATTTCTGGGAGGAAGCTTGATAATTGTTATAACTAATGATATTATTGTTATACTCACAATGTTTTGGCTGATATGTCCTTCAATCTTCTTCAGGTGTTTCATGTCAAACTTGAGAGTCCACAGAGAATCTTGAAAAGGTTTCGTTTGAGATTCTGTGTGGAGTCTCGAGTTTGACATGAAACACCTGAAGAAGGCTGAAACATTGTGAGTATAATAATAAAGATGAGGTCAATAGTTTGAATATTCTAAGTAATGACAATAAAAAAAAACTTGAATTAAAACAAATTGAAGATTTGGTTTTATGAAGTAAGTAGCTCACTTTTATAAGCAACTATATCTGTACAATTTTTGATAGAAATTTAGTGGGTTGTTTGATTTACAATAGGGATAATGTTGCCAATTTGCAAAAAACTCAAAGTTGATAACACTATCATAGCCCAGAATAATTATAAGTGGAGACATAAGAATCTTCATGTAGTCCATAGAAAAAGCTACTTGGCGGCTTTAGAAAAGCTTAAGAGAGGAAGTCACTGGGAAGTGATTAAACCTAGCTGGGTTACCTGAGTGAAGGGGTCAGATGAAACCTGGAATGGTCATGATGATGCCTCCCAGTTCACCAATGAGATGTCTTATTCTTAATTAATACATTAATAAAAGCTATTGTCAAAGAAACAATCATTATTTTAAAAAATTAAGAAAAAATTTAAAAAAGGTAAACAGAAAAAAAATTGAAAAAGAATAAAACATAGCTTTAAAAAAATAATAAATATGTAATCAAACATTAACAAGAGTAACCTTACACATTCATTCATGAATTTTTATGGGTTGAAGTTGATAACACAATCTCAACCCAGGTTATTGATATGTCTCTATCAACTTCTCTGCACAAACAGGATGTGACACAAGGTCAATTTCTTTAAGCAGAGATTTAAGGTTTCAAATCAGATATTTCTCTCTCCTAGACTGATTACCAGTTAAAGAGGTCAGACTGTTCTATTATTTATCAGATATTTGCCTCTCCTAGACTGATTACCAGTTAAAGAGCTAAGACTGTTCTATTATTTATATATACCTGGAAGGTGAGTAGTTGGATGCATACCTTTCTTAAGGGTATTAAATGCAATGTAAAATGAAAACAATCCTGACCAGGATTTGAACTTGAGTCACCATATTCATTTACGACAACAATAACCACTACACCATGTGTGCCTCCATACCAAGAATGATTATAAGTGGGTTGGTGTAAGAACTTTCACGAAGTCTGCCATAAACGCCACTTGGTGATTTTGGAAGGGCTTAAACAGATGAGTCCATAGGAAATGATCAATCCTCGATGGGTGACCTGTGTGAGGTGGTTTAATGTAGAAAGACTTGAAGCCCCCAAAAGAATTGTTAAAATAGTCTAGTCATTGACTGTCTTCTTTTCTAGATGAAGAATGTTGGTATTTGCTAGCCAGAGTTTTGTTTATTATGTTAGAGTAGAATTGTTGATTAATTCAAAATTAATTAAGTCAAAAATGAATCCAGGTGAAAAAAAAAGTTACTGAAAAAAGTCACAGGAAAAAAAAGAATCTTAAACCAAGTGTTTATTTGTTCTCACCATAATCAATAACATATTTCTTTATAAAACTTAACCCCAACTGATCACCATAAATCAATTGTAGTTTGTTGTTTTTTGCGACTTTATAACCGGCCACATTTAAGAATATAGGAGGAATTTTTAAAAATCATTAATTACGTAGTTATATGACACAAGGTAAATAAAAGGGGAGATAAAAACTATTTGGTGTAATAGAAGTAATTTGTAACCGAACGATGCATTTCCTGGAAGAAAATAAATTGGGGAAATATCTGTATTTAAACAACTGAGAGCTAATTACTTCCCTTAAAATTAAAAATTGTTTTTCTTTCGTTTTTGTATTTAACTATTTTTACAATGTCCGTCATTACGTAATGTTTCAGGAAATTTTCAAGATAAGTGTACAAAAGTTACATTTTTGATAAAAAAAAAAAAAAGAATTATTTATTAAATTCAGAAGATAATATTTTGGGGAATCTTTTCTTTTACTTAACAAGATAAATGTCTCTTGCATTAAGAACTTCACAAATATTTAGTCAATCATGTTATTAAAAATATTACTATTAGAATAATAATAATAATCTCATAATAAAAGATTTTTTTTAAATAGTACATTTACAATATGTGACATGCTAAAATACCTCCTTTTTCTGCAGTCAAAATTAAATAAATCTTTTTTTACTTTTATTGTATCTAGTTATCTTATTTTTCCCCCTTCTTTTCAGATTCTAATTTTTAAAAAGTGACGAAAAGAAAAATATGTTTGAAAATTCAAATTGACTTTTTTTTAATAAAAAGTAAAAACAATACAAGTTATAACAAAAATTTTAAATAAAATCATTAAACGCAAAACAAAACAAAAAACTGTTCAATGGTCAAACATATCGGTAAAAATGGCCTAATAATCGAAGCTACTGAGAGAAAAAATTGGCTACATCATTATTACTTGAACGCAATTAAATTATTCGAAGTCCTTGTGCTTTCGGCAAACATCGGTTCCACTTCGGAAAATCCGATCGGGTACTTTCGCTACTTTCCGTATTTAAACCGGAAGTGGAAAAATAGAAAAGGTATTTTGATTTTTTAATGCTTACTTTCGATTAAAAAATTTTTGTAACATTGCATTAAAGTGATTACAAATGTAATTTATGCAAGCGTATATATATATATATATATATATATATATATATATATATATATATATATATATATATTGTATGTGTCCTTATGTTTACTTGACGTATAATAGTTAATGTGTTCAAAACTCCCTATTGTACAATCGCCTTGAAATTATTCAAAGGGCCAAAACTCTACTGATCATCGTAACGTTACGTAATCAATCATATTACAACAATGTTGTTTTAATTTATTTTCTTATAGTTTTTATGAATTAACCTTTAACTTAAATGACCAAGGAACTCCTGATATACAAACTTCAACGAAATAATAAAGATAAATTAAATTAGAATTAAGGACATCAACTGATTTCTTTAGAAATGTTTATTTCCACTATTTTATTTAGAAATTATAAGTTACTGAAATGAAATTGGAGCCAGTATATTCCGTTTTAACATTCTGATAATATTGAGTTGATTGGTTTATTTTCCTTTTAGGACTTTGAATAATTTCCTTAAGAAATTAAAATAAAGGAGAAGAAACTTTTACCGGAAGTTAAATGTACGATTAAATGCCATATAGACAATAAGTTTACCGAAACGTGTCATTTCAGTTACAATGTGTTATCACTAACCTCTCTGCATTTATTCGCCCATTTAGCAGAGCTTAGGATAGGCTGATTGTATACCCTCCCTCCAAAAGGGGGTTCTTAGGTATGACACTAAACTACATCATGTTCCAGTTTGGGAGATCGGGGGAGTGTCGAGTACCGATTCGTTCCCATTACTCCATATTCACTCTGACCCGGAGTGGTAATACCTGTTAGGATCTCATCTATGTCTCAAAGAGATCTGTTTGAAAATTACTCATATTCGATCGGACCGTGTTAAAAAAAAAAGTAAATTTGAATGTACAATGAACGCGATTTCTTAATTTCTAAGGTATGAAATAACTGTAGACGGATTTAAATGTCATTAAAATCAATCAATCAATCAATCAATTACGTTAGTAAAATAAGACGAGGAAGCGAAATTATTTTAACATAGACACAAAAGACGCTCTGGGAGTAAAACCTACAATTTTTTCGACTATAGGAATTACATCCCTTGCCTATCGTTGATTTCTACAATTTGGCACTAGGTGACACAAAAATAGTTCTGCCAATTACCACTAGAAGAAGTAGTCAAGGTTGTATATAAGGAGAAAGCGGGAAAATCATATCCTCTCTTTCCGCCAGCACTACACCAAGAAATTCATGTTTTTATGACTTGCCAATTCCTGGCCTCAATGGATACAAGGAGGTTGGAATTAGTATAACGCGCACGCGCGCGCGCGCGCACACACACACATATTAGAGGACTTTAATCAAAGAACTTTTTCACCTCTTTTATTCACGTATACATTATCCTATAGTTTTCCATACGTGTGATTGAGAACTTTACTAAATGATTTTCTCCCTTTTATTGTATTCATACATATTTGTTCTATCTCTTTAGTTGTCCACATTTCTATAAATAATTTCTATTAAGTTTTTCAATTGTGTTTACTTCATTTATTAGTCACAACTGTTAGAGTGATTATCTCCGACACACCAGAGAAACTATAACCAATACAGGGAACGATATAATACCGTTGGACAGGGGAACGTTTCAGCTACAAAATTCCACACAGTTACTACCCCTAGCTATGGGACCTGAGTTCAAATCCCGCATTTCACCAAACGTTATAGGGAATAATTATATCCCTTGCCTTCCAGAATAGTACTTCTGTAATGGCTGCAAGGTGGCGTGACCAAAATATAATTATAAAACACGCAGCAAAGTCGAAACTCTGTTTTCACTCCTGCTTCGACAACCAGAAAGCATGCAGAAGAGTGTGCGTCTCCTAACATGGAAGACTCTATGCCCAACAAACCTCGTGTCGTACTACGCACGGTACTACGTTTCGACGTAAGTCTTCATACAATGTCTCTCATTCTAAAAAATATCCTCAACTAGTAGATAGGAAATCGGCTCATTGGCCCAGTGGATAGAGTGTTTGCCAATGGTCCGGGAGACCTACGTTCAATCCCAGCTCGCGTCATACCAAAAATTTTAAAAATGGTACTTGGTACCTCTTTGCTTAACACTCAGCAATATAAGATACGTATCAAGGGTAAAGTGGAGCAATCCGGGGAAAGGAGTAGCACCCTCCCCTACACCTCAGTGTAGTAGCTATTGAAAAAGGAGCCTTCTGGTCGCCCTCGACTATGGTCGCTAACTTTAAAGGAGATAGGACATTCTCTCCATAATGTACTCTTAGTATTTCATGTAATTCCTGTATCTTTTCGAATAAGTCTGGTCAGGTAATGAATGTTTTGTTGTTAATTTGTCGTAAATTGTTTAATATAGTTTAGCACAAGGGAATGTTTAACCATAATTCAATTCCTCTGCTACAAGTGTCCGAATTGTGTTCTTCATTCTCTAATAATTGTGGTGGAGAGGTTTTGTACTTAGATACGACAAATATTCGAAGACCAACCTTCAAATCTTCGATATCAAAACTCACTCAATCCTATGCCACAACGAAAGGCATAAAGCCTCCCTTCAATTATGGGTAATTAATACAACAGACTGGGTTCCCTAACTCTGATAAGGCAACCAGTCTAGGAGAAGGAATATCCTTAATTCCAACTAGTTGTTCCCTTCTCACAAAATGAGCTATTGTCACATCCTTATCGTAGCGGGGGGTGGGGGGTGGGGGGTGGAAAAATATATACAACATCTGGCAATGTATTTCAGCTAACACTTCGAAAGTATTTTAATATGTTCTCTCACAGCGTTGGCTAACCTTTCCACTAGTAGCAACCGCCTCTTTTACCAACGACCATACGACTAAAAACACCAAATAATGGACTCGTCAAAATCACAATTAAGACACCATATAACGGACTTAACGACTAACACATTTTAACACCTTGACTGGGAGACGCAACCATTTCATTTGTATTTAGGAAGAATCCCCCACCCCCACAATGAATAATTGTTGAACCCAGAAATAAAGGCAAATTATAATTATATACAATTATATTGGCCTCCTATCTTCTCTTCCTATCTTCTTTCATATAATTCCTTTGCAGCTTTCATATCCAAGAAGTTAAAACAGCAAGATAACGTGGAGTAAGAATAGAATAACTCAGAATGGAGTCAGATACCAAGCAACAGCACAAATCACCTTGAAACACCATAACTCTTGATTACCGCTAGAGGAAATGTATTGACTATAATGGTGGAGGTGACCCCGTAGCTTGATGGACTGCAACATCGGAGTAAATAAGTTCGAACTCCAGTCGTGCTATTCCGTTCACTTTAGGACTAATATCCTTGGGAAAGGCATGAGATCCGTTATCCTTCCGGCTATCAGTTAAATAACACTACTGCTGTCTTTCTACAGTGGTGACTTTGACTTTGAATAACCGACGAAGGTTGATGTGCCATTAAAAAGAAACTGAAACCAATGTTGGCGACAAAGTAGAAAAATAGTTGCTGAATACTTGCTCTATTTAATCGTGTTATTGTGTTCCATGTATATGCTGTGGTTTTGTGGAAATAAATAGGAGGCGTTACTTTCGGAGAAATCCTTTTTTGAAGAAAACAGTTAGTCCAGCTGGAAAAAAATGACAAAAGTATCTTTTTATATATTTTTTCCAAAATATATAAAATAATTTTCATTTGAGAGAGTACATTATATATATGATTATATATATATATATATATAATCAATTTGGGTGGCTAGGGGGTCCCCAAGGTGTAGTGTCTGAAGTGCTGGACTGCGGCCTTGAAGGGTGCCGAGTTAGCAAAGGGGCACCCCAACACATCGATAATAAAAGGGAGAGACATTGAGACAATAGGTATAGTAAGAGGTTTTTACTGCAAGCCCAGCCCAGTCGGCTGGGGCTGTAGAATACACCGACTGCGTTTCTACAGAAGGGTAAGACTCCTACCGCCCCCCCAACGAGTGTAGAAGGGTAAGACTCCTACTGACCCCCCCAACGAGTGTTTAGGATATGACATTAAACAATCTGATGGTGAGACTCCAGCCGTAGAGCTTTGGGGAATACGGAGTACCCCTTCATTGCCATTGCTCCCAGGTTCACTCTGAACCAGAATGGTAGCACCTGATAGGGTCATAGCTATGAGTTTTAGGGAACGAATAAATAAATAAATAAATTAAATTAAAAAGAAAAAAGAAAACTATTAAATTTGCAGAAACTCCCAGAGGTCCCTGACAGGAAAAAGGAATGACGCATGCGTAAAAAAAAAAGCAGCCTCCTGACAAGGGGGAACAGGCTCTTTCTCTTTCAGGCGGTGACCAGGGAATTGATCACATCATTGCCGACTGGTGTCTGGGCGCCACGGATATGTCTTTAGACTAAGCGTTGGTTAGTCCCTTTCGCCCAGTAGCAGCTCTCTCTTGGTTAACAGTATGCCGGAATATAAAAGACTACGAAATGGAATTACAAACTAAAACAACTGGACTTTGACAAACTTCCAAAAGAAGCTAACCCTTATGGAAGCCTTAAATAGCCAATGAGGACAAGCATATGCAAGAAACGACTAACGTATTTTTAGACGCCTTAACTGGGGAATTCAACCATTTCAATTGTATTCAGAGAAAACTCCCTCACCCATGGAATGGTTATTGAACCCAGGAAATAAAGGAATGTATAAAAGAAACGTCTTCGTCTCCTATCTGTTACTGTCTTTTGTATAATTCTTTTTGGGACTTTCTTAGACAAGGCGTTACACCGACTAACCAACGTGGGGTCAAATAAAATAACCTAATAATGGAGTCAGATATCAAATGGCAACACAGCTACGCCCTTTGCCCTTGGCCTTCAGTACGGAACCCCACAGAGTCAAATAGAACAAACTATGTGCAAACTAATGACTGATATTAAATTGTAACTGTTATATAACAATACTTGAAATCATTTTTGTGCGTTTAAGAATGTTATCTACAAAATGTGCTTACAAATCATCTACATATTTGATATATATGTATAAAGAGAATTTGGCATTAAACAACCTACAATGGTTGATATGCCATAAAACCCAACCCAACCAAACCTTTACTGCCAGACCCTGTTTCTTGGTTAGCCCAAAAGGCCGAAGTTTTAAAAAAAGAGTTCCTGAGTTTTCTCACAACAGAAGAGAAAGAACTGACCTGTACGGTGTTAATGGGGGATAGACCGGTGAAGTCCTTTATAGATACCGGAGTGTCTGTCTCTTTAATTAACGCAACTCTATATAATCAATTGGTACTAGGAAAATATTTAAAGAGGCTAGATTTGGTGATCAGTCAGGCTGAAGGGAGTGAAGTCAGAATGTCGGGTTCTCTCGACGAAAAGAACTGATGATTCTGGTAAAGATTTGGAGTGAGATGGGGTACAATTATACGAATGACATTTGTCATTCAATATGATTATTCAAATGGTTATTTAATCTACGATTAAATTATTAATATGGAATTTTTTGTTTTGTTAGTTCACGTTTTTTTTTGTTACTCAGATTTCTTGTATTTACTTTTAAACATACTTTCATTTGACCTAATACTGAAACATTTTTTCCGTTACTTTTACCATTTAAATAATTGTATTGAATATATAACAACTGTCATGAACAATTGAATAAAAAACATTATTATTATCATATAAGTGTGATATAAAAAAATTCATTACAAATACATTTATACAACCAAAAGTCAATCTTTTGATTTTTTTTTTTTTTTTACAATGTGTGCTAAGTAAGTGTGCCTTCCTCAAAATTTCACATATTTACGAAAGGTAAAAATGTTGTAAACTAAGGTCTTGTCTCCACAGAAGGTTAGTAGAAAATTATGAATTTTCTGGTTGATTTGGACTTGTCGGGAATAGAAAAATAAAATAAAAAATTAAATTAAATTCAAAATAGATATAAAAAAAATGCCGAAACTCCCCGAAGCCCCTGACAAGAAAAGGGCGACGCATGCGCAAAGAAAAGGAACTGTCTTGGCAAGAGAAAGAATCCCGTTCTCTTTCAGTAGTGACCGGTCAAATGAAAACACTCAAAATCTTTCTTGCAGGTGGTGGAAGGCCCACGTGTCCGTTTTTATACGGCGTGCAGGTTAACCTTTCCTCTAGTAGAAGGCGTCTCTGTTACCAACAACTCGCGACTGGGAACACCGAGTAGTGGATATATCTACCAAATAACAGTCGTATCTGTAAACAGCAGCTAATATTAAAAGTATCAAACCACGACTAAAAAGCACCGAATTTGGACATATCAATCCGAAAACAACTAGTGAATTTCAATGCCTGATTTGGGGGGAAATTACGGTTCTTAAATAGTCCAGGAAGACATTTCCTCACTAAAGAATTCGTGCGAAAATCCCCAAAGAAATAAAGTTGAAATTAAATATCTTTCTTCCTCAGTCTTCTTTCCTTATCCTTCCCTTGCAGCCTGAACAGAACAAGAAGAAAACCAGCAAAATAAGATAGGGTTTAGAAGAAACCAAAAATGGTGTCATATAACAATAACCAACCAACAACAACAGCAAAATTACTTGAACCCTCATAGACTAATGGAACTGAGCAATCATGACGGAATGTTTGGTTGAAAATTCAGAGAAATTTTTGTCTCTTTTAAATTTTTGATCGAGCAAATTAAGCGTGCAGCACACACATCAAACTTTTTTTTTTTTTTTTTTTTTTTTACCGAAACGCATCTTTCCGTTATTGTCTACTCGGGTATAGATTTTAGGGCTCAGAGATAAATTGGAATAGCATGTGTAGATTATGTGGTGACAGAGATGAAACGGTTAATCACATAATAAGCGAACGCAGAAAACTAGCACAAAAGGAATACAAGTGTAGGCATGACTGGGAAAGAAAGGTGATCTACTGGGAATTAAGCAAGAGACTAAAATTTGACTATGTTAACAAATAGTATATGCACAAACTAGAATCTGTCGTTGAAAATGAGACGTATAAAATTCACTGGAATACTGAGATATAAACGGATCACCCAGTTCCAGTCTAAAGAGCAGATCTTGTATTAAAAAAAGAAAAAAGAACTTGCTATCTAGAGGGTTTTACTGTTCCAGAGGACCACAGAGTGATAATAAAAGACAAAAACCTGAAAAAGTTGTGGAACATAAAGGTGACGGTGGTTCCAGTTGTAGTCGAAATCCTTGGAACATTCCCAAAAAGGCCTGGAAAAGAGACTTGGAAGAACTGGAGATCAAAAGAAGAATAGAGACCATCCAGACTTCAGCACTTTCAAGATAAGCTCGGATACTTAGCAGAGTCCTGGAGACCTCAGGAGGCTTGCTGTCACTCAGACCTTAGTGAAAAACCACCTGTTAAAACTGATGTAAAATACTCACTAGGAGTAAAATAATAATAATAATAATAATAATAATAATAATAATAATAATAATAAGGATATGTAGTACACTATATATATATATAGATAGATAGATTTGTTTAGAAAAACCTTTTTCATGATAAAAGATCATACAACCAAAAGTTGAATTTGGACTTTTTTTACAGTATGTGCCGAATAAGTGTACCTTCGTCAGAATTCAATACTTTGACGGAAGCACACTTACTTGACATAAAAAAAACGTCAACATAAGTAAAGTTGTGTGATTTATAACATATAAACCAATATGCAATCGACATATTCTATTATAATACCCCGCTCCCAAAATATGAAATTTAGTTTTGTTTACAGAGAGGTTGATGTTGGTTGGTTGGTTTGTTGGTTTTATGGCATATCAACCTTTGTAGGTTATTTAACGCCAAATCCATTTTTATGTAAATAATCTGTTCGATTTAAAACAATTCAGTTTAGCATAAGTACACAGTTTAATTGTCAAAAACATTTCCATTTCAAACTATTCAGAGAGGTTGAAATTTTATTTTTGGTAAAAAAGTTCAGGAATGGATAATACATAATAATATCCGTTTTGATTGTGTAATGTTTAACTATAGATAATAAAATCCTGCTATCTTTGGCTTAGAAGAAAATGAACTTTTTATATGAAAATAAAACAAACAATAATATGTATACTTATTTATGGGTGATGCTGTAGTACCTAATAATATACGTTTTAATTGTATAATGTTTGACTAGAAATAAGAAAGTCCTGGTATCTTTAGTTTAGAAGAAAATTAACTTTATATATATATGTGTAAGGGGTGTAATTGTGGGCACTACTCTGTAATGTATGTCTAAAGAGTAAGTCCAAAATGTTTATTACAAATATAATATTGAGTTTATGTTTTTAAGTAGTCACCATCAAGACTGATGCACTTCGTCCCATCGGCAGACGAGCGCATAAATACCTTCATCGTAACCTCACTGACTAGGGACACAAAAAGATTACACTTTTCGTTATCCCAACATTTATTTTCATACAGTTAAATGGTTTCAAGTATTGCTGTCAAACACTAATAAATATGTTTGATATTAAACATTTGTTTGCACATAGTTAAATGGTTTTAAGTATTGCTATCAAACACTAATAATTCCATTTGATATTAATCATTTGTTTGCACACAGTTAAATGGTTTCAAGTATTGGTATCTAACACTAATAAATCTGATATTAAACATTTGTTAGCACACAGTTAAATGGTTTCAAGTATTGCTATGCAACACTAATAATTCTATTCAATATTAATCATTGGTTTGCTCACAGTTAAATGGTTTCAAGTATTGCTACCAAGCGCTAATAATTCTGTTTGATATTAATCATTTGTTTGCACACAGTTAAATGGTTTCAATTATTGCTATTTAACATTAATAATTATATTTATCAGTTATTCCTATGTGATAATATGCACACTGCTGGATGGTTTCAAATGACTAACAATAATAATCCTCAGTAAATGATTGAACAGTTCTATTTGACCCATAGATGAGACCCTACCTGTCCAGCAGTTATATGGTTTCAAATATTTAATAATAAAAATCCTTAGTAAATGATAGAACAGTTCTATTTGACCCATAGATGGGACCCTATCTGTCCAGCAGTTATATGGTTTCAAATGACTAACAATAATAATCCTCAGTAAATGATTGAACAATTTTATTTGATCCATTGATGAAACCCGCACTGAGACTATCAATCCCGGTCAGAGTGGACGTGAGAGTAATAGAAATGAAGCGGTACTCCTCATTCCTCAAACCTCCAGGTCTGAAAACTCTTTTTCGGATGCAGTTTAGTGTCATACCAAGGACATTTGCTGATGGCTTAAACCTCTGCAAAGGTGCAGTCAGCGTATACTACAGTCCCAACCGACAGGGTTGTTTTACCTTGAAATAATTCTTTTTAATTATAGAGAAAAAATCGAACAAAAAATGTCATGACAGGTTATTTAAGTGTTACTTAAAAGTAATAAAAAAACCTTTATATTAATATACAGCATGTCTATCAATAAAGATATACAAATAAAATAAAAATATATAAAAATGATGCAAATATATAATAATAAGAGTAAAGTTGTCTCCCTTTAGCCGAAGGCGACCAGAAGGCTCCTTTTTCAATAGCTACTACACTGAAGGGGAGGGCACTATTCCTTTCCCTGGATTGCTCCACTTCACCCTTGATACGTACCTTATATTGCTGAGTGTTAAGCAAGGAGGTATCAAGTACCATTTTAAAAGTCTTTGGTATGACGCGACCTGGGATTGAACACAGGTCTCCCGGACCATTAGCGAACACTCTACCCACTTGGACAATGAGCTAAAAAATTAATATAAAATAAAAATATAATACAAATATGTAAATATAAAAACAACATATATTCATACTGAAGTATGTACGTATCCAACCCTTCCACCACGGACAGAATGCCACATAAGATCAATTTTGAAGCAGGGAATAGCTCATTTGAATTCAGTTTATCTTCTTGATCTAAAGAGTAGTCTGCCCTACTATTTACTCATAGCTGATGCGAAAGGAGTTGGATTCATGCCTTTCCTAAGGGCATTCGCGCGAAGTGAAACCAGAGTATGTATTCATTCAACCCCTTAACCATGGGCAGAATACGACATAAGGTCAATTTTTAAGAGAAGTATAACTGGTTTGAATACAGAGTTTTCCTTCTTCTACGCTGGTTTCTTTACCAAGGCAAGAGAACCCAATCTGTTTACCAAGAGTTAGCGAGGTGGGATGAGAGAGATGAGTTCGTATAATTTCGAAGAGCATTAGCGAGACGTGAAACCCAAATAGCTTCGTCCAGGATTTGAACTCGGATCACCGATTCCATTTCTAACAGAGATAACCATTACGTAGTGAGTCATTTTTGGAATTAGCTGTCGACGAAGTATGGAAAGTGATTTTCGAAACAACATTTTTGAGGCGTTCTTTTTTTTTCCGAAAATAAAAGACACAATATTCTCGGCCTTTCTGAAATTACTTTAAAACTCTTTCTACCAATCTCTTTAGCATACTTTTGCGAGACTGATTTCTCAAGACAATTTATAGAAATAACATGGTGATCCATTTTCAATTGCTTGTGGAATTATTTTCGATTAAGGTTAGAAGGCAGAAGAGGCAAGATTATCTTTCGCATCAAAAATGTATTCATATTTATTATTGCATTTTTAATCTACCGTAAATTGCAGCATATAAGTTGGATCTTTTAAGTCTAAAAAAATCTACAAAAAACTAGAGATCGACTTATCCGGTAGGGTTAAACCCCAAATCTTTAGCACAAAGTACTCAACTAGTGGTAAAGGTTTGGATTTTAGCCCTGCCGCATAAACCAACCCCTAGTTTTGTAGAGTTCTTTTTCAGACTTAAAAGGTCGACTTTATACACCACAATTTTCGGTACTCTTACCGTATTATAAGATGGTTGGCTGATAACTTTTTGACCAATGGGATTCAAGCACTGCAACAAAGATGAAAGAAGTACGTGGACCGCAAGGGAGGGACTATGTTAATAATAAACCTCAATTGGTCACATTTTATGAGAGTATCTAAGTAAGTCAATGAACTTTTCAACTGACCTTCGTAATTCATCAAATGTCCGTCCGTACTCCGTTATTTTTGGTCCGATTTCAACAAGACTTTCAGCAATTGTTAAAATCTTGGAAGCTCTAGGTCAGGAAAATTCTAAGCTGGAACCAGTCTTTTCACCCTCTCTGCCTAACTCGATATTGAAGGATGTCTGTATTCCAATGATTCTCAATGATAAGTTGTTTTCTTTTGGCATACGACGGATCCAGTTTTTAGTTCGAGTCTGTTTGGAATCATTGCAAACAAAGCACAGAAACAAATCCTGTTGCAGATTGGCGTCAACCTAAAACCTGACTTCTTACATGGCCAGCTCAATGTAGACATGAGCAGATTTAAAACTCCAAAAGGTCAAACAAGAACACGTAAATCATAAATAACGTTATCTATCCAGAGGTTCTTTCATGATGAAAATATGTCATGTCAGATTGACATGTATGATGGTTGGCTGAAAAGTTCATAGGCTGACCAAGATACTTTCATGGAATGTGACCAAATGCGGTTTATTTTTCAACATAGCCCTCCTTATAGTTCACATACTTCTCCCTTCAGCGAGTAGTGATAGAGCCCCCCCCCCAGAAAAGCCATCAACAATAGATATGATGTCATCATCTGAACATTTAAGCCAATGAACCTTTCAGTCCACCCTCGTATGTTAGGCATAATTAAAGGATATTTTTTTAACACGAATTACTTTACGAACATCAGGGACCATCTTAAAATCCGTACACAATACGGGCAAGTGCTGTTAGTCATTATAATTCGTAAGTTTATTACTTTGTGACAAATGTTGTTTTTTTTTTAGCGTTTTGTTTGAAGACTAAGCTTATTTTTACCATAACGGGACTGTGTTGAAAAGTTTTCGGGCTGACAAACAAAAGAATTACCTTTAGCCGTCTGAATTTCTGAGAGGAAGCTTGATGATTTTTTTATCATTCAGGATTTTTATTGTTATATTCACGACGTTTCGGCCGATATGTTCTCCGGCCTTCTTCAGGTGTTTATCGAACTCGGCAGCCTACACGGAACTTCGAACCAAGTCCTTTATTTAATCCACGGGCTCGCGTGTTCTGATTCCGTAAACCATAACAGGGTATAAGTATTAAGTATTCCTGTATTGTTACTCACCTGCAGTCAGGATTGAACCTGCAACCTCCTGATGATTGTCTCTTTAGAAGCTTAGCGAACCAACGCCTATAACCGTTACGCAATGTGTCCTACTGGAAAACCCTGACTGAAAAGACTTACCTTTATTTTTGATTAATTAGTTAATTAATATCTGGAAGAGTTTAAGAACCTTAAGAAACGATGTGCCAAGTGTATTGAAATGTCGGATTAATATGTAGACAGCCTAGTCAGCTGGGGGCAAGGTTGAAGAATACACCAACTGCATCTCTGCAGAGGGGTAAAACTCCACTGCCACCAAACGAGGGTCCTGGATATGACAGAAAAAATCTGATGGTGAAGCTCCAGTAATGTTGGAGCTTTAGGGAATGCAGAATACTCCTTCATTGCTATCACTCCCAGGTCCACTCTGGCCCCGAGTGGTAGCATCTGATAGGTTCCTATCTATGGGTCAAATAGAACTGTTTTGCATTTAAACTGTATGCAAGCAAATGACTTATGCTGAACTGAATTCTTAGAAATAGAATTGTTTGACATTTAAACTGAGTGCAAACAAATGACTTATGCTAAATTGAATTGTTAGAAATAGAACTGTTTTATCATTTAACTGTGTGTAAACAAATAACTGATATTTAATTGAATTGTTAGTGATACATTGCAATACTTAAAACCGTTTAACTGTGTGCAAACGAATGAGCTTAGGTTCGTTTCAAAACGTTGTCAACAAAACGTGTTTACAAATCATATACATTCAATATATATGTATAAATAGAACTTGGCATTAAATAACCTTCAGTGGTTGATATGCCATAAAACCAAACCAAACCAAACCAAACTTAATATGTAGAATAACATGTACGTTTCATGACTCTAGGTCACACCTGTTCAAGTTAGACCAAGAACTTTATATAGCATTTTATTTTATTTTGCAATTTTATACAAGATGCGACAGAAACACTTCCGACATTTTAAACTGTCATCTGAATGGTGCAAGTGAACCTAGGAGAATGGTAATGGGAGCTCCACATAGCTAATGTCTTTCCATTTTTTTAAGTTTGTTATTTAATAGCATATCAACATTCTCGGGTTATTTAATGCCAAATCCATCCTTTTTTTAGATGGACAGTAGTGGTATTATTCAACCCATAGATGGGAGGATAAGGGGGTTCGTACCTTTCCCAAGAGTATTTGTCTGAAATCATATTTACCAACCCCTCTGCTCGGACAGGGTATGACATAAGTTCAATTTTTAAGCGGAGTTTAACAGGTTTGAATTCAGAGTTTTCCTTCTCCTAGACTAGTTGCCTCTCCAAGGCTGAAGAACCCAGTCTGTCCTACTATTTACCCATAGCTGGAGGGAGAATGATTGGATTCATACCTTTCCCAAGGGTATTAGTGCTATGTGAAATGCTATCAGTCTCGTCCAGGATTTGAACTCGTGTCGCCGTGTCCATTTCCTATGATGATAACCATTACACCACGGGAACCTCCTGAAAGTGAACGTAATAGCGCGGCTGGAGTTCAAACTCGCGAACTACGATTCTGTAGTCCCGCGCTTTAACCATTACACCACGGGATCCCCCACCCCATTTTTGAAAGATACGATCAGTTACGATAATAGTTTGAACCGGTGCACACCACACATTTGCTGTTGAAATGTTTTTGTTTTTTTTAACTGATGAATCTGTAATTGCTACACGAGTACGTCGGAATGATGCTGTTTCAGATAGAAAATCGATGCTGCTATAAACTGTAAATTCTATCTGGAATAGCATCATTCCGATGTAACATGAAATGAGCATAAAAAGCTCTCTGTGTAGCAGTTACAAATTCACCATAAAAAACTCGTTTCAACAGTAAACGCACCGTGTGCCCCGGTTCAAGTCGTGGTCCAGGCAATGAACAAAACTGATCGCATCTGAAAAAAAAATGGCAAGTGTTTCTGCTTCACCAAGTACTACTTGTTCACAAAATGAATATGATTAAAAAAAACTTACTCATTTTAAATATGTTAATTATAATTTTCCGATAAGTATTAACATTACTACAAATATTTAATTGATACGAGGGTCATTCAATAAATAAGGGGAATTCGAAAAAAAGCAAAATAAATGTTTTCTTTGATTTTTCTCTCATAAATGTCAACTGCATTGTTTGGAATTGGTTTTTAGCAAAAATTATTTTAATCTCACAAAAATATTTGTTTCCAGGTTGGCAAATCAAACAGAGTGCTCAAGGTTTGAATAGAGGTCTGTCATCAATTTTGAGCTGGCTGAGAAGTGCAAACCATGTAAAATTTAGAGAAGGTATGATGTGTACGGAGAAGTATCATTTAGTCAAAATAATCTTTATAAATGGACTAAACATGACTTTACCATAAATAGCCTGAGTCGAAAAGACAGTCCAAGGAGTGGAAACACACTGACTCTCCGGTAAAATAGAGTTCTGAGTGCAGCGATCAGTAAAGAAGTGTTCTAGGAAATAAAAAGACTCATCACTACTGATTTCGTGGAAAAAAGCACAATCATAAACTCTGCTTCCGATTGCCAATTCTGTTGTCTCATTAAAAATGGCCTTATTTGTCTATTTATTGAATGAACCATATAATTTCCTAATTATGTACGAATAATAGTTTGGTACGGGTATGATAAGTAACCTCCGACACAAGGGAAAAGGAATTCTTTCTAGTCAGCGAGAGTAACTTTGAACTAGAATGACTTTGCTTATATTCAGATTTCAATGAGACGTTTGATTAAATTTACTTATAGTTTTTGTAGTAGATATTTGACTTTATTACCAAGTGTAAACTAGTAGAGAAAGAGGAGTTAGCTCGTTTGACGGCATGCCAACCAACATTTGTTGTGTTATTTAATGCCGAAGTCAGTCTTTTTTTAGAGCAATCATTTGGTTTCAATAATAATAATAATAATAATGGAACATGACGGGGACAGTTATTCCAATTGTAATTGGCGCACTTGGAACAATCCCCAAAAGATTGATAAAGGGATTTGAAGACTTAGAAATTAGAGGACAAATAGAGACCATCCAGACTATAGCATTATTGAGATCGGCCAGAATACTGAGAAGAGTCCTGGAGACTTGAGGAGACTTGCTGTCACGTAAACTCCAGTGAGAAAGTATCAGCTAACGTTAGTGTGAAAATCTCTCAAAAGAGTTAAATGATTATAATATGAGAAGAAAACCAACTGTATGGATATTTCAAGAGACAAACTAAGGAAATTACTGACAAGATTACCTCGAAATGGAAAAGAAAGGGAAACCTCAAGAGAGACACTTTATCTATTTTAATAGCAGCACAATATAATTCCATAAGAACCAATTATGTCAGAGCAAAAATGATAATACGCAAAACAATAGCAAGTGTAGGTTATTTGGAGACAGGGATGAGATGGTTAATCACAGAATAAGCAAATGCAGAAAACGGACACAAAATGAATACAAGACTGAGTAGGAAAAGTGACCCAATGGGAATTGTGCAAGAGATTAAAACTTGATCATACTGCCAAATGGTATATGCACAAACCAGAATCTGTTCACGAGAATGAAACACATAAAATTCTTTGGCAATTTGACATTCAAATGGATCATTCAATCCCGCACAGACGACCAAACCTGGTATTAACCAACAAGAAGAAAACTTGTCATCTAGTGGATTTTGCTATTCCGATGGACCACAGAGATAAAATAAAAGAAAACGAAAGTATAAACAAATACTCGGATGCTGCCAGAGAGCTAAACGAGCTGTGGAACGTGACAGTGATACCAATTGTAGTTGGCACACTTGGAACGATACCTAAAGGCCTGGAAAAGAGATTTGGAGGAACTGCAAATTAGAGGAAGAATCAAGATCATTCAGGCCACAACACTGTTAGGATCAACACGAATACTAAGAAGAGTCCTGGAGACTTGAGGAGACTTACTGTCACAGAAAATTCAGTCAAAACTGCTGTGAAAAAACTTGCATAGAGTGAAAATAATAATAACTTGTAAACAATTATAAATTCAAGTAACTTTTCTTAATATAAGTTACACAGTGTTATATGGTTTCAAATATTCCTATCTAATAATAATTTGCAAGTAATAATATGATTTCAAGTAAGTATTCTTATTTAACAATGGTAATCATTTGCTTGGACAGTTATATAGTTTCAAGTATTCCTATCAAATACCAATTATTTGCACATTGTCATATGGCTTCGGGTATTTCTATCTAAAATTATTTTCGAACATGTCTATTTGATCCATGGCACTTGCAATTAATACCATTCTGGGTCAGAGTGAAGCCGAGAATAAAGGAAACAAAGGGGTAGATTTGCACTCTCCAGAGTTCCAGACTAGGAGTTTAGTGTCAAATTCAGGCCACTTTTAGGGAGTATGCTGGAGTCTGACCTCTCTGCAGGGATGCAGTCCATATTTACCAACCCCTCCGCTCGGGCAGGATATGACACACGGTCAATTTTTTTAAGCGGAGTTTAACAGGTTTGAATTCAGAGTTTTCCTTCTCCTAGACTAGTTGCCTCTCCAAGGCTGAAGAACCCAGTCTGTCCTACTATTTACCCATAGCTGGAGGGAAAATAATTGGATTCATACCTTTCCCAAGGGTATTAGTGCTATGTAAAATGCAATCAGTCTCGTCCAGGATTTGAACTCGTGTCGCCGTGTCCATTTCCTACGACGATAACCATTACACCACGGGCACCTCTGTAGGGATGCAGTCGTCATATTGTAGACCTCGCCAATAGAGAGGAAGGACAAGAGAGGTATATATATAGTGATAATAATATCTTTCAGTCGTTCAGTTGTTTGTTGCCTACTTGTGCCTTCCGGTATATCCAGGGGAGGTAATCACAAGGAGATAGATCTGGTGAGCAAGCCGGCCGAAAGATGTCACTACGTAGTGAGATCAGATCCAATCACAAACGCACGATGTTCACCTTTCCACGCCAAGATGATATCTGAAATGGTATGTCGGTGGCTACTGCTCAAAGACATACCTCCCACACGCTCACAGCTACTATCGTTTGTGCGGCCAAATCAAGTGAACTCTAAACATTCATGAAATAATCTGTTCATGAACTATTTATTTTGAACGTTTTTCATAGAGAGTTATATTCGTTTCTGCTTACAATCTTCAATCCGATATATTCTAGTGGAGCAAGTTCATAAGAGCTATTATTCAGTAAAAAAATAAAATATCTGCATTTATTAAGTTTAAGAGCTATCATGAAGGAATCCTGGAAGCAATAGCCCATAAAACAACAGCAGTTGTACGACCACTTACCTCCCATCTCAGAAACTATCTAAGTAAGATGAACAAGACATCTGGGACACTGCTAGCGAAGCAAGAACAAACTCATAAGTGACGTTCTTCTATGGACTCCTACACATGGACGAGCCTGTGTTGTCCGACCAGCAAAAAATTATTTACACCAGTTCTATGCAGACACAGGATGTAGTTTGAAAGACCTACTAGGAATAATGGATGAGAGAGAGAGAGAGAGAGTCAGGGAAATCCGTACTGTCAATACGACTTGATGATGGAGTGTAGAGATTGAATTATAAATTTAAAAAAACTAACATAAAAAAATGCAAAAGTAACTGTTTCCCTGGAGGACTCTGATAGGAAGTATAATGTCAGGTTGGACCTTGGAGCGATGGCAATGAAGGAGTACTCCGCATTTCCCAAAGCTCCTGGATTACTGGGGCCTCACCATCAGATTGTTTAGTGTCATATTCAGGACACTCGTTGAGGGAGTCTTACTCCTCTGCAGAGATGCAGTCGGTGCATTCTGCAGCCCCAGCCGACTGAGTAACAAAGTTCTTGAAAGACAACGTAAACGTAAAAAATATTTAATCATACAAATAGAAATCATAATTCAATAATATAAACCTTTTCGAATTCGGCAAATTTTGTTTCGAAAGTTTCGCTTGGAGGTTAATAATAATTGTAAATACAAACACTCAAAAAAATTTCAGTTGACATTTCAGAGGTCATGGGATTCTTTTAATTTTTAATAGCTGTTCCTTAACTTTATTTCCACCTGAAAAATAATAACAATGTTATTTGCTTATCCCAGCATATATATATATATGTTGAAAGATAAACCTCATTTGATCACATTCCATTAGAGTATCTTGGTCAGCCCATGAACTTTTCAGGCGACCCCTGTGTACATACACATATATAGAGAGGTGCTCTTGGTATAATGATTATCGTCGAAGGAACTGGACACAGCGATCCAAGTTCGAGTCCTGGACGAGACTTTTTGCATTTTACATAGCGTTAATACTCTTGGGAAAGGGATGCATCCAACTATTCTCTCTCAAGCTAGAGGTAAATAGTAGGACATATTCTTTAACATATCTATTTGTATATATATATATATATATATAGATATATACATTCATACAAATATATATATATGCATAAAAATACGTACATAAATACATATACACACACACACACACATATTTTCGCTTTTCCTGATCATTTACCTCTTAGCTTTTCTGCACCCCAATTACAACCCAAACAACATAATATAGACAATTTTCAGCCACATCACATTATAGCCAATGTCTTTTCCATGAAACAAGTCATGCCAAAACCTCCTTTCACACAAACCCTTCCCTACTTCTTTCTTATCAACTCCACTTTCAAAATAAAAAATCTTTAATTAAACCTGATACATTTGACTTTAAATCCCTCCAAACTTTTCCTGCTACAACTATACCCCGTCCACTCTCCTCACATGCTTTTAAATACAAAAATCAGAAAAAAGTCTCAGTCTTGAAGAAGTTCATGAAGATGAAATAAAGCCCAAACGAAATATCACACATCTAAATCTGAGTTAAGTGTTTGATTTATCCAACTTTCCACGTATTTCTATCATACTGTCAGATTAACTACAAATCTATCTTTTCATCACACATATACATATATACAAGTAAATTTAGCAACCGTAGTCGAAGGCAACCCGAAGGCTCCCTTTTCAATATCTACTATACCGAGGTTTAACGGAGCGCGCTACTCCATTCCCTGGATTTCTCCTCTTTATCCTTGATCCATAATTTGATCCGACTTTTGATATATATATATATATATATATATATATATATATATATGTCAAAAGTCGTAATGTAGGTAAATTAATCAGTCAAGTTATTTAGCTTAATTTAAGATATAATTTCTTGTCCTTGAGTAAATAAATTCAAATTCAGGCCCCTTTTAGGGAGTATGCTGGAGTCATAGGGAGTATGCTGGAGTAAGATGTGGCCATATTTGTTTTATCACTCTATCTTGCTGATCAAATTAAAAAGTTGCCTACAATTACAATAAAAATTAACGAAAATAGAAAGTTTTCATTGCTTTATTTTCATGAAAAGTTGCAATCTTCTCATAGAATGCACAAGTTGACAGTTGTATGGCTTAGATATTGGATTATATCTTTAATCTTTAATCTACTTAGTTTTACCAATAAAACGGTGTGCACCCAGGAAACATTAAGTGGTTTCAGCTCCTAGTCTACTTGTTGAAGGTTATCAAAGATCTATGTGTTTATCCAAAGCCATCACCACAAGGAAAATGGAATACAAGGTCAATTTTTAAGCAGAGTAAAGCTGGTTTGAATTCAGAGTTTTCCTGCTCCAAGTGGAAATGGAAGTAATGAAAACAAAGGGGTAGCTCTGCACTCTCCAGAGTTACAGAACTGGAGCCTCCTTAATGGATGCAGTTTTGTGCCTTTTTTTAGGGGGAATGCGGAGATCTTACTTCTCTTCAAGAGATGCAGTCGATGCTGCTTTATCTAGCTTTAAAAACCTAGTTTGCGCTGCTATTTGCCCGTAATTAGAAAAAGAACAGACGGATTCATGCCTTTCCTAAGGGCATTGACGTAAAGTGAAACGCTAACAGCCTCGTCCAGCATTTAAAGTCGGGTCACCGCGTCCATTTTCTACGATAATAGCCGTTAGCATAAGCACACCTCCTCCAGTTTACCAAATATCTATTAATTGCGTGTGGACATCCAGTCGTTCGTTGCCAGGGTGGATGAAGAAGATTATTAATTGACAGCATACAAACTTAAGATAATTTAAAAAAATTTTCATGTTTTCTTCAAAAGTAATTTTAAAACGTTGAAAATACGTTTGTTGGGAAAGGAAAATTATCTCATATTGTTGAGAAAAAAAATAATATGAAGTGACTTTTAAAACAGTATCAAGACTGAAGCAGTATTTATCAAGATAGAAATGAACAATGAATGAAAAGTTGATTTTCTTCTAAATATGATATCTGTTCACAAAACAGTGGGACTGAAGCAGTATTTACCAAGAGAGAAATGAACAATCAGTTAAACTTTGAAGGGATTACATTCCTTGCATTTCAAACAGTACTTCTAATAGTTGCTCGGTAGAGTGATCAATGTAATATATAAATGAAGGGCGCAGCAAAGTCAAACTTATTCGGTTCTGCCTCAACCACTAAAAGCACACAGGATTATGTGCGTTCCGGTCGACACCGACAGGGGCAAAGGGTTTGTACCTTCAACAAATTCCGTGTCATATGCGTAAGATACCATACCTTGACGTAAGTCTTCGCACAATAACTAACATTGAATTAAGGACTTTCAACTTACACCAAAAGACCTTCCTTCAAACAACTCTTTATAAACTCTTTTTTGTATCTCATGTCATTCTTGTATTCGTTCAAGTAATTTTGCTGAGGAAATATGATATGTTATTAATTCGTCGTAAATAGTTTTACATTGTTTAGCTGGAGGAAATATTAAACCATAAGTGTCCGAATTGTTTTCCTTTCACACTTGAATAATTGTAGCTTTGAATTATGGTGCTCAGATATAACAAATATACGAAGACAACCTTCCAGCGTTCAATATCATGGCCTAGCCCACTACAACGTTTATTTTCTTTAAAATACAAGGTGCGTTCAAAAAGTATTGAGACTGAAGCTATATTTTTCAAAACAGATACTAACAATAGATTAAACGTTAATTTATTGATTTGAGTCCGGTTTAAAAATGAGACTTTTGTTATTCGGGCCTCTCCCTGCTATGAGTTCTCGTGCACTGCTCTATTGATCTTGCATGCTAAACATATTTGTATATAATTGATTATTTCTAAAATATATAAATACATAAAAAGAAAACGTATGTTCAGCTCAACCACCTGTTATTTGTTTTTTGTTTGTATGCTTTATTTATAATTCCTTTCAGCATTAATCTTTTATCACAGTTACCCAGAAAACTCCTCTGTTACGATATTAAGCTAAATTTTGTTACAGTTTTGTTACAGTTACTCGTTACTTTACTTTGCAACACGCTCAACAATCGTTACAATACTAAATTAAATCCTTTATGGCAGCAGAATACAGATTGATGATGCAAATCTTATGCTAAAACTTGTAGTGGAAGGGAAATTTCGTATTTTGGTTTGGCGCGCAATTTAATTCGACACTTAATTTTACCCAATCAGGATGACCTATCCTATTCAGCCCGGGGCCTTCCTTTCCCGGGCAGCAGAAATTGGATAAGCAGCCAAACACATTCTCTTTAGCTGGACAACGCCGCCCAGTGCAGACGTCTGCACTGGGGGCTCTTCTAGCAGCAGCAGCAGCATGGATACACGAGGGAACCTATCTGATTTATGGATTCCTTGCAAGGAATCCCAGTTGAATATAAATTAGATACATTTAACAGGCCCAACTTTATGTCACCCCAAAATTGGCTATGTCAACGCGATGCTTTTATTCCGCTCTCGACACCTAGCTATCAATTTACCTCTGAGCCACTTTAATGGAGACAACGCATACTCTCCACCCCAAAAATACCAGACACACGAAACTCACGGTGACATCCAAAGTTCATTTACTCCAACTGCAACATGGCTTTCGTTAAACTACAGCGAACACAATCCCTCGCATGTCCGACGACACACGCTGCCATCTCAACCTTCTCAACTTCTCATAACTCAATTTCGTCTCAATACTCACAACCTTCCCACGAGTCTTGCAGCACCAAAAGCAAACCCAATATTCCATGCTGCAAATAAAACCTATTCCTAAAAACACATTTCGACTATCGCCATCTTACTTCATCATACTTCCTTTAATACCTTACACAATTAGCGAGGGACCTCACAACTCACACACATACGTTACAACTTATCCTCGCTAATAACAATAATTCTTCCGGCTAAAAACTGTACCCAGTATTTAATATATGTCTTTAAGTATTTTAAATCTTTTTTTTTTAATGAAAATCTCCGAAGGAGATAAATCTGTCTGCAAAGCCATTAAGCTTGCAAAATACGGTCTTTTTTGCTGGGTCCCATATATTTTCCAAATATTAACAAATAGGTATTCAATTCAGATGAAGAACACAAAACAAAATAATTGTACAAACATATATTTAAAAAATACAAAAGGTGGATTTCAAATTTAATGGCTTTGCGGCCAGACTTATCTACTGAGGTATATGTTTGAACTGGAATAGTTGAATTGACGTCCACATAATTTCGCTTCTATCATATAAATGACGTAAATATCAAAAAGTCAAAAATGGGCGACAATCCGCCTTAGTGCGCTGATTGGTCCTTTTACTGTCAAGGACATATAATTAATCCCACATTTTCCAATAACTTATTGTAAAAAGAAACATTTTTCCCGTTTCTGCATTTCTTTATTCACTTATGGAAATATTTGCAGAGTGCTTCCCTGTTGACACTACTAAGGATATGCTGTATCCTCTGTAAAGGAGTAACCCCTTAATAGGGGTGTCCTGAGTATGAATTTAAAACTGCATTTGATGGTGAGGCTCCAGCTCTGTAGTTCTTGAAAGTGTGGAGTACCTCTTCATTGTTATTATTGCCAGGTTCATTCAGAGCTGGAGGGATATTACTTGTTAAGGTCCCATCTATGGGTCAAATAAATTTGTTTAAAAATTATTTGTATTTGGTAGGACAGAGTGAAAACAAAAAACTCTTCAGAAAATGTAAATATGAATGTAAAATGAAGGCGATTTCCTTACCTCTTGGCATAAAATAACCCTAGATAATAACCCTGTCAATGAGGGAATGTGTCCCCACTAGAGTTTTTATGTGTATGGCAGTTAACTATTGCTGACCTGTTGGTTACATTAATACTTTTGGTAGATTGTATTTAATATGTATTGTTTGGCTGCTTGCCTAGTGCTACCTTCCATTGTCTAATGTGTTATCCTGCAGTTTTCTTGGCTAACCCTGCTGCAGGTTGTGTGGTGGTTTCTTAGTGTCTGCTGGGGTCTGTGTCTGTTGTGGAAGGTTTCATTAGCTGCTTTTTTGATAAACCAGTAGGGTCACCAGACTTTTAGTCATTTTGGTTTTTTTTTTTTTTTTTTTTTTTTTTGCTATTGGTTAAAACATTTTGTTTTAGGAACTACATGGTTTACTTACAATTATGCCCACGTGAGTTTGTTTACAACTAAATTTGCAAGAGTTTCACTTTTCCTCTTAAATTGGCACCTAGATGTCTCTAATTTCTGTTCTATTTTAGACCTGATTCATTTAACTTATCTATTTCTTTTTTTAAGGGCATGACAGTTTGTACTAGGGCTGCTGTTGCTAATGATGACCGTTTGGATGCCACAAGCATGTCTGTTTTTTTACTCCCCTACACTTGCAAGAAAAGCCTGCAAATGCATATTAGCAAAGGGAGTTTTATGTTAAATTGGTCTTTAGTTGATATTAGCTGTAAATGTTCGACCCAAGAAAACCTCAGATCCCAGGAACCTACATGAACCTCCGAGCTTCAGATATAGATCTAGACAGCAGAAGATGTGTTCAAAACAATAACAAATTTCTTTTACTAATTTTATTCAATTTGTTGCCCTGTCAGTAATATTATGCAAGCAGCACTTACACATTTTCAAAAGTACTCATAGTATAATCCTATTTACCAACCCCTCTGCTCGGGCAGGATATGACACAAGGTCAATCTTTTAAGCGGAGTTTAACAGGTTTGAATTCAGAGTTTTCCTTCTCCTAGACTTGTTGCCTCTCCAAGGCTGAAGAACCCAGTCTGTTCTACTATTTACCCATAGCTGGAGGGAGAATAATTGGATTCATACCTTTCCCAAGGGTATTGGTGCTCCGTGAAATGCAATTAGTCTCGTCCAGGATTTGAACTCGTGTCGCCGTGTCCATTTCCTACGGCGATAACCATTACACCACGGGCACCTCCAATACCTCATAGTAGAATGGTCATAATAGTAGGAAATGGAATTACTGAGATGAGTTCAAACCTAGGTCAAGGCTGGATTTAATTTCATATTAATGCCATTTGGAAAGGCATGAATCCATCTCTTCTGATACTGGACATTGTAATAAGCAAGTTTGAACTCTAGTTGCATTATTATGCTCACTTTCAGACTAATGTGCTTAGGAAAGGCATGAACAGCCTTATCTCCACCAGCTATTGGTTAAATAATACCACTACTGTTCTTCTACAAGGATGGTTTTGACACTAAATGAACCATGAAGGTTGGCATGCCATTAAACAAAGAAACCCAACCAATCATCTCTTCTCACCTCAACTATAGGTGTATAGTAGGGCAGACTGTGCTTTTAGCCATGGTGGTCTTTCCTTTTGTTATCCATTCAGGTATACCTGTTTCTTGTAGGCATCTATACATTTCAGTCACCAGTCTGTCATAGATGGAAGTGAACTTTTTCAAACCAGTATTAATGTATGCCGTCATGGCCAGGTGTTTTCCAATTTAGTACTTTTTTGAGTGTTGTTCTGAGTAAGTCAAGGTGTATTCTTTGAGTCCTAACTCTTTTACCATTCAGCTTTTCCCTTATATTCCTTTCATTCCCATATTTTGCTCCCAAATTGTTTTGTTTCCTTGTCATCTGATTGTTGGATTGTTTTTGTACATTCTCACCCTTTTTGCTGGTAGAATTTTTTTTGTTGTTTTGGAATGTCCTATTTTGTCTGTATTTTTTTATCTTGTCTCAATATCTTTTTAGTTTTCCTTCTTTAAACAGTACCTTCTGGTTTATTTCCTTGAGTTGTATCTTTTGTTTTAATTGTTGTATTGCTTTTCTCTTTTCATCCCAACCTGTTTCAGCATTCTTCCTCTGTTTAATCATTTTTACTTGTTGTTTTAGATTTCTTATTTGCATTTCCAGTCAAATTTCCTATCCAGATTTTGAGTTTCTGTTCATGTTTTTTTAGGGGAACACAAATTTTTTTGCAGACTAATTTTGCTTCTGTTTTTATTATTATAACTTATATTGTTATACAAAGGTACAATATAAATACTATACAAAGACCTATACAAGTAACATATCATAATGTACTGAAATCCCCCCCCCCATTTTATAAGTTTAAATGTAAACTTAGCAAAAATGAGGTGGAGACATAAATAATTTAATTAGTTACAAGGTTAGTTGATTTTACAGCATGTCAATCCTTGTTGGGATATTTTATGTCAAAGTTAGTTTAACAACTAGGGTCTCTCATATAGGGTACAAAATCTATCTTCCAAATCATTTTAAACAGGTTAACACTTCTTACTTAGTTGCAATTTCAAACTCATTTTAAACCAAACAGATCTACTTCACCCATAGACAGGATCTTAATAGGGACTACCATTCCAGAGTAATTCGGGTAGTAATGGCAACAAAGGAGTGATTTCACACTCTCCAGAGCTCCAGAATTAGTCACACCACCGGATACACTTTATTGTCATAACCAGGTCAAATAATTTAAATCTTTTAAATCTAATTTCATTGAATTTCATTTTATTTACTTTCAATTAATTATTTTTGTACAAAAAATTATAATTTACCTCCTTTTAAAAAATTCAATTTCAAATAATGTGTATATGAAGTTAATAAAAAAATAAATGTTAGGTTTACAGTTTTTTCTTAAATATTCCTTGTCATATTATACACTTATGTGTGTGTGTTATATGGCAGGATTATACAGTATATATTAGGAGTGTGAAAAAGTTTCCAGAATTCTTAAATAAACACATTTCAATAGTGTTTTCAATCTCTAGTCTTCAAAAGAAAAGGATCAAGAAATGTTTGCATGTACACACATACACACACACTAGCAGAAGTAGAATTATTTGGAGGTGCTTGTGGTGTAATGGTTACTGCCACAGGAAATAGATACAGCAATCTGAATTCAAAATCCTGGACAAGGCTGTTTTTACTTAGCACTAATATCCTTAGGAAAAGTATGAATCCAACTAATCTCTCACCAGCTATGGCTAAATAGTAGGACAGACTAAACTCTAACCTTGGTATGACAACCAGTCTTGGAGAAGGAAAACTAATATCCTTAGGAAAAGTATGAATCCAACTAATGTCTCTCCAGCTAGGGCTAAATAGTAATGTAGACAGAGTTCTTTAACCTTGGTATGACAACCAGTCTGGGAGAAAGAAAACTAATATCCTTAGGAAAAGTATAAATCCAACTAATCTCTTTCCAGCTATGGCTAAATAGTAGGGCAGACTGAGCTCTTTAACCTTGGTATGACAACTCGTCTAGGAGAGGGCAAACTCTGAATTAAAACTTGTTAAACTCCACTTAAAATTTTATCTTGTGTTGAATCCTGCATGTTTGTATATATATATATATATATATATATACTAGCAAAGTACCCAGCATTGTCCAGGATACAAATAATATCCTAAATCACATTTTCTTAAACAAAAATTAATTTTAGAAGTGTTTTCAAAAATTTTTTTCCCAAGCATGCACATTTTTTTAGGTATATTGAACTAGCACTAGGAAAAGAAAGTCTCTATCAACAAATATTGTGTATTTAGGAAACTATCTTTTACTAATACAAGTTTGAGTAGAGATGATGGATAAAAAATTCTATCTTTCATCTTTTAAAGTATGGTGACTATGTTCTTTTAGGTGATGATGTAGAATTGAGACATTTCATTTCATCAACTATGATGACTATTTAGTATTTGGAAAGGAAATAGAATTGAAACATTTCATCTTATCAAGTGTGATGATAAGTTCTTTTAGGTAATGATGTAGAATTGAGACATATTTCCACAAATAAATATTGGAAGAATAGGAAGACAAAGACTTCACAGAATGAAAATGATTAATCATTATATCTTATTCCATTGTTGGGAAAGGCATGAATCCAACTATTCTCCCTCCAGTTATTAGTAAATAGCAAGGCAGACTGAATTCTTTAACCAATCTCGGAGAAGGAAAACTGAAGTCAGACCTGTCAAACTCTGCTTAAAAAATTGACCTTGTGTCACATCTCACTAGTGTAGAGGGTTTGGGTAAATGCATATATTAATGGACCAACAACCTAAAATGTAATCCACTTGTTGTCTATAATAATAAAACCTGCTAACATCTCTCATGCTATGAGAGGTGTCCAAATTAAACCTTTTCTACAAAAATGGGGTTAGAGTTTAAAATTCAGTTGTTCTACCAACAATGCTTGTAGGGTTTGCTTAGTTTCCAGCAATTCCAGGTTTGATCCTAGATAAAGTTGATGATCTTTTGTTTTAAGCTGAACATTAACTTGTTGAAAAAAATGTCATTATTAAAATTAATTTTTCACACCTAATGCCAGTTTTATATACTTTCATTTTGATAATAGAATTTTTTTGGCATAAAACTTTTGCAAACACCTATATTCTAAAAATGTCCTGTTGGTAGGGCTTAGAATAAGTTAACTGTATTCTCCACTGAAGTGAACCCCATCTGATGGAATGTCTTGAGTATAACACTAAGCTGCATCTGATGGTGAGGCTACAGTTCTGGGGATCTGGGGAGTGTGGAGTATCCATTCATTGCCATTATTATAAAGTTCAAACATTGATAGTACCTGTTAGGGACCCATCTATGAGTCAAATAGATCTGTTTGAGAATTATTTGTATCCAATAGGAATACTTGATACCATATAACTGTAAATTATCTGTATTAAGAATAGTTACTTGAAACTATAATTCTTCACTAAGGATTATTATTATGATTAGTGGCTTGAAACCATATTATTAAGTAGAAATAATTACTTCAAACCATATAATTATTTACATTAGATAGTGATACTTGAAACTATATAACTGTATGCAAATTATTAGTATTAGATAGGAATACTAGATATATAAGTAAGTAAAGTTGGCAACTGTAGTCAAGGATGACCTGAAGGCTCCCTTTTCATTAGCTACTACACCAATGCGTAGGGTCGGAGCTCTACTCCTCTCCCTGGATAGTGCCACTTTTACCCTTGATATGTACCTTATAATGCTGAGTGTTAAGCAAGGAGATATCAAGTATCATTCTTGAGTCTTTGGTATGATTCAAGCTGGGATTGAACCCTGGTCTCCTGGGCTATTGGTGAACACTCAGGGAAATGAATAGCACCCTCCCCTATACCTTGGTGTAGTAGCTATTGAAAAAGGTTCCTTTGGGTTGCCCTTGACTACAGTCACCAACTTTACTTACTTGATATATAACTGTGTGCAAAAAATTCTTAAACAAAAACTATACAAAAATTGTAAATGTAAATGTATAATGAATGTAATTCCCTAACCTCTAGACATAAAATAACCCTACATTGATTGACATTACCGGACATTGGCATAATTGTTAGAGTGTTCGCCAATGGCCCGGGAGACCTGGGTTCAATTCCAGGTCGAGTCATACCAAAGACTCAAAAAATGGTACTTAATTCTACCTTGCTTAACACTCAGCATTATAAGGTAAGGATCAAGGGTAAAGTGGAGCAATCCAGGGAAAGGAGTAGCACCCTCCCCTACACCTTGGTGTAGTAGCTATCAAAAAGGAGCCTTTGGGTCACCCTCGACAATGGTCGCCAACTTTACTTATATATTCTAAAAAATTAATCAATTTCATTATGTGAAGTCTTTGTCTTATTTTTTTCCAATTTTTATTAGTGAAAATATGATGCAAAAAAAGATCAAAGTCTTCAGCCATAAAATGAAAGATCTCCATAAAGACTAAAAGTCAGGTATTGTTTTTTTTTCCATGATAGTCAGGCCCTCCTACTTTGGAGACAATGCAATTCCTACTTTCAGCTGTCCTTACTCCTTTGCAGAGTTGGAATAAGGCCTCAAGTAGCCCCTGAGCTAATAGAATTTGGGGCCCCTTCATTACGCTTGTTTGAGCAATTTTTCTCTTATTATATGTCTATGTTCAATTAGGTGAAAATCTGAGTAAAAAATGAGCAAAATAGGCAAAATTTTGCAAAACTAAAAAAAGCTACATAAAAAATCTATATGTATATTAAAAAATAGAGGCTAAGAATTGTGATCTGATCAGCTCTTATTGGGTCACCTGAGAAGGGAATACGATTTAGAAAGACTCGAAATTCCGAAGGATCCTAAGAACATTACATCACCTACAACTCACCCATGCACATCAAAAAGATGTATTTTATGAAAAAAGAGGCATCAAAATCTAATAATGACGCCCTCAAAGGGCCTCACTGAATCTAAAAGATCCATTCCAATTAGAGGAACCCAAATACTCTAAAGCGTATCAAATTAGATAAAAGAATCCCCGTTAAATCTGAAAATAAACAAATCACCTGTTTTTATATCTTTATTTTATTAAAGTTTTATCAGAGGCTCAAGACTTAAGGGGTACTTCTAGTCAAGGGTCTCTGGGCTGCAGCTCATACTTAAATCCGGCACGACTCCTTAGTACACCAAGACTAAGCTTGAGTAATTTTGTACGTATTTTGTTGAGACAATAAAGTCCTATTTACATTAATGATATTGTTGAATGTTGAGAAGTCGAAACGGAAATAAATAGAGAGACGAAAAAAAAAAAAGCTTAGACGAAAAAATGTCCCAGTTTTGAATTTGAATAATTAAAATAATTTTCCCCTCTGTTACTTTGCTTGCTAGATACAAAAAAAAAAAAAAAGACAACGAACTCAGCAGTTTTAATTTCGTGGTTAGGAATGTGATACAAATTGTGTGACACACATTCGTGCACTCATACCAGGAAAGAAAAAATAAAAAATAGATGCACTATGAGTTGCACACACCCACGACAATTGTGATTCGTTAAACGTCGGAATATGCCGGAATTTGAATTTAAAAAATTGAACAACACAAAAATAAATAATTACTGAATTGTAATTTTATGAGATGAATTAGAAACATTAGTTAAGCAATAAATGTTCAAATAAATAGATGAATAAAAACAAAAGATTTTTGCTTAGTAGGTAGCCATAAATGTAAACAATTTTGTTGTTGTCAATATTGAGTCACGTGCTTATCTTACGCAGAAAATTATATAGTGATATTTATTTATTTATTTACCATACCTCATTTTACAAATACCTTTTATTTTATTTCATTTAAAAATTTTTTGTAATCGTGAACTTATTATTAAATCTATAGGGTCACAAATTTAACATTATGGCCTTTAGGTGGATAAAATAGTTTTGAAATTATCAGAAATTGTTCCTCACATCAAAACAAAGTATTAACAAAAAACAAACAGACTAACCTTAAACGATTAAAAAAAAGTCATTTTGTATTCATTTTGTTGGAGTTGCATTTTAAGCACCTTGAAAAAAATCTTGTACTCTTGTCACAAAAAAGATCATTAAAATTTTACTTTAATTTTAAAACTTGGGCAGTGATAGTAAATACGTCAGTTGATTAGAAAATAAAATTAAATGTGTTATTTTAATTTTAGACAACGTCTAAAAATCCAGACAGTTAGAGTTAGATTTTGATAAGAAAATGTTCGATTTAGTCTAATAACAAATTGAAACTGTCATTTTTGAACAGGTTTATTATAACCTTAACGTTGTGAATTGAATACTTTGGAAGGTTCTTAGGAGTAATAGGTTTGATTTTAGTAAAAATAATTTTGTAGCACAACATTATTAGAAATGTAAACTCATACCATATTGTTTGCATTCTATCAACAAAAAAAGCTGTCTCTATGAAGTCTGATATGACGAAAATTCAACAAAGCAATAATATAGCAGGAACTTAATCTCTGTTGTCACCGTTCTTTCTTTGAGTAGACGAATGACTTGCGAACATACATTGGTAATGACTGATTAATATAAAAAAATGTCGTAGTTATAAAAAGCTAAAAATATACTTTAAAATCTCATGTAATAAATAAACGATTTACAATAAAGGTGTCTATTATCTTTTTTTCCATTTAAAATTTTTTTGATTAAAAAAAATTATTCGGTAAAAAGTACTTGTTCAGCTACGGTTTTATTGATGACAAAAATGATGACAATCAGATTAAAAATAAAATGATCAGAGGTGGTTTCGACGTCTAAAACTGCAGAAAATCAATATATTTCAAATCTGACAAATTGCCTAAGGAGTGGAAGGTATTTCGAAAGCTAAGTAACAAAAATTAGTCGTGAAAAAAAAATAAAATAAATAAAATAAATAAATAAATAAATAAGTAAATAAATAAAGTAACTTTCATTTAGACGAGCTTCGATGGTACATATACTAAACATTAGACCCATCTGGTTCAGATGTTCATTTAGATGAATAAAAAATATCAACACTATACTTTTTATCACACTAAAAAAAAGTTAAGATGATTAAAAAAAGGGCTGATTTTTAAGGAAAGATTTAGAACTAAAAAATGTGTTCGAGGTAATAATTTATATTAAAATTTTTCTTCAAAAAGAAGAGAGGGGAAAATAGACTGAATTCAGTGATATCATCGAATTAAATTTCTGCATTTTTATCACCAAAACCCGGAAGAAGGAAATAATAACTAAATGTATCGTGAATTAAACTTTGAATTATTAATTATTTATTAAAAAAAGATTAGAAGCAAATTTAATTAGAACCAAATAATTACGCAAAATGTTAAGTAAAAGTAATTAACCCCCAAATACTTTTTTTTATGCAACGAAGATTACATCCCATTCTACCCTAAAAACTGCATTAAACATTTTTTACTATAATCTATATAGACTAGTATTTACATACAATTTGTTCTAAGTTTTGAAAATGTACTGTCTACTCTATGTCTTCATTCATTTTTATAAACTGAGATCCAAAATACCGTTTACAAAGCGCAAAAGAATTGGTAGTAAAAGATTCACTTCCGTTTCGGCGGCAATTTTACACTTGTTACATAACAAGTGATATGTGCAAACAAAAATACTTTCAATTAATACTGTTTAGTGCTTCCTTATTTTTGTGCAACAAACGTTAAAGAAGTGCAACTGTGTAAAATCAGTGTTGCAGATCATTTGCTTAAATCATTTATTTGATGAACTTTTAAATAAACGATTCGCAACCTTAAGAACGAGGATCTTGGTATTAAGCAATGTTTAATCCTTTTATTTTAGCATCATCCAATCCAGTTACTCTCAAATTCTGTGAAATAAAGAGAAAAAAAGGACACATTACTATAGTCTTGTTCGTGAGATTCACTTTGTATATTACGACTTGGAGTTTGTCTGATAAAGGGTCACATGATAGTAGTACTTCTACGATAGATGGATTTTCAGACTAAAAAATCAGCATTTTAAAATCTCTTAAAAAATAAACTTAGACGTCGGCTGGAAATTCATAACTACTGCAAATATAGAGCAGATCTTCCATATTTTACAGATTAACAAACAAATAATGCCCATAATACGCTGACTGCATCCCCAGCAGAGGGAGGTACACCTCCCCTCCCCGCAAAAAGGAGTATATCTTGAGTATTAATCTTAACTGCTTCTGATGGCGAGGTTCCAATTCTGGGAGATGTGACTTAGTTCCGATTTCTTTGTTTAATGGTATATTAACCTTTGTGGGTATATTTAATGCCAAAGCCTTGTAGAAGGACAGAAGTGGTACTATTTGACCCATAGTTGGGGGGATAAGGGGGATTCATACCTTTTCCCATGGTATTAGTCCGAAAGTGAACGTGATAGCGCGACTGGAGTTCGAACTCGCTTACTTCAATGCCGCAATTTAGCACTTGAGCCATTAAGCAACGGAGACTACCTCCATCCCGGGAAATGTGGCGTCGCATAAAATGTGAATACAAATGTACAATAAACACAATTGCCTAACATCTAGGCATACAATAATCTCAGACGGGTTGACATGCCGTTAAAAGCAATCAATCAATACATTGATACAGTTAAGGTCCCATTTTTGACATCATCGATTTTTGTAAAGTTTCACCACCCATACTTTTTCTCTTCGACTGCCGAATGCTGAGAGAGCCCAAACACAGGAACTCTTCATTTATTCCATCATTAGAAAGTGAATTATTATTATTATTATTATTATTATTTACTCCTTTTCGAGTTATCCACACCAGCGCTAACCGATGGTTTTTCATTGGAGTTTGAGTGCTAGCAAGTCTCTTCAAGTCTCCAGGGCTCTTCTCTGTATTCTGGCCGATCTCCACAATGCTGTAGTTTGGATGGTCGCCACTCGTCCTATTATTTCCAACTCCTCCTGTCCTCGTGGTGTAATAGTTAAAACGCTGAATTGCGGATTCGTAGTAAGCGAGTTCGAACTCTAGTCGCGTTATTACGTTCACTTTCGGACAAATATCCTTGGGAAAAGCATGAACCCTCTTATCCTCTCAGCTAAGGGTGAAATAGTACCACTACTGTTCTTTCCGAAGAATTGCTTTGGCATTAAATAACATATGAAGGTTGATATGCCATTAAATAAGCCAAACCAAACCAATCTTCCTGTCCAATCCTTTGGTGACTGTACCAAGAGCACCAATTACAATTGGCATCACCGTCACTATCATGTTCTACAGTTTTTTTCATAGTGAGGTCTTGGTACTAATCTTTTCTTTTTCTTTTAATTTTACTCTGTGATCAGCCGGAATGGCAAAGTCTACTATTCGACAGATTCTTTTTCCTTTTTTTGTTGTTGATTATTACTAGGTCTGGTCGTCAGGCCGAGATTTGGTGATCCGTTTGTATCTCATAATCCCAGAGAAGTTTGTGTGTTTCATTCTCCAGGACAGATTCTTGGTTGTGCATAAGACATTTGTCTGTATGGTCAAATTACAATTTCTTGCTTAATACCCAGTTGTGTCTAGTGTTATAACCTTTCTGAGCTAATTTGTTGAATTCACTTATTTGTTGGAATTTGTAAATTCGACAGGTAATGTCTGCTCAAATATGATTTGCCGTTTTGAAGTTGTGCCGTTAGCCCCCGCCTCTACTGTTATTTAAGTGAGACCCGCAAGAGTCTGCTCTTTTCTTTTATTTTTTGTTGTTGTTTTTTTCAGACTTGAGCAGAAGGCTCTGCTTGGCTCGGTCTTTTTGATTTGCGAGCTCTTGTTTATTCGCTTTCGACTTCAGGCCGTTTTTCTTAATCAAGGTAGCTTGAAAAAAAATACGACCATTAGTCTTAGGCTAAGCCTCTTTTTCTTACAGGATTTTTATTGTTAGTTTTTGAAACAATAAGCCTACTGCGGGCTATTTGTGGTTTTGGTATGCTGTCCTCTTCAAAAAAAAGTTGAGTCTAAGGTCTGGAGGTGGTGTTATTGGACTCTTTTACCGACAAAGGAAGCTGTTAGCTCTAGTCAGAATATGTGGTAAAAGCGTCCGTTGGCTCAACAGAAGAAAATTCGAGTTGAAACAAAGATATTCATCTTAGAGGAGGAAGCAGTGGTCTACTCGAAGTTTACTTAAAGAAATAGTAAACATTGTTTTCAACAAGTCTACACCAGAAACTACAAGAACACGGTTGTTCAGGTTGATTCTACACAAGAAGGAGACGCCGAGAAGAAGAATGAACCCCAAAGACAGGCTTCAAAAGGAACTTTGACATAAAATACCAAAGAAAGGTATTTTATCATTAACAAAAGTTTAACAGTAGGTGGTTGACGGCATTGTTTTGACCAAGTCAGTCGTTATTTTTCTTTATACTCCTGTTCTTTTTTTTTGGGGGGGGGGTTATAATATTGTCATTACTTGAATGTATGTTATTTTTGTTACCTTAAATTCAATGTTTTCGACAAGCATAGGGAAAAATATGCAAAGCCAGATTTTGTAAAGTTTATATATCTTGAAATAAATCACTTTGTGGGAACTGATTGTTTTTATTTTTAAGAAATATAGACACTCTTTTCTTTTAGGTAGCAAAATTAAGCTTCTCTACCTCCTTTTTTATTTTTATACTTTTCTCGCCCTCTTTGCCAGGCCTGAGAGTTACTGCTAGATAATTTCTTGGGCTGGGCAGAGATAAAGTTTACTCGATTTGGGTAGAGTTGTACTTTGTAGGGACTAATATTCGGATAAATTAGTTAACTTTTCGTGTGTTGGTTGTTATGATTTAAGACCAAAAACCTAGCATATTTTTTTAATTGAACACATTTCTCATATCTTACATATTTTTCCCTTATTACGGAGGCTCTAAGGTTTATGGAAATATAAGTTTGGAACTTTCTCGTTAAAATTTAAAATTAATAGTTTAAGTCTATATTTCAAACTTCCCATTTGCATTTTTTCCAGGTTTTTTGGTGTGATCATTTGGTTTGGGCGCGTATTTGCGTAGCCATTTTTTGTAATTGTCTTCCTCGTGGTACAAGAGTGACGATCCCTTTCGAATTTTACTAGGTTAAGGCAAAGTTCTTTGGAAATTTATCCAATATGTCTTTATCTCCAGTATTGGATACCTTTATTAAAAGGAGAGATATTTATAAGAGGAAACTAACCTCTGCTTTAAATTGTATTAATGCCAGGGAAATTTTGGTGAAAAATTCTTTCCTGACACAAAAGAAATTAGCAATGAATTGGCTTGCATCAGTGAATATGAATGAAGAAATTTTAAAGACATTTATTGGGAATGAAGTGGACGCTGAAATTATAGACAAAGAGAGTGAACAAGAAATTTCGTTCAATCTTTTCATTTTAAACAAACTCGCAGTTTGCGAGAAGTTAAAAATGGTGGTGGTGGTGGTGGTGGTAGTGTGGAACCATCCGGTAAAGTTAAGCAGCCATATATCCAGTATGAAATGGCCCCTAAATTAAAGAGCCCTCTTTTCGACCCTTGTAGTCTGAATTGTGATAAGCTAGCCCATAAGATTTTTTTAATGCAATTTGAAAATTGTGTGCTTGGTATGGACGATTAGGCACTCAAATTGCTAATTAAAAAACAAAACATTTCAGGGGTCATACGTTGAAGGTAGTCACCTCTCCATTTCTGCGGCAAGTTTTGATACAGTCTTGGAGATTCTCAGTAGTGAATATTTGGATGAAAGATATTTATTTGAACAAATATTCGTGGCCATAAAAACCGCTTGGCTTGTACGTGAAAACGAGGTGTCCTCTATCAAAGATTTTTTTGCTGAGATAAAGTCTTTATTGTACGAGTTGAAGAATTCTTATTCTTTGGACTTCTAAGAAGAGGCGATGCCAGGCATCACTTGATAATGCATCAGTAATCTATATTTTTAAGAAAATAAATTTTTATGGCCTTGGGCCACACTTTTCCTTCGTTGGAAGACATTTTTGATACTTATTTTAATGTGCTGCGCGTTATGGAATTAACCAAACTCGTAGCGAGTAGTGCAGGGAGTTACAAATCAGAATGGGATTGTAGAAATATTCGTAAATCAAAGTCTCTTGTGATTAGTAAAAAACCTGCTACCCTCGAGAACTTTAACATTGTTTCTAAGCTGGATAAGTTTAGTTGCAGTTTTTGCTACGACAATGCGCATTCTAGTAATAATTGTAAAAATACACCTCAGTAAATGACAGATTGGAATGTTGTAAAGTTCTGGGGCTGTTTACGCTGTGTACTGACCCTCGTCACAAGAAGGTTAACTGCCGTGGTAAAAAAGGACTCTTCAGACCTTGCTGGGATTGCAAGAGCTGCTGCCATGCCGGTGCTAAGTGTCCCGGTCTAGATAAGTCTACTTTAGATACCAATACTTGTTACTGTGATGATAATGGCCGCAGCAATTTGTTGTTGCCTATAATGGAGGTTGTTTCGGTGTATGAAGGAGTCGAATACAGGTTTAATGCCCTAATCGACTCAGGTAGCGAGCGCTCTTATTTAGCGGATTTCTTGCAAGACGTCCTAAATTGTAGGGCTTATAAATTGCTTACCCGAAGATTTGAAATGAAGATTTTCTTAGGGGTCTGCTATGAAGGGTCTGCAGGAATTGAAATTGTTGGTGGAATTACTTGATTGTGTCTGTTCCATTCCTTTCCTGGTGGATAAGGATATGGATTTCACTTTTAAGGTTAAAGAGCTTAGTAATGCAGTGTTTAATATGTTGTAAGTTGGTAGCAGATTTTTCGAGTGTTCATGAAGACACTCTGTCAGTGAGCAGTATTTTAGGTGTAGATTTTTTAAAAGTACCTGGCACCTATGAAGCTGTCTCATTTCATGTACGGTGCAGCTTTCGAATTGGCTCAGGGATTTGTTCTTTTTGGCAACATTGAAGATTTCCTACCTGCTCGAAAATCCAGGGTTGATCTTCAGATTTGTGGTATGAATAATTCTCGGGTCATTTCTCAGTATTCTGATTGCCTAGTTACCCATATATATTTTGTGTTGGAGCCTAAGTCTAATTATCCGGACACCTTAGACTGCTTTGCGGAGTCCTCTGTGGAAAGGACTGTAGAAAAGATTTTTAGTTCAGAGACAATAGGGATTAGGGAAGACTCGGTCAGTGATTATGACTGTGATAGAGAGAGGTGTTATTTTGTTGATCTTCCTTGGAATGAAGATAAGTTAGTAGAAGTCCCTTCTAACCACCAGGTGGCGTTGAATGTTTTAAATCGTGTTGTGATCAAACTTGAGAGGTAGAATGTATTTGATGAATACTGTAAAGTGTTTTTAGATAAGGAATCTGAAGGCATTATCGAGAAGTCAGATGTATCCCCTGATGATTTTAATAAATACATATGGGTCCCCCATAGGCTTGTTATAAACAAGGATCATGTTTGTACCACCAAGATTAGACCAGTATTTAATTGTATCTCGGAGTGAATTTTTTTTACAGATATGTGGGTTCTTTTATTGAAATTTAGATGCAATGGTTTTGTTTTACTTATGGATATTTATAAGAAGATTGCTAAGTTAAGTAAAGGAGGTATACATGTGAAATTCAATTATGTGAATACAAATGATAATCCAGCTGATTTGATTAAAAGAGGGGCGTCTCTTGATAAGTTTAAGGCACAATTCTTATTTGGGCTTCATGGTCCTTCCTGGTAGGTTGGTGAAGTCCTGCAATTGCCTGACAGTGAGCTAAGCTGTCTAAATACAGACTGTCGCATGTTAGTTTTAAACAATGCAGTTGTGATTTCTCCGGTAGGTTTTGCAAGCTCTGCTATGGCTGAATTGGAACAGTTCTCATCCCTGGCTAAACTGCTTCTAGGTAACAATCGTCTGCCATGCTATTTGTGATTGTCCATCTTCTACCGAATTTCTTATTTCATTGATCTGCCCTTGAATGTATTCTTGTTCTTTTTTGTATCTATTATTTCTTTCTGGGCTTTCTTAAGTTTCTGTGCGTTGGCATTTGTTGAGTTTCTTTTATTGTGAAAGGAAACGATCTTCATGATATCTTTATTTCCAAACTGCTAGTAATTCCAATGGAACTCTACACTCCGCTCTTGGTTTAGTTGGTATGCACTCTACTGCTGTTTCTGTTGTATTCAAAAAAGAACAAACAACAACGCCGATGTATAAAAATATAATCTGCCTCTTTTTTACCTTTTATTACCTGAAATATACGAAATGGTAGAGTGAGGGAGAGAGATGAAGACGGTTGAGATGTACAGAGAGAGAGAGAGAGAGAGATATGAATCTTCGGTAAATTGCTTTTTCTTCGTTCTGCTTTCGGGACACTGGTACAGAGCCACCTCAAGGCACCAAATCATCTTCGTATCTACTCTCTTCTCTATTTCCGCAAATATGGTATATGGCCATCTCAAGGCACCAAATCATCTTAGATTCTCCTCACTTCTCTGCTTTCGCGAGTCTGGTACAGCATTGGCTTTTCTCTACCTCTCAAACCTGGGCAGTCTGGAGCGGAGCAAGCGCCTACAGAAACATAACGTCTGGAAACTCTTCTGCTAGTCTTCTTCGTTCTCCGCTCGTCTCTCCTGGGATCGAAATCTTCTTTAGTTTATATAATTTCCCGGACTCCCGCAATACTCGTGGCCACATCTCCCCCCTACACGTTGCACTTGAACATGACTTATGTTTAGCATGTCACCCACCTAACTTACACGATACTTTCGCTGAGGAAGCAGCTGCGTTATGTTTACTTTAGTAAACAGGTCTATTTCCTGTTATGCCACTCACTCTATTTCCACGGCCTGTAAAAGAGGTCTTCCAGTCAATATTTAACACTTCCATGTGGGCAGTGATGAAATTTTTACATTCTTCATTCGGAGTATGTGTTTCCGATATCTCCTGAAGAGTAACGAATTTGTTTCTTATAGTTACCGTATATTCATAGCTAATATCCTTATCGGTAGGTGAGAGCCAATCGTAATGTGTGGTTTTGTCTGTTTGTTTCTTATTTCTGTTGAGATTCAGGCGTATCTTTGCAGTGACAATTCTATGATCGGAGAGATACTCCTTCATAAACAGCAATTGATATATCATTTCAGTTGCCATCATGGCATGCAATGGCGAACATCATTTCTTTGTGTCTCAACGTGGAGATATTTTATGGTCGGTTCATTCACCATATCAATTCTCTTGTGATTAAGAGGCTCTCGAGGTGTAATGTTTACCGTCGTAAGAACTGGACACGGTGACCAGAGTTCAAATCATGAACGTGTCTGTTTACATTTCTCATAGCGCTAACTGAAAAGGTATGCATCCAACTCTACTCCTTCTAAACATAGGTAGAATGGGCTCTTTAACCCTAATATGGCAACCTATCTCGGAAAAAGAAAACTTTTAATTCCAACCTGTTAAACGCGGCATAAAAATTGACCTTTTGTCACATCCTGCTCATGAGGGAGGAGTTGTGTAAATATAGATTCCCTTTTAATTACTTCCTCTGATTCGGTTTCTCTGTTTAATGGCATAACAACTTTTTTGGGTTATTTAAAAGCAAAGCCATCCTTGTAGAAAAATAGCAGTGTTATTATTTAACCCTCAGCTTGTAGTATAAGGGGTTTCATACAGTTGGGAGAGTAAACGGAGTGGTCCCTCTTGTCACGGGTTTTGAGGAACTCTCCTACGTCATGAGTGCTTTTGGGTCATATAACAGGATGAACCAGGAAATCCTGCTTCTTAAACGAACAGGACTTGAGAAGAGCAAACAAGGTATTTCGCTCCTCAGCGGTGAGCACATGGGACCTTTCTCTTTTATTTTCCAGACCGGAGAAGAGGAAATGGGTTCCGCCTTTTTAGCTGAATGGACTTTTCTGGTTGTTCCTTGAACGCTTGTGACTCTTGTATAGCCTGGGGACGGGAACTTAGTTCCCTACTAGTAGTGTGTACAATTAAATGTCATATTATATTAAATGACTTGTTCTGTTTCCTGCCGAATATTCAGTGTTAGATTACTCTCTTTGGGATAACCTAATGCATTATAAGAAACCGGGCGTTATCTACGAGTCAACATTTCGTTAAGAACTAATGATACTTTTCCCAAGGGTATTAGTTCAAAAATGAATGTAATAGATTACTTCCTCTTGGGATATCTGAAGGCTCAAGTCTTTAAACGTTGGTTGCAGAAAATTAATGAACTGAAGATTTTATTCGTCATGAATTTACATCAATGACTTGGCAAAATTTTCTGAGTGAGGCTTTAGAAATGTATATCTTTCCAGCACAAGCATCTGGTCAGTATAATCTTTAACACAAAGTGATGCTAATAACAAAACAAAAATGTTGCGTTGCTCTCAACATTGTCTTGTGGATGATAGATAGGAAACAGAAGCTAGAAGCCCTTGTAAAAGGTTATAGAATGTTTATTTCTCTTTTGAGAGCCGGAAGTGATGAATGATCATGTAACAGAGTGTTAATCATTAGATAGTTATATTTGCTGAGTAACTTCTTCCAAGATGCAATCCTAAATAGTTTAATTCGTTGTGTGATCTTAGTTCCAACGGGTACAAAACACGAAGTGGCTTCTTCGTTGTCTTCTTGATAACAGTCTCTTAAAAATACCTTTGGTCTCGTCGTATGTGGTCCCTCGTCGTCGTCACTGATCACGTTCTCTGACATTTTCTTCTCATGGTCATGTGGATCCCACTTGTATACATCTGAGGTTACGGGTTTGACCCCCAAGTATCCGATTGTCAATCGACAATTCATTCCCGTCTCATTAAAGACTTGTGTTACTTGTTCATTTTGTTTTTTGCTTATATTTTACTCCTTACAGCCTTATCATCCCTCTTTGTCTGTCTGTTTGTCTGTCTGTTCCCCCCTCTCTCTCTCTCTATATATATATATATATATATGTATATATAACCCAATGGCGGAGATCTGGTTGAATAAATTTTATAACCAGAAAAATAAGATTCGACTAAAATGAATTTGAGAAGAAAGTACATTACAAAAGTGAAAATTAACGGAAATGGATTTTAAAAAGAATAAATCGAGGATATTTTAAAAAATCTTTTGATGAGATCAAAACGAAGAAAAACATATTATTTGATAAGAAAGAAAACGTGAAAAAAATAGTGAGTTTTGTTTACGTAAGAGAATTATTATTTCGATTGGCTACAGTGTAAAGCGAAAATCGGAGAGTGAGTTCAATTTGGATGGAGGTAAAGGCCTGCCTATCATAATATCCAGCGGTGATATCAGGAAAAAGGAAACTTTTTAAAATTCAAGTGAAGAAAATTTTTAACCGATATGATTTATAACGTTTACTGACGACCTCAGTTGAAGGAAAAAAACCTGCCCATTTTCAGAGTGAAGATGGGAGGAGCAGAATTAATTAATAGAACCCAAGTAGGAGTAAAGTCCAGCCCTTTAGATATCAGTGAAAGGAAATCGGATATTATGAAAGGGTAGGAATTAATTATTGAAATCTAAAGTAGAAGAAAATTGATATTGTCGATAGTTTTGACCCCCCCCCTGCCCCGGATGAGAAAAAATTCATACAATCAAGATTTTCGTCCCTCGAAAGAGACTAGCGGAGGTTAGCTACTATACTTCAAGTCGCTCTGGGCTCTGGCTTTGCGCCAGACTGACCAGGGTGGAGAAATAGACAAAAGCCTTGAATAATACACTGTGAGAGACATAGAAAGCCTGAGATAATATGATACTTCGAGATCGCCTTACACCAGACTGCTCTGAGTATAGAAAAGCAAAGAGAAACTGAGATAACACGATACCTTGAGACGTCTTTGTACTAGACTCGCGAAAGTAAAAAAGCGAGGAGAAACTGAGATAACACGATATTTCGAGATGACCCTGTACCAGATTTGCGGAGAGAAAGAAGTAAAGAGAATTATTATTATCAAAATAATATTATACTTTCGAGACCAGCACGAACCGGCTAACAGACTCCATGATAATCTGAGTCTTAACGTTCTACCAAACTGTTCTAGGTATAGAAAAGTTGAACGAAAGCCTATTGTGACTCTTTGGGAGAGAAGAGAAGGCATAGGAAATACGATATTTTGAGAGAAGCTGAGATCTAAACAACGAGAAAAGTGATTATGATACGCTACTTGAAATCACTTTGTACCAGACAATCAAGGAACTGAGAGAAGCTGAGAGTTAAAAACTGAGACGGGTGAACATAACCGCCACTTGAGATTGTCTTGTGTCAGACTATAGAAAGCGAGGACAGAAAAGTTTAAAACTTATACGATAATTTGAGAAGCTTTGTGCCTGACTTTAAATGTTGAAAAATTGACTTACTGTTAATTCGTGAATTAGCTTTCTGTCAATTACTTCTAACCTCAGGGAAGGATGAATGTATGTATCTTTTTTAAAGACACTCTTTTTTAACTAAATATAATTATTGTTACAAAACCTTGTTCTGTTCTCTCTTTGTTAGCATCGACTTTTTTTACTTTCTTAATTATGTAGTATCATCCGTTCACTCGTCGACTGGCAACTCCGATTAGCGGTGGATCTGGTGTCTGTATCAAAAACACAACGTGGGCAGATAAGCGGATCGATCGTGCTATCCAATTTTCTTCTGTTGAGTCTACGGAGGCATTTACTGAATCTGCCGACCGAGCCAATGCTTCTCTAGTCGGCAAAAGAGTCCAATAATTCTGCCTCCAGACCTTAGACTCAACTTTCTTTTGAAGGGGACAGCATACCAAAACAACAAACTGCCTGCGGTAGGCTTATTGTTTCAACAAGTAACAAAAAACCTGTAGGAAAAGGGGCTTAGCTTAAGCGGCAAATAGACCTATTTGCTCAAGCCACCTTGCTTAAGAAAAAACTGCCTAAAGTCGAAGGCGAATAAACAAGAGCTCACAAAGCAAAAAGAGAGAGTTAGACAGTGCTTTCTGCTCAAGTCTGGGGGAAAAAAAGAAAAAAAAAAGAGAGAACCCTTGCGGGACTCACTTAAATAACAGTAGGGACGGGGTCTAACGGCACAACTTCAAAACAGGTAATCATATTCGAACAGACATTAACTGCTGAATTTACAAATTCCAACAATTAACGCATTAGCAAATATTACCTTTTCTCGTTAAGAAAAGGGCCTTTAACTTGTTTTTCAACAAACTTTTCAGTCAAATAGAAGAAATGAAATTTATTAAATTTGTAGATCCGTGTTTTATTTAATCCTTACACACTCCTCCCACACACAAATTATCTATAATATATATATATATATATATATATATATATATATATATATATATATATATATATATATAAAGATGGTTGTTGTAGGTCCAAAGAAAGAATAAGGATATGTTTTAAAATAGGAAGGTCCACGAAGAGATTTGTATTTTTTGAATTTATTCATTTTGTTCTTAAATACGTGTTATATATATGCATGTTTCCGGCTTGTTGCTTTCGTCAGAGAACATGTGTGGCACAAGGCCTTTTTAATGATGTACTCAAGTTCAAAATAAATAAAAACTTAAGCTGCAACTCAAAAAACGTTGTATACATAATTGAATATATCGAATGCAAAGAAATATACAAAGGTTCAACACGGGCACTCAATACAAGCACATCACTTCACAAGAGTAATATCAAAATAGAAGAAAACAGTAAATTAAATGTTTCGAAACACCTATACCAATGTAGCAGAGGAAAATTTTATATAATGCCAATTTATCAAAACAACGACTACACACTACTTCAAATAAAGGAAAGAAACTTTATAGATAAATTCAAACCTAAGTTAAATAAAACATGAACCATACACACACACAAACGGAAATAAACATTCATACACACACACACACGCACATACACACACACACACACATATATATATATATATATGTATATATATAAATATATATATGGATATATATATATACACAAAAAAAAAACACAAGTAATTAAAAACCATTCAAACTACAAACACTAGTAAATTTAAATCCCATTTAATACCCCATAACAAGACCTAATGCCAAACATGTTCTCAGACGAAAGAAAAAACTCAAAACAGACACACACATACACAGACACATGTATACATATACAAAAAAAGGAGAAAGAATTACCAGTAAATTTAAAACCACAAAACTCCCCATGATACACACAAAAAAAAGCCGTTAGTGAAACCCAAAACCACTTCAACGCACATACAACAAGGCTGAAGAACCCAGACTGCCCTATTATTTACCCATAGTTGGAGGGAGAATAATTGGATTCATACCTTTCCCAAGGGTGTTAGTGCTATGTGAAATGCAATCAGTCTCGTCCAGGATTTGAACTCGTGTCGCCGTGTCCATTTCCTACGACGATAACCATTACACCACGGGCACCTCGTAGTTATTCAACAACAGTAATGAATTCTCAGTCACCGAGACGAGCTATGACAGCTAACCTCGTCTAGTCAGTATTTATGTCTTTCGTTGGACGAGTCCAACTTTCTTATAAGGGATATATCCTCCTTTACAACAGGAGGGGGTGGTGGTAAATGTATACTTTGAATTGGTAAAATAGGAAGATGCCTTACATTGAGATTTCACAAAAAAAAAAAAGAAAGAAAAAATGGCATAAATGTCACTCTGTCAGGAAAAGGGTTAAAAATTGACCTTTTGTCACGTGCTGTCAATGGCAGAATGGTTAGGTAATTACAAACAGGCGAATATGTAGATCCACTGGTTGTTTTGCCGATACAAAAGTGCTTATTGATGAGATACAAAAACGCTTCTTACGATATTGCCTAAACATACATTCGACTCTTGTCATGATTGATTTTTGTCTTTTGGATTAATCAAGTTTTATTGATTCATTCTCTACCATCCATTTTTAGCCTCTTTTTCATACACACATCTCTCTTTCTTCATGGCACGCCACAAATACATCGACTGTATCTCCTTGCAGAGGTGCGACAACTGCCCTTACAAACACAAAGGGTCTCCCGGATATAATACTCAACAACATCTGGTGGTGAGGCTTCACTTCTGGTGCTCTGACGAGAGTATATTGATATTTTTGTTGCCATTACTCTTTGGTCCACTCTGATCCGTAGTGGTAATACCTGCTAAGGTCCCATTTGTGGGTCAAAAAATCTGTTAAAAAAATTATTAATATTCGGTAGAAATACTGGAAACGTCTTATATAAATGTCCTGTGCCTCTGAGGAGAATTGATCGGCAACCACATCACGTGCCACAGTTTCATACAAGGTAGATTTTTTTTATCTAGAGGAGTTGCTAGCCCGATGTTCCCGGTTTTGAAGTCAGTTTTTTTTTTCTTTTTCATTCTCCAGATATTTCTAAACTCTTTGTGAAAAGTGCGTCATCATTTGTTCTATCTGGTTGGTTTTATAATATGTCGACCCTTGTTGGTTTATTAAATACAGAAGTCAGGCTTTTATTCAAGCAACCATATATTCTAAGTAAGTATTCCAATTTAGAACTAATAATCATTTGTTTGTATACAATTATATGGTATCAAGAATTCCTATCAAATACTAAAAATTTATTCAGAATTATGTCTTTGGCATAAAATAACCCAAAGATTGACTTACTGTAAAACTCAATCAACCAACCAATCAACCACAATTATATGGTTTCAAGCAACTATTCCATCAAATAATAATAATAATAATAATAATAATAATAATAATAATAATAATTTGTTTGCTCACAGTAATATGATAGCAAGTATTCCTATCTTATATAAATAATCTATACGCAATCACATGATTTCGAATAGCAATTCCAACTTGAATTAACAATCATTTATTTTTTATACAATTATAGGGTATCAAGTGTTCCTTTCAAATACTAATAATTTATACAAAATTATATAGTTTCAAGTAACCAACACCATTTAATAATAATAATAATAATTATAATTTTTTGCATACTGTTACATGGTATCAAGTATTCCTATCTAATACAAATAATTTGCACACTTTTATATGGTATCTAGTATTCTTATCTAATGCAAATAATTTGCACACTGTAATATGGTATCAAGTACGTCTATCTAAAACTAATAATGTATACACAGTTATATGGTTTCAAGTAACTTTTAATCTGTACGTGAAAAGATGCATTAACTCCTTAATTTTCTTGTTTTCATTTTTGCAATGTGTGGAACACACATACACAACAAACACAATCCATACTATAACTTCTTCGCTTAAACCAGGCACATAATCTCAATTTTAAATATATATATATATACTCGTGGGTTTTATAAGTACAAACTAATGATTAAGCAGCAGAGTGTCCTGGGTATCACATAAAAATGCATTCGACAGTGAGGTTCCTGTTCCGGAGTTCTTGGGAGTGTGGAATATCCCTTCATTGTCATTACTCCCAGGTTCACTCTGACCTGGAGTGGAAGTACCTGTCAGGATATCATTTATGAGTCAAATAGAACCGTTGGATTATTATTACAATTGCATAACTGTAACTTTTTTGAATCGAGAATATTGCTTACTAAGGATTATTATCATTATTATTAGTTACTTGAAACCCTACGGCTGTGTTTGCATTATTTATATTAGATATTATGTAATATCTTTACTTGATATCACATAACTATGTGTAAAAAGAACAAAAAAAATGCATGTCTTTCTTAAACACAAAGATTCGAATGTAATATAACCGTTTGAGCTCCATCTATGGGTTAAATTGATCTATTTAAAAATTATTAGTATTGGATAAGAATACGTGAAACCATATAACTGTGTGAAAACAAATGATTATTATTAAATAGAATTAATATTAGGAAGACTTGAAATTTATGGGTTGTTATTAGTTACTTGAAACCATATAATTGCTGGCAAATTATTAGTTTGATAAGAATATTTATCTGTGCAAACAACTGATTATTATCAAACAGGCATTGTTACTTTACACCGTGTGATTGTGTATAACTTATTTATATTAGATAGGAATACTTGAAATCATACAAATGCGCGCAAATTATTCGTATTAGATAGTAAAATGTGAGACCATATAACTATGTGCAAGTAAATAATTATTATTAAATAAGAATGGTTGCTTGAAACCATATTGTTGTGATAAATAATTAGTAAGAAATGGCAATACTTGAAATAATACAACTACACGCAAATTATTTGTATCAGATAAGAATGCTTGAAATCTTACAACAGTGTGCAGATTATTTGTATTAGATAGGAATACTTGATATCTTATAAATGTGAGCAAAAATCAATTAAGAAACAACAACATAAAAAAATGTGACTATAAATGTACAATAAGCACTATTCTCTAACCTCTCAGCATAAAATAACCCTACATAGGTTGACATGCCATTAAAATCAATCACTCAATCATTATAAAATCTATCTGAATTATCGATTTACCTATATACTATGTAGTACCCAATACTTATGCACAATGAATGTGATTCCCTAACCTCTAGGCATAAAATAACCCTAGATAGGTTGACATGCCATTAAAATCGATCAATCAATTAATCCTCTAAGTATCATAAATATTTTTGCTTCATGTTGCGTAAATCGGTGTCTGACTGAAGGTATCAATATTGAAAAGAGATTTTTTTTTACTTCCTGAATCTGTTTTCGTTTGTTTGTAAGTTTGCGCAATTAAGTAAATGAAACAAAGTTCATATTTGAAAAAAAAAAAGAAAAAAAAGACAAACTCCCTTGTTGTCGAATAGCATCTTCACAATAGGCTCGCCAATTATTGCAGAACGCGCTACCATTACTACGACAATTTCAAAAATGGCGCATTATCTGCGATTCGCGCGTTTCTTTTTCTTTTTATATCAACACTGATTATCTCCGAACTCGCCATTGTCCTAGAGAACCTTGCCAAATGCTGAGGGAGTTATTTTTCTTACTTTATCTCCCACTTGTTGCCATGACAATAAAGTGGTGTAGTCAGCGATGCAATATCCTGCTGACAGTCTGTCGCCATCTTTCAGAAACGTTCAATGTTTCCTTTAAAAGCAGTCGATTGAAAACATTTCTAGTTAGTCTTTTGTGTCGTCCACTATTATCCTGGCTATTATTTTGAACAGCACAAACTTCGTGACATTTTTCTCTGATTGTTATTATTAAGAAACCAGGGAAAAAGCAGATCTTCTATAATAACAGTGATGATAGTGTCAAAGCTGTCGTTTTTTCTTTCCGTCGTGGTCGTCGTCATGTTGTTGCTCTTATTATTACTACTGCTGCTGCGTGCATCGTAGGTCCATTTAAAATGCAATGAGTTTAACATCTTTATCTTCGGTAACATTAGATTCATAAGTAAAAGATCTCCCAGAATCGCCATGGCAATTTCATAAAAAGCAAATCTTTAGTTGCTGACGCTATAATATTATTGACTTTTGTTTTGTGTAAGTTAAGTTGGCAACCGTAGTTAGCAACCGTAGTTGAAGGCGACCAGAAGGCTCCCTTTTCAGTAGCTACTACACCGAGGTGTAGGGGAGGGCACAACTCCTTTCCCTGGATTGCTCCACTTTACCCTTAATACATACCTTATATTGCCGAGTGTTAAGCAAGGAGGTATCAAGTACCATTTTTAAAGTCTTTGGTATGACGCGACCTAGGATTGAACCCAGGTCTCCCGGACCATTGGCGAACACTCTACCCACTAGGCCAATGAGCCGGTAGCGACAATAAAATATTAGTTAGTTGGTTGGTTTTGAGCATGTCAACCTTTGTTAGGTTGTTTAATGCCGAAATCAAGTTAGCAGTTATGGTCTCCAATTAGACATTAAAATGTATTTTCACAATCATTTTAAACAGGTAATTATTCCATCCTTGGTTTCAATATCAATGTTTTAAGAGTCAATATATTAATGGAGTTCAAAATTGTTCCATGTGAAGACATTGTATCGTCTCTCAGATCACATGTGTCCATTTCAGGAAAACGCATGCATTGTCTTTCAGGGTGAGCTAAACACCTTTCGCCAATTAAAACCCTAAAACAAAGTTGGAGTTCATGAACATGTTAATCGCCAGGAAAGGATAAAGCGACGATGCACGAAATATCGGATTATATCAGGAAAGAATAAGATAGCAAAGCCCTAGTCTTTTTTTCAATAAGGGAATAAAACCGGAAGTCATGACCTTGAGACAAGTCTAAAGAGTGTTCCCTAAAACGCAAGGGCCACTAGGAGAGATAAACGATCGGGAATGTAGTCTGTGGCGTAATACGACAGCCTTCGTTATTGTTTCTTGTGATTCAAAGTAGAGAATTCCCTTTCTTACACAAAGCAAAGAACAAGTATTTAGAAGAGCAAAAAGCCGGAAATTGGAAGTTTGATAGTGGATAAATTGAAAAACCCCAGCCTTTATTGACAACACGAACTATAGAAATTAGTATAACACAAGTGAAGAAGTCATAGCTCACATGTGGGAGAATACGAGCCGGTCAAAAGAACAAAAAGTCCTTTCTGACTGAGGCACAAACAGATTATTAAAAAAAGTTACTTACAGGAATAAAACCGACTAAAAAAACCGTCTCCTGGAATACAGAAATCCTTCATTGTTTTTATTGTTGATCGTTTTACAGCAAAGCACGAAACTAACTTGTTTCTCAAGACCCGCCTCAACTCCATATTTTCATCCATTCACTCTTCGAGCATCTGTCTGTCTTTTTTTTAATACACTTTGCAGTCATTTCAGCTCCAAGTACACCTTCTATCTGTATTCTATGTCAAGATCACATGTTCCTTCCGCTGACCGGTTTCCGGGCCATAAACTTACTCACCTATGCCCACTAAAGGAAGATTTGGTTTGGTTTAGTTTGTTTTAAGGTACATCAATTTCTTATGTGTTATTAAATGCTAAAATTTGATTAATTTGTAAATAATTGATCACATTCATTACTATTTATATTTTCAACGTTTCATTGCCATCATTTTTTAAGCCACTCTTTTTTATTTGGCTATAATAATAATAATTTGATTACAGAGTTGTATGGCATATCAAACACAAATAATTTGCACATAAATATATCATATTTACCCAACCCCTCCACTCGGGCAGGATATGACACAAGGTCAATCTTTTTAACAGGTTTGAATTCAGAGTTTTCCTTCTCCTAGACTAGTTGCTTCACCAAGGATGAAGAACCTAGCCTGTCCTACTATTTACCCATAGCTGGAGGGAGAATAATTGGATTCATACCTTCCCCAGGGGTATTAGTGCTATGTGAAATGCAATCAGTCTCGTCCAAGATTTGAACTCGTGTCGCCGTGTCCATTTCCTGCAACGATAACCATTACACCACGGGCACCTCCGTATTTGCACATATGGTTTCAAATATTCCTATCTAATACTAATAGTTTCTAGAAAATCATAAGGTTTAAAGTAAGCCTTCCTATTTCATAATGGTACTTTATTTTTAATACAGCTATATGGTTTCAAATATTCCTAACACCAATGGTTTGGAAGTAACTGATTTCAAGTAATTCATAATAATCCTTAGTAAACAATCATAACTTCTAGTACCTATTCTTAATACGAATAATTTACACATAGTTATATTCTTATCATTAAGGGTTTTAGGATTATTGTCTTCATCTTTATTGTTATTTCCCTATCGGCCGAAACGTTGTGGAAATAACTATAAAGATGAAGACAATAGTCCGAAAATCCTAAATGATAAAAATCATCAAGCTTCGTCTCAGAAAGTTAGACAACAAACACCTGAAGAAGGCCGGAGGACATATCGGCCGAAACGTTGTGGAAATAACAATAAAGATGAAGACAATAGTCCGAAAACCCTTAATGATAAAAATCATCAAGCTTCGTCTCAGAAGTTTAGACAACAAACACCTGAAGAAGGCCGGAGGACATATCAGCCGAAACGTCGTGGAAATAGCAATAAAGATGAAGACAATAATCCGAAAACCCTTAATGATAAAAATCATCAAGCTTCGTCTCAGAAATTTAGATAACAAACACCTGAAGAAGGCCGGAAAACCTATCGGCCGAAACGTTGTGGAAATAACAATAAAGATGAAGACAATAGTCCGAAAACCCTTAATGATAAAAATCATCAAGCTTCGTCTCAGAAGTTTTGACAACTAATACATAATTATATGATATCAGGTATTCCTAAAATGAATTATCTTACTGGGTTTTATGGCATATCAACTTTTAATGGTTAATGCCAAATCCTGTTTATATCATATAGGATTTGTAAACGAATAATTTGTAGGTAGCATTATTAAACAAGTCAGAGCTCATTTGTTTGCACACAGTTAAATGGTTTCAAGTATTGCTATCTAACACTAATAACTAATTTAATATTAATCATTTGTTTGCACGCACTTATATGGTTTCAAGTATAGTAAGTGATTAAACAGCTCTATTCGACGCAGTGATTGGACTCTAACAAGTACTATCACTCTGGGTCAGAGTGGACCTAGGAGTAATGTCTACGAAGGGGTACTCCATATTCCCCAAAGCTCCAGGATTGGAATCTCACTATCTGATTGTTTAGTGTCATATCAAGAATACTTGTTGAGGTGAGGGTTTTACATTTCTACAGAGATGCAGCCCTAGCCGACGAATAAACAGATCTATTTGAATCATAGATGGGGCCTAAACTGGTAATACCCCTTTCAGCCTGAGTGAACCTGGATGTAATGGCAATGAAGGGGTACTCTGCACTACAGACCTTCAGAATTGGAGCTTCATAAACAGGACACTCTTTCGGTCGGTGACTGAGTGTCCCTCAGAACTCGTACTCTTTAGAAATAAGGTACATATAAGGTATATATACTGTACTTGAAGTGATGTCACTTACTGAAATGCAATAGCTTATGTAAATTTATTTCACTGAATCACTTATTGAGATATACAATTATATTAAACAATAATCATTTGTTTGCACACAGTTTTATGGTTTCATATATTTTTATCAAGATGGAATACTAACAGGTACTACAACTCCGTTTCAGAGTGGACCTAGAAGTAATGGCAAGGAAAGGGTACTCTATAGTTTTAAGAACTCCAGAACTGAAATTTCTCTATCGGATGCAGTTTAGTGTCAGACTAAGACATGCAGTTTTTATTTTGAAGTGGTGGTCTTACCCGTCTGTAGTTTAAGAAGTTAGCGTATTTAAAGCCCCACCGACAGAGCTGAGGAGAGAAGGGTGGGGCAGCATTGTGGCATAACAGTATAAACAAAATGACTCCAATCAGCCTCACTATCACACATTATTCTGATTTACAATTCATACGCTTATGAGTTTGGTGTTGTGGCAAAAAAAGAAAGAAAGATTACTTAAGTTTGAAAGGATAAGGGGGTTCATACCTTTCCCAATAGCATTAGTCCGAAATTGAACGCGGCAGCACTACTGGAATTTGAACTCACTTCGAGGCCACAGTCCAATACTCTAGCCATTACGATCCGGGTCTACTCCAGGTAAAGGTATAAACATCTTACTACTACTGTTCTATAAGAATCGCTTTGGTTTTAAATAACCCACCGAGGTTGATATACCATTAGGCAAAGAAAGTAAACCTAATGCTCCTTAGATTTTAAAACTTAGTGGTCAGCTTTTGTCGAAAGAAAACTGCTTGGCAGGAAGTATATATTTTCCCAACGCCTCCGCTACGAACAGGATACGACAAAAGGTCAATTTTTAAGCGAAGTACAGCTGGTTTTGAAATCAGGATTTAAAATCTTGGCATTGAATAACCCATAAGGAGTTAATATGTTGTTAAATCGATAAATCAACCAGATATTTAATAGAAAGCATCGAATTCCACATTAAAATATGCGTTTTCGATCTAAAGAAAAAATACTGAATTTCACTGATTTTTATCGTAATTTTGCACTAACCTTACAACAACTACTACTACTACTACTACTACTTATGCTAAGTTGAATTGTTTGAAATAGAACTGTTAGATCATTTAACTGTGTGTAAACAACTGAATGATGTTTAATTGAATTATTAGTGATACATAGCAATACTTGGAACTATTTAACTCTATTGACTTATATCTACAAATCATATATATCTAATATATCTACTAAACTGGATTTGTCATTAAATAACCTACAATAGTTGATACACCATAAAATCAAACCAAACCAAACCAAACCAAACTTTAACCTTTAACTGTGTGTAAAAAATGACTGTCTAATTGAATTATTAGTGGTACATAGCAATACTTGGAACCATTTACCTGTGAGAAAACGAATGAGTAATGTTGAATAGAATTAATGCTAAATAGTAATAGCAAAAGAGGTATTCCACATTACCCAGAGCTCCTGGACTGAAGCCTCACCATCAGATTGTTAAGTGTCATTTCTAGGACACTCGTGGCAAGAAGCGGGTTCTTACCCCTCGGCAGAGATGCAGTCGGTGTATTCTACAGCCCCAGCGACCGGGCTGCGTAATTTTTGTTTAAGTTAATAAAAGATATTGAATCACTTTAACAACAGACGATCGTCAAAAATAAAAACGAAATGTTACGATTTTTCTCAGTTGCTTGTGGGAAACTGATTTCAACAAATTCAAGATGGCTACTTTTCATCTTTCTTGTTCACTGTTTCCTGCCAAAGCTATATCCGGTTGGCCTGCACTTCCTGCCCATATTATAAAATGACTGTTGCGTCTGCATATAAGCCTGACTTCCCGCCACTTTTCAACTGCTTCACGAAACAGAGGCAGGTTGAGCGGTCGGGCAGTCAGACAATGCCCGTAGGCCCCAGAAAGAAAAGTTTCACTTTTGAAGTGGCTTTATATTAATCATTGTGTCAAAGCTGAAAAGTTCTTACACTATAAATCATTTTCTTCTATTAATGTACTCAACTAGATATGTTCCTATGGAACTTTGATAAACATCTCAAGAGAGTTCAGCCTTAACGGCTGGGGCTTTACAATACACCGACTGCACCTCCACAGAGGGGTAAAGCCCCCACCGAGTATCCTGGGTATTACACTAAACCATCTGATGATGTGGCTCAATCCTTGGAGCGTTGTGAAATGGGGTATACCCCTTCATTGCCATTACTCCTATGTCTTCTCTGACCCGGAGTGGTAGTACTCTTTAGGGTCCCATTTATTGGTCAAAAAGAACTATTAAATCATTTACTATACTTGAAACCATTTAACTATGTGCAATTACGATTAACATTAAATAGAATTATCAGTGTCAAATAGCAATACTTGGAACCACTTAAATGTGTGCAAGCAAAAGATTGATATTAATCTAGATAGGAATACTTGATAAATTAAACCACTAATGTAAAATAATACTGGCTGAAACTATTCAACTGTGTGCAAACAAATTAACTCTAACTCGTTTAAAAATAAAGTTCCTTACTATTTGCTTACAAATCATATATATGTATAAACAAGATTTGACATTAAATGGCCATCAAAGGTTGATGTGCCAAATATTCTAACCAAGCGTGTTCTTCATATTTTTATACAGGGAGCTTTAGAAACAAATATCTGATTTATGTTGTACATATTTGTTTGACGCTATAAGTTATTCTGTCTCTGGATGTGCATATTTATGTGAAATATTGTACAGCGTGTTTATATGAATATATATGCGTATAGGAGTATAGTACATGTATATGGAGGAGAATGTATCTGTATGGAGGTATGTGGGCAGAGGCAGCGTATATGTATGTATGTACGAGGATGTGTGTATCTAGTAGTATCCAAAGCTAAACAAGTTGAGGTGTTTGGCAGATTGTAATAGACGATAAAATTGAAAGAGAAAGATTTCTCGATGGGGATGAAAGGGTTATTTTTCTTATATCGGTAATAAACAGAAGTTTTCGGCGCTAATACGGTTGGATGTCAGTGGACAAGGCATTATTTTCATTGTACTTTAGTTCGGGGAGGGGGGAACGCCAGGAAAATGGTTTTCTTTTCCGGAAGTCCGGACTCCATATATTCAAGGAAGCAATAACGAGTTGAACAGAAGTTACAGCACAGGGCAGAGGTTACAGAGAGAATATTCGAGAGAACAAAAAAGTCAGTCGGCTGTTTAGACACAGAGTGGGATAGAGAACTGCCTAGCGACCATTTCCATATTGCCATGTGTCACACGCAACCCCGACTGAGATAAACCAGAGAATTGGCATCAATAAAAACAGTCATATGTATATTCTAAAATTCTTTTTTGCTTCTTGAAGAGCTTACTCGTGGCTTATAAAATTTCGACCAAACCTGAGACCGATTAATCTTTTTGAACAACAAACACAACGTGGATTGAATCATTAAGCTGACCAGGCGATACAGATTGCGAGCAGTATTGCTACATTTGTATCGTTGTACGAGATGGATTGTGGAATAACTCTCTTGGGATATTTATTTCCAATGCTACAGAGTTCCATTACGAACACAGCCCAGTTGGCTGGGGCTATAGAATACACCGACTGGATCTCTGCAGAGGGATAAGACCCCCCCACCACCACAAGAGTCCTTGATATGATATGAAACGATCTGATGGCAAGGTTCCAGTCTTGGAGCTTTAGGGAATATAAAGTACTCCTTCATTACAATTGCTCCCCAACTCCACCCTGACCCGGAGTGGTAGCACCTGATTGGGTCGAATAGAAGAAACTGTGTGCAAACAAATGCTTGATGTTTAATTGTGACTGTAATATAGCAATAATTGAAACCACGTAACAGTGTGCAAAAAAGAGTTCAGGCTCGTTTAAGAATGTTATCTGCAAAACGTGTTTACATCTATAAAGAGGATTTGGCATTCAATAACTTACAATGGCAGATTTGCCATAAAACCGAACTAAATCAATCACGAACATATCTAGTTGAGCATATTAATAGAAGAAGAACATGATTTATAGTGTTAGAACTTTTTGGCTTTGACACATTGATCAATATAGGGCCACTTTTTCTCCAGAGACCCAGATCACTTTTATTTCGCCACCACTCACAAATGCAACTAAATGATCATTTTGAGTGTTTGTCGGGGAGCGGGTAATACGCTGAATGTCATTTTTTAACCATCCAAATTCTCGATATAACGAAAATATCTGTGAAATACTATTTAGAAACCTTCTCTCTTTCTTGAATTGAAGAATCAGGATGATCATGAACAGTAATTGACTATAAAATGCTTATCAGAATCATTCACTCCTGTTGTATGTGTATATATACACTACACTAATGTACAGTTACCTCCCTTGGTGTTTTGATAGGGAACACTTCCGGCCCAGAAGAGGACACTGGAAAAATCTATATAGAAATAAAGATGTAGTCGACTTTCACATGGAATACTGTTATCCGTTAATCTGCGCTTAGAACACATCTCTTTATCTTACAGGTCCAAGTCCCAACTCTACTAGAATAAGCCTCATCTCAATATAACAACTCCTTCCAAAACAGAAGTATCAATATAATCATGAACCGATGTTATCTATGTAAAGCTAATAAGAATCTTTCACTCTTTCCCAAATAGAAGCATCAATATCATCACGGACAGTTGTTAACAAAGAAATGCTAATTAGAATCCTTCATTTCTTTTTAAAAAGAAGTATCAATGTCATCATTGACAGCTATTAATTATAAAATGCTAAATAAAATCGTTTCTTTATCTTCCTAGATAGAAACATCAATATCATCAGGGCCGCTGTTACATCGGGAATCCAACAGATTCACGTGTCGTCTCGTATCCAATAGATTGATTCCTGCAACGCTCCAGTCAGAGTCAAAAGAGAATTCTCTTTTTAGCGATAGGATTTTTAGCCGGATTTTTGTTGTTATTAGCGAGGATAGGTTGTAACGTATGTGTGTTTACGTTGTGTTGTTTCCTCGCTAAGTGTTGTTAGGTCTTTCGCTAATTTTCTAAGGTAATAAAAGAAAGGTGAAGAAGTAAGATGCCAAAGGATGAAAGGTGTTTTTAGGAATAGGTTTTTATTTACAGCATGGAATATTGGGTTTGCTTTCGGTGCTGCAAAGACTCGTGGAAAGGTTGTGAGTATTGAGATGAAATGGAGGTATGAGGAAGTTGAGAAGGTTGAGATGGCAGCGTGTGCCGTCGGACGTGCGAGGGATTGTGTTCGTTGTAGTTTAACGAAAGCCATGTTGGTTGGAGGATGGTGGAGAGTCTGAGTTGCCTCCATTAAGGTGGCCCAGAGGTGAATTAAGAGCTAGGTGTCGTTTGCGGAATAGAAGCATCGCGTTGACATAGCCAATTTTGGGGTGACATAAGGTTGTGCCTGTGCGAGGCTTGTTGAATGTATCTAATTTATATTCAACTGGGATTCCTTGCAAGGAATCCATGAATTAGATAGGTTCCCTCGTGTGTCCATGCTGCTGCTGCTGCTGCTAGAAGAGCCCCTAGTGCAGACGTCTGCACTGGGCGGCGTTCTCCAGCCAAAGAGTTGCTATTGCTATTGAAGAACGGCCAGTGTGACGTCTGCATTGGACGGCGTTCTCCAGCCAAAGAGACTGTGTTTGGCAGCTTAACCAATCTGTTGCCCGGGAAAAGAAGGTCCGGGCTGAATAGGATAAGTCATCCTGATTGGGTGAAATTAAGTGTCGAATTAAATTTGCGCGCCAAACTAAAATACGAAATTTCCCTTCCACTACATCTTCATAGTCAATATTACCTGACACAATCGAATGGCAAATGATTCGGATTTGACCAACCAAATGACGAAACAAATGATTATAGACAACAAAATGCTCAATGGAACATTGAAAATATTGTTAATGATTACAATCAAACATTTACAAAATAATCACTTTTCGGCATTTAATAATCCATAAGGAGTTGATATGCCGTTAAGCAGCAATATCAGTTTTATGGGGTTATATCCCTTGCTGTAAAATTACTTCCAGCAATCACCAAGGCCGAACCGTTATTCTTCAAAACTAATATTCTTAGCACTATATTGGCTATTGCCAAAATGAATTTTTATACACTGTGTGACGGCAAATTGACTAAAATCCCAAAACGGGACTTTTATTTTCGCACGTGTGAAGACGGGGCAGGTTGGCACTTGATCCCCTACCTAATAAGTCCTCGTTCAGAGTTTTTCTCTCAGGCATATAAGAACTGGCATATTATGTGAGGGACCAATTTAGGGCCAGACTGACCGCCGCTGGCAAGGGGTTCCAAATTTCACACTATCCACACACGCACCAGGCCGCTTTCACTTCCTTCTCCAAGATAACGGAAGAATATGGACCAATAGGTTTTAGTCGTAATAATATTAATTTGTAGTAGTCGGCAACTCCGGTTCCGTGTGATATTGTTAAGGAATTAAGAGGACAATTCTAAGCAAGATAACATAAGGCGAATAGAAGCTGAAAGGGAAGCATGAAGTAACAACATAGACCACGTGGTAACATAAAAACACATGAATTCCTTTACTACAGTTATATACACTTTCAAAGTGTCAAAACATATAATAATTGGACAGTCCACGAATATAAATGTCTTTTCTTGACTTTTGTTTTTCTTCAAGTTGAGAGAGAGAGAGAGAGAGAGAGAGAGAGTGGTATACAAAATTTGGGTATAAAGGAGAAACGTCCCAAAGTTACTTATCTTATTTTTCGACGGGGTTCCACTGGAGAATCTTTCTTCTTTCACGGGCTAATAGACCTTATTCTATTTTTTTACACTGGCTTGAAGAACCTGGGGTCCTTCGTGTCTCAGGTATTCTTTTGTCTTCAACCCGGAGTAAATGGCCATGGTTCGTCTGCCCGCTACGAACCCTGCTTAAAAACTCCTTCTTACCATCTATTTCCGCTGACGGGGGGGGGGAGTCCCCACTTCCGTTTTGGGGTCCCAGCCAATCATTTGGCTTCTCTCTCCCTCCCCTTCCGGTGTCCGGCGACCTGAGGTTACTAAGTACCAACACCTGTTGACACCCCCTCTGTGACCCACATTCTCTCTTAACGGTCACTTGTTTGACGGCTAGATACTGTTAATTCAACGGGAGGATAGTATAAATCTTATTTCTATCGTCTCCGTGGGCTATCACGTGACAACTGTATCAAACCAAAGGATGTACGTGCAAAGTAATCAGTTAAATGCTCTTGGTAAGAAATTTTAATACCAGAGGGTGAATCAGTTTTGAATAGGTTAAAGAATTGCGTTCATTGTAATTTATATTAACATTTTTTGTATTCTTTAAAAGCTTTTTGTACAAAGTTTTATTATTTTTTACTGTTCCTATCTGATAATAATATTCTATATGGTATCAAATCTTCCAATCTAATACAAATAATTTGTACACAATTATATCGTTTTAAGCATGTGTTTCTATTCAATAACTTTTTGTCTGCATACAATTATATAGTTTCAAGTAACTAATAATAACCCATAGTAATTATTCTTAATAAATATGATTTACACAGTTATATGGTATCAAGTATTTCTATCAAATACAAATAATTTTTAAACAGACATATTTGACCCATAGATGGGACCCAAACAAGTACTAAAACTCGAGTTCAGAATAATGGCAATGAAGGAATACTCGATACTCCCTTAGATCTCCAGAACTGGAGCCTCACCATCAGATGCAGTTTGTTATCATAACGAAGACCATCCTGTTTTTTGGGAGTGAGCAGGGTCTAAATCCTCAGCAGAGGATACAATCATTATATTCTCTGCCCCGCTGTGGGACAGATAAAAGATTTAATGAAAGGGTCGATGGTCTAAAAAGTTAGGCGTTCCAATTTAGCGTCTACCTTTTGTTCAGATGATTAATTGATTTTAACGGCATGTCAACTCATGTAGGGCTATTTTATTCCAAGAGATTTGGGAATTACATTCACTGTATGTTCATATTTACATTTCTTGTGTAGTTGTTTCTCAAGTACTTTTATTTGCACACGGTCGTATCGAATACAAATAATTTTTAAATAGATCTTTTTTACCTTTATTTACGTTCAAAATAGTATGGAACGAGACCACAATTGGTTTCGTTTGGTTTCTTTGTTTAATGGCATATCAACCCTTGTAGGTTATTTTGATGCCAAAGCCATTCTCCTAGAAGAACAGTAGTGGTACTATTTAACCCATAGGTGGGAGGATAAGGAGGTTCATACCTTTCCCAAGGGTATTTGCCCGAAAGTGAACGTAATAGCGCGACTGGAGTACGAACTCACGTACTACGATTCCGCAGTCCATCGCTTTAACCATTACACTACGAGGACACCCCCGAGACCACAATTGCAACAGTACTAGAACACACTATAGAGATCGAACCAGTGTGACTGAACAAATAACCATCGTTCAACATAATAATCCACTCTACCTGTCTTACCAGTAATACACTTCCTCCATTGGTAGTATCGATTTTCTAATACTTACTGTCATATTTGTACATCCATAGTTTTTAACTGTAGATTGTCTATTTATGCGCTTTTTTAAAACGGTCAACATTCGCCCAAAGTACAAATGTTTCCAGTGGTTCCTATGGTTACAAAGCTATGATATTATTGAATTGAAACATTTTGTTTAGCTGGGTTTGCTTGAACTGCTATTTCGAGTTCTGCTTATCTATTACACGAAACGACTCAGATACACGTATATTCAATGAAAACAAAATATTAATATGTTTTTTCAGAGACAAGTCTATTCGATCCTATTATAAGAATTTAGATTCAAACAAGACGCAACTATATATATATATATATATATATATATATATTTTTTAAATTTTAAAATGCAAACATGAAACAAAACAAAAACGAAAGTAAAACCTTTTTTAAAATTTTGCATTTGAAAAACAACGGGTGGTATTTTTGAGAGAGAGAGAGAGAGAGAGAGAGAGAGAGAGAGAGAGAGAGAGAGAGAGAGAGAGAGAGAGAGAGAGAGAGAGATCACGAGCTGGTTGTTAATCTTTTCTTTATTCACAATACTTAATATAAAGGTGAATGTACAGAATAGTCCATCCATGAAAATTTACGATACGTATATATATATATACGTATCATAAATTTTCATATATATATATATCAGCATGAGTTAGGTTATTTTATCAGCGCTTTGGTGCTAGGAAAGATGTTCAATCGTTTCCTTCATACCGTGATCCAATATTAGCATTTGTGTAATCTAGTGATACACTAGTAATGAATAAACGGAAAGAATAGACGTGTAGCGGTTTTTGGGGATAACACTATTGTTTTTAGGCACACAAAGGAATTACGAAACTTTGCTTTAACAACACAACAACAACGAAAGTTCTTTATTTGCAGCTTTGAATATTTGGTTTGTTCTTGGTGCTGCAAGACTCGTGGTGTTTAGGCTTGTTGGATGTTTGAGACGAAATGGCTTAGCGAGGTGTTGAGATGTCAGCGTGTCGTTGGACGTGTGAGGGAAGTATTCAAGGTCACCGTGTAGTTTTGTGTGTCGAGAGCGGAGTGACGCTCGGATCGACATAGTAAATTTTTGGAGTGACAAGAAGTGGTGCCTGTGGAAGGCATGCTGAATGTTTCTAATTTATGTTCCACTGGGATTCCTCGTAAAGAATCCATAAATTAGATGGTTCCCTCGTTGAGTGTCCATGTTGCTGCTGCTAGTGTTAAAGCCACAGTGAGATGTCCACACTGGGTGGCTTGTTTAGCTAAAAAGCATCGCTAAGCAGGGACGACCAGAGGCACGTCTGTTCTGGTCGCCGCCTCAAGCTGAAGAGAGTGTGTTTGGCCGCTCACCCGTTTTGCTAGCCGGAAATGAAGGTCCGGGCTGAATGGGATAAGTCATCCTGATGGGGTAAAATTCAGTGTTGAATTAAATTGCGCGCCAAAACAAAATACGAGATTTTCCTCTTCTCTACAGACGAAATAAACTTATATATACATTTAAAGATTTTAATAAGTACTTATGATAATATAACAAATGTTAAGCCCAGTCGGCTGGGGCTGCAAAATACGCCGACTGCACCTCTGCAGAGAGGTAAGACTCCTCCAACGATTGTCCTAGATATGACACTAAACAATCTGATGGTGAGGTTCCAGTAATGTTGAAGCTTTGGGGAATGCGGAGTACCCCTTTATTGCCATCGCTCCCAGGTCCATCCTGGCCCGGAGTGGTAGCACCTGATAGGATTCTATCTAGGGCTCAAATAGAAATTTTTAACATTTAAATTGTGTGCAAAGAAATGACTTTTGCTAAATTAAATTGTTAGAACTAGAACTGTTTGATCATTTAAATGTGTGTAAACAAATGAATGATGTTTAATTGAATTGTGAGTGATACATAGCAATACTTGGAGCCCTTTAACTGTGTGCAAACAAATGTATTATATTGAATAGAATTATTCGTGTTGTGTGCCTGAATTGATTTTTTGGTATTCCATATTGTAACCGTTTCACTGTATGCAAACAAATGATTTATATTGAATAGAATTATTAGTGATCGATAGCAATACTTGAAACCTTTTAACTTTGTAGAAACAATAGCAATACTAGTGAGCAAACAAATAAGTTGTAACTCATTAAAAAATGAAATAACCCCAAACCTATTCACATATATATCCATTGTGTGCAAACAAATGACTGTTACTTAAAGCCATTTAACTTTGTGCAGATAAAGGATTAATAGTAAATAGAATTATTCATGTTGGATAATGTTTTGCTTTTGTCGGGGCGGTCAATTTATTAAAAAAACCGTTACTAGTGTAGATACATAAGGAGGTGCCTGTGGTGTAATGGTTATCGTCGTAGGAAATGGACACGGCGACACGAGTTCAAATCCTGAACGAGACTGATTGCATTTTACATTGCACTAATACCCTTGGGAAAGGTATGAATCCAATTATTTTCCCTCCAGCTATGGGTAAATAGTAGGGCAGACTGGGCTCTTCAGCCTTGGTTCTTCAGCAACTAGTCTAGGAGAAGGAAAACTCTGAAGTCAAACCTGTTAAACTCCGCTTAAAAATTGACCTTGTGTCATATCCTGCCCGAGCGGAGGGGTTGGTAAATATGGTTACTAGTGTAGATACATGCCAAAGACTACTCAGTCAGGTCATTCTCTCATGTCCTCAATTATACTTCAGTCTCTCTTCTTTTCTTGGCATAGGAGAAGAAGGGAAAGGCAACGCCGTTTCCTGTTAACAGATTGACACAGAGCTGCTGGGAGAGGGTCTTCAAAAAAGGCAGGGATAAGACTCAGTTGCCGAAGAAACAGGACAGAAATATTTGAAAAAACTGAAAATAATCTCTATGTTCACCATTAGTCTTCAAATCCCTATAAAGCAAATTTCCACCCATCCACTCCAGGAAGAAGAAACATCAATTTCTTCAATGCACCTTCAAGCTAACACGTCTCCTACTCTGGCATAAGAATAACCCCGTTTGAAACGACCGACGTAATTCGAATTCATCCGGATGAAAAAAGATAACTAATACCTTATACAACCCATTCACTCTATCCTATATATTTCCGACAATCAACTTTTTTGTATTATATGTTACATACAAACACACACTTATCACAAACAGACAGTTTTTCATTCTTTTTCATAAATGAAATAAAATACACTTCCTCCATTGGTAGTATCAGCCTGTATCGATTTTCTAATACTTACTGTCATATTTGTACATCCATAGTTTTTAACTGTTCGGAAATTTAAAAAAAACTTATTACATTTTAACCACGTGTTTGTCCAATTCCTTTCACTGGTTCTAACGCTTTTTCGGGTGTATCGAATGTTTTCTCACTAAACTTTATAATACCTTTTGAAATAGAAAAAAAAAAACGAGTCAGACTCCTACACTTTATTTTTTTTATCACTTATATACGGTATGTGGTCGTTATACTGGATTTCTTATCGGCAGAATTCCATATCGAGTTGAGTCATCCCTCACCCCCGCACCGTAACAATAGAAATACTTGAAACTTTTTAACTGCATGCAGAAAAAAATGAGCTCAGACTCGTTTAAAAATGATATCTACAAACTGTGTTAATAAATCTTATGTATTTAATACGTATGTATAAATAGAATTTGGCATTAAATAACCAACAATGGTTGATATGCCATAAACCTGTCGCAACTCACGTCGTTGGTCACCATTTGGCGGGGGACCCCGATAAATGCATCTATGCTGCGAACAGTTGTAAGTGTGAGTGATTGACAGAGGATTGGACAAATAACAGTGGATAAGTCTAAATTTCAGGTTTTATTGAGCGAATCGTACACGAATGTAGAATCGCAGTTGCTGTATTACGTCTGGTTAGTCTTGGTTGGGTATTGAAAGTCGGTGTTGTAGAAAGTCGTAGACTTTACTGTCTCTGTGGCCTCGAAGTGCTGATGCTATTTCGAGCAAAGTGGTTGCTCGTAGGCTAGGGTGATGCAGATGTCAGCAGGTTGGTGATGCAGGGGAAGCTGGAAAAAGTGCAGCAGTTGATGTAGGTGCCAGCTACTCAGTGAAGCCGGAACTGGTCTTCAGTTGTCTCTGACTTAGTGATGCTGGAGCAGGTGCTGCTGGTTGGCTGCAGGGTGGTTAGCTGCTGTGCCATCGTCTCGTAGTATCTGCCAAGATGTGTAGTGAGGAGAGCAGACATAATCCACGTAAGATTTTCAGAAGTTAGCTCTTAGAAGAGCTGTTTGAATGAGAGAGCAGTGGTGGTTGGTTGAAAACTGGCATCGGTTGTGCTAGGTCCGAGGCTATGATTGGTTGGATTCAACGTCGGTTGCTTTGTTTGGTGGTAAGGATGCAGGCTTCACATTTGGCAGCTTGCTGCTGGATGAGAAACAGATACCACCTCTCCTCGGGCACAAAGGCTCACCGCGATCTTGATTTCTTTAGTCGCTGTCCGCCATGTTTATATGGAGGCAGCCGCTGCTTCTTTACTGGATTGAGTAATGGGGCTTCTGTGCACTGGAAGCTCCTTTATTAAATATAAGTTATAGTAAAATACCTCATTGTACTTTGAAGAGGAGCTTTTGAATATGATGTATTTTATCCTGTGGCCACAAACTGTTTCCGAAAGCTCGACAGAATTAATCCCCTTCGACAAATAGTTCATGTGTTAATAACAGAAGTTCGTTCGTGACGTAGGCACGACGTTTTGTCGTCTGATGTCACAGGTGACTCCACGTTTTTTCTAAACCGTGGATTTTATAGTTTGAGTATCCGTCTGCAATAAGGTTCTCCTCCTAGATAATTGATCTTATCAATTAACGTGAATCTTTACATTGTTTAGGAAAAGTAACCTATTCAGTTCTCTTTGGCTGGGATAGGTGTCACGCTTGTGTTAGTCTAGTGTTAGGCTTGGTGTTGAAGTCGGGGCAAGTTTTGGTTAGAGCTTGTTTAGACGAATATTTGATTTTAGTGTACATTTCAGTTGTCTCGTAGTAAGTATGCCGCAGGTTGATGTGAGGTCCGTGTTGAACAAAAGCTGTGTTGGTAGAATGCTGCAAGGTACTTTGAGGTCCGTGTTGGAAAGAAATTGTGTTAAAAAGAATGCGTACAGTGTGATTTGAGATCCGTGTTTGACGGAAGCTGTGTTCAAAAGAATGCTGCGAGATGATATTGTGTTCCAATTCCTCGTGTTGTCATTTGTCTTGTCTTGTTGAGTTGCATCGGTTGTTACGTCTGCTCCTATCGAGGTGCCATCATTTGTTGCAAGATATAATAAAAGGCGTAAGGGCTGCGAACCTTTGTAAGTTTTAAAAGACGTGGTTTGTGTCAGGCGAGACTTACACGGGAATTTTGGCGTGTCGCTTTTAGTTGTTGCTGATGTTGTCCAGATGTGCCAGTTCACGTTAGGGTCACAAGATGTTGCGGGTGAAATGATGTGTGTTACTCCTAGAAATGAGTAAGTACGATGTTAATGATATCAAACTAAGAAGATTTGCTGTGTATGAATTGTGCACGAAAATGTTTTGCACTTGGGTATTATATCGCTTGTGTTGTTGCAGATAGAATGTTTCTCGCTCTCTGTGCGATGATGTCGTTAATTGTTGCCATGTTGTCCAGTCGGGTAAATTTACGGTACGAACACCACTTGTTGCGAGTGACATTGAACCGAGTGGGGTAGCTTGTGAATGCCCTGGGCTTTTGTGCGAGTTGTAAACGACATGGTTGCGCATAGGGGTTATATCCCAGCTGGTAGTTGTCGTCTCTGCGTTGCGATGTTGTTGCCATTTTGTCCGGCCATGTCAACATTACAACGGAGGTCACCGTTTGTTGCCGGACACTCATGATAGTGTATGGATGCGGTAGTCGACGGTTGCTGTATTACGTCGGTGTAGTGTCTGTTGGGTGTTGAAAGTCGGTGTTGTAGAAAGTCGTAGACTCGTCTGTCTATAAGTTTGTGGTGACAGCACATCTAGAAGGTGAGGATGGTCTCGGTGCTTGATGCATATCGTAGGTGTAGCTGTATGGTCAGGTCATAGATGTAGCTGGAGACGGTCGAAGATGTGAACACATTAGTTGCAAAGGCTGGATGATCAACGACTCGGTTTATTCAATCCTTCGTTAACCGGGGGTGGGGGTGGGGGGTCGATGTAGCCTCGAAGTGCTGGTGCTAATCCGAGCAGAGTGGTCACTCATGAGCTAGGTTGATGCAAATGTCAGCTGGTTGATGATCTAAACCGAGGATTTTAGGGTTTGAGGAGCCGGGATGGCTACAATAAACTCAACCAAAACAAAACAAATATAATAAATGTTGCAACAATTCGCAACGTGTCCCAAAACAGATAAATGTACGTCGTGCTTCAAGAATAAGTATATATTAAAGGGGGTAAAAAATGAATGAATAAATAAAACAAAGTGTTGTATAGCTACATAATATATATACAACTATACACGGAAACATATACATGCGGAAACATAATCAACAATAATGACGAACGAACACACTTCTTTTGAAAAATATACCTCTCACACTTTATGCGAAAGGGTTGCGAAAGGGTTGTGTGTGAGAGATGAGTTGGAGACTGAACAGACTGCAACATGTTGATCCCAAGTTCCTCTGACTATAGCAGCACTTCTTTCTCATTCTGCTGGACTGCTCAACCGGGGATCCTAAGGGCCCAAGCCCTCTGCTGGGAGCTGGTTCTCACTGCCTCGAACTGCAACTCGAACTTCAACTGCCTGACTCCAACTAACTCAAACTCTCTGTGGCACCGGGTTACATAATCGTTTGACCTGCTTCTTGTGGGCGTCGCATCTGCACCGAATTCAACCCGTCCACATGTCAAGGTTATATCTTGATGTCTTCGACCGGATGCACCTGTTTCTCGATTGACGGCTGGGTCGAAGGTCAATATGTTACAAAAGTAAAATTATAAAATAAAATGTGTCGAATATAAATATTTTACTTGCCTTGATAGTTTTCGTGACGAGGTGAAACAACATCTCCATTCTGTTCAACGAACCAAAATATATATTAAAAAAATCATCTCCATTTTACTCCACGAACAAGGACTGAAAATCAAATCTTAACCTTTCAAAGAACGAAGGTAAAAAGCGAAAAAAAAAAGCGTCTAAATTCTTACGTGACTAATGGACAAGTGACAGGGGAAGCTATATATATATATATATATATAGAGAGAGAGAGAGAGAGAATGTTGTTTGTTGATTTTAGTCATGTTAACATTTGTTGGGTTATTTAATGCTGAAGTCAGTTTTTTTTCCTTTTTAAGCAATCATATCGTTTCAAGTAATAATAATAATAATTTGTAAACAGTTATAGCACCAAATAGCTTGAGGTGTCTTCGAGAGGTAATGGTTAAAGCGACGGACTGCGGAATCGTAGTAAGCGAGGTCGTACTCCAGTCGCGCTATTACGTTCACTTTCGGGAAAATACCATTGGGAAAGTTATGAACCCACTTATCCTGCCACCTATGGGTTAAGTAGTACCACTATTGTTCTTCTAGGAGAATGGGTTCGACATTAAATAACCTACAAGGGTTGATATGCCATTAAACAAAGAAACTAACCAAATAGCTTGCATGATATAAAGTAACAATTCCTCTTTGATAATAATCATTTGTTTTCACAGTTACACGGTTTCAAATATTCCTATCAAAACTTAATTTTTAAGCAGATCGATTAGCCCCACAGGTACAACTACTCGGGTTTGAGTGGAACTGGGAGTAATGGCAATAAAGGGGTGACTCCACACTCACCAGATCTTCAGAACTGGAGCCGCACTACCGGGTTCAGTTTAGTGTCATAGTCAGATACAATATAGAAATGTAATACTTACATTCATCATTCAGATAAGATTGATTGTTTTCAACGACACGTCAACCTGTTTGGGTTATTTTGGGACTAGAGATGCTCATACGTTAGTATTTAAATTACTTTGGTAATTGTGTTTTAAGAGGTTTGTTTTTTGCACACAGTTACATGATATCAAGTATTCCTATCTAATACAAATAATTTGCACTCAGTTATATAGTCTCAAGTAACTAATAGTAATCCTTAGTAAACAATTATAGCTTCAAATAACAATTCTTAATACAAGTAATTTTCTGTTATATGGCATCAAGTATTCCTATTATAGGATTTACACTCCTTTATTTTAAAATGGCCATGATACCACTTGTTCGCGAAACAAAGATGGTGGACATCGGTAAACTAAACACTCTCAGGAACCTATTGGTCAGGAAAGTCACGTGATTAATGCTCACAACTACGTCCGCAACTTTGATTTTGTCCCGCGCATTTGGAGCCGACTGCATGATCAGGATTGCCTATGTATACTCTCGTCTCCCAAGAACTCTTTCTCTCACATTTTGACTTCCAAAGCAGCACTCTCTCTCTCTCTCTCTCTCTAACACACACACACACACACACACACATTTTGACTAACAGAGACAGCACACACTGTCTCTCTCTCTCTCTCTCTCTCTCTCTAACACACACACACACACACACACATTTTGACTAACAGAGACAGCACACACTGTCTCTCTCTCTCTCTCTCTCTCTCTCTCTCTCTCTCTCTCTCTCTCACACACATTTTAACTTCCAGGGACACCATTCTCTCTTTCCCTTCGTTTCGACTTCCAGAAACAGCTTGACTTTGCCAGTTAGTAAGACATAATTCAATACGCGTAACATGGGTGCGTATACATCCTGCAACCTTTTTCTTTCCTGTTCTACCTTTTCGGTTAGACTTGATCCAGCCTCGAACACAGCCTCAGAAATTTCGTCAAACCCCGAAAAAGATAAACAACCAACATGGGAGAAGACACGTCCCTCCTAGAATGCATTGCTATATTTCTATATATCGATACCTCACATGAAATACTTAGTCAACATACATTTTATAGTCTACAGGACACTTTTAATATTAAGCTTTTTTTCATAATATCCGTGTTAGTTACATACACACACGCACACACAGAGAGGAATATTTAACTAACTATATTAGAGTATTCGTAATGTTTTGTTGTTTCTTTTTTATGTATCTGTTGATATATAGATTTAATTTTGTTTGTACTGCTTTCTTTTGAATGTTCTTTTGTCTGTGTCGTTTTACATCGTTTTACTTCGTTTGCTTTTCAATAATGAGCCCAACAAAAATTGTGGGGACCAAAATATCTAACTTCACACAACAACATAGCACCACACTATCTTATTCGAATGATTTTTAAATAGATCTATTTGACACGTAGATGAGATCTTAGCTGGTTCGACTACTCTGGATTCGATGGATTCGTTAGTAATGGCAATGAAGTAGCAACTTTAAACTCCTTCGGATCTTCATCGATACCATAATATCCGGTTTTCCAGGAGCCACCAGGCGTAAACACCAGGTGGATGTTATTAAGCTGAACTCATGTGTCTTCCCTTCAGGCAATAACTGCAGAGCAGAGCTGAGTGTATCACTTGGAACCTGAGGTACCTTAAAATAGGGAATGCCGAGAGGATCAAGCACTTTTTGTGACGGTTACGCATATCTTGATTCGTGAATTACCCGCCTTACTATAAAATGACTCCATGGCGAATCTGACTTGGTGTGAAGTAAGATAACGGATACTGACTTGAAGACACCTTTTGACATGCCGCGTAAATTGCGTGGGTGGCATGTTAGAAGGAAATCGGACGCTCGAACAAAAAGTAAAATAAAATAAACAAGAAATAGACGTGTTTCCTAAAGTAAACAGTAGAACACTCGTTAGAGGAGTCTTACTCCTCTGCAGAGATGCAGTCAGTGTATTTTACAGCCCCAACTGAATGGGCCTCTAAATTTGGAGACTTACCATCAGATGGAGTTTAGAGTTATACCCAGGACACCCCTTTTGGGGGGATTGTACCCCACAGTAGAGAATACAGTCAATGTATTTTGAATACACTGAGAGGCCTGGTCCTGATAAAACCAAGTTTTTGTCATTATCTTTATTATTTCTTTAACGAACAGTTACACACACACACACACACACACACACACACATATATATATATATATATATATATATATATATATACTGATACTCTTGGAAACTGTATGAGCTCCTTATCCCTCATTATGGTTAAATAATATCACTGTTGTTCTTCTACAATGATAGCTTTGGCATTAAAAAACCACGAAGAAACCGAAAACAGTCATATATATTTACATATATTCATAAAATTTTTCTGCCATTGGCTTCATTCTTTTACTAAAATGTTAAGTCACAAAACTATGGATTCAACCTTATATAATTCGGCCATATTTTTTTAATCTTTCTTTCTGTCAACTCCTATTTGTAATATTAGAAAATTAACTTCAACTCTTCCATAAAACATAAAATGAAATAAGCAATTGGCAAAAACTTACTCTAATCTGGATGGTGAATATCCATTTCTAGATATTTTTTTCCAACATTAAAGTAATTGACGGAAATCCTAATAAGTGGGCTGTTCTGTAGAAATGCACTAGCATAAGTTGAATGCACAGATACTACGCTGATCTCGGACAGAAGTACTCATACATATGTAAGAGAGACGCTCGTGGTGTAATGATTATAGTCATGGGAAATGGAAACAACGACCCGAGTTCAAAATCTGGACTGGGCTGTCTACATTTCACATAGCGCTAATACCCTTGGGAAAGGTACGAATCTAATTATTCTCCGTCCAACAATATGTAAAAAATAGGGCAAAATGGGCTCTTTAAGATTGGTATGACAACCGGTCTAAGAGAATGAAAATAAGATTAAAACCTGTTAAATCTGCTTAAAATTGCCCTTGACTCAAATCCTGTTCGTCTGGAGGGATTGGTAAATACAAAAAGTCTTAAATGATCTTGTCATTTTTACGGATATTATGTAAGTATATAAATACTCTCTCTCTCTCTCACACACACACTCATATATATATATATATATATACATACACACACATATAAACATATATGTATACATACACATGAACACTGACACACACATATATATATGTACATACATAAATACACACATATATGCAAACATATGTATATATGTACATACATATATGTACATGATCATGTATATATATATATATATATATATATATATATATATATATATATTTATACGCATGCACATACACACACATATATATACACACTTATACGCACACACATATACACATATATATATTCAGACGTATATACACGCATGCATACACGAATATACACTCACTCACATACACATATGTATACACATACATACGCACGCATATATACATATATATATATATATAAGATTTTTGCCTCTTTGTAAAAAACGGCCTTCCGAGTAGCCGCACAATTTCGGTGCGAAAGAAGAATGGTCTCAACGACATAGTAAATCTAGAAGACTTAAAAATGTCGGGTGAAAGTACGCAGGCTTGCACCGCTAGCGTTCGGACGGAATCAAGAGATAGATAGATAGATAGATAGATAGATAGATAGATAGAGAGAGAGAGAGAGAGAGAGAGAGTGTGTGTGTGTGTGTGTGTGTGTGTGTGTGTGTGTGTGTGTGTGTGTGTGATCATATTTCATCCTATGCATAGTTTAGAGATCAAGAAAAAAGACATGGAAACAGCACTTGAAAGACTGATGCTACATAGTCTTCCTTGTACTGTTTCATTTCCTTTTGACCTTGTATTGTCCAAAGGATGGCTTAGTAGATATCAATAGAGAAATAAAGAGAACAGACTATAGAACTTGCAAGATCGGCGGGAAATAGTCTTCTTGTTTCCCTCCCATTTGATCATGTGCCACCCAAAGAAAAGCTCAGTGGATATCTAGAAAAAAAAAACATTTGAAGACTGGTAAAACGTAATCTTCCTCTTTCTTTTTCACTTTCTTTTGCCCATGGTGCATGTTCAGCAAGCTAAGTAAATGTTAAGAAAAAGATATCACACAGAATATTGGCGCAACACAATCTTCCTACACTTATCTTATGTCAGTTTCTTGAGAATTAAACGCACAATTGTCACCTTGCCTAGCTAGCCGACCATTACACCCCGTGATGTGCCCAAGATTAGTGAAGTAGTTATTTACTAAGCTTTGCTTAGTCTGGTACACAGGCTATAGGTTGCTTACAGTAGCTTCTGTTCATAACTGGTCACTCATTTAAATACTGAACAGGCTTATCATTACTTAACCTCTTTCTTATTTACCAAGCTTTGATTAGTTTGGCACACAGGATTCCGCTTGCTTACAATAGCTTCTGTTTCTAGTTGATCACCCATTCAAGTACTGTACAGGCTAATCACTGCTTAACTTGTTTCTTTCCTATTTACTAAACTTTGCTTTGTCTGGCACACAAGCCTCAGGTTACTTAAAGTAGCCTCTGTCTCTAACTGGTCACCCATTTAAGTATTGAACAGGCTTGTCACTGCTTAACTTCTTTCTGATTTACTAAGCTTTGCTTAGTGGAGTAGACAGGCTTTAGGTTGCTCATAGTACCTACTGTAATTAAAGTGGTTAGCCATCACAGTAGTAATTTACGAAGGTCTTTACTTCGATTTAGCACAAGGCCAAATGAATGGGGCACCCAATGAGACTCGAACTCACTCGTTTAGGTTTGCTAGTCTAACTTGCTAACCATTACACCACCAGAGGTGCCCTGTTAGCCATCACAGTACAGTAAACTGTCTCAACAGAAATTATATGTATTATTAATATCTAAGGAACAGTTTTTTCTTTATTTGTTTTTTATGATAAAGGAACCAACCATATCATTGCTGAGATTAAAATAACTTTCCTAGTCATTGTTTACTAATTAATTATCTTATTTCATGCGTTTTTAACAAAACATTTAATGAGGCATATAATAGAAAATAACTGAGAAAATGAAACGAAGTCCATTTGAACCCGCAACCCGACGGTTACAATGCTAGGTCCCTTTTCTCTCCACCCCTCTCATAATTGTTATTAATTTTTTTTCTTTTTCTGAAAAAAACAAAAAACAAAAAACTGTCATTGTTTTTATATTTGTTGAGTTTAACCTATTGTCTAAGTTAAAAGTATGGTAAGCGGAGCTTCGGGTGGTATAATAGTTAGCAAGCTAAACTAGCAAACCTTTACGAGTGCGTTCGAGTCTCATTAGGCGCCTCATTCATACGGACTTGTCCTAAATCTATGAAAAAGGCTAAGTGAATTACTAAAAGCACGGTAAGGGTAAGCTGAATTTTTTTTTAGGCCTCATTTATTGGGGAATGAGAAAAGCTTTAGTAAGTGGGCCAAGATAAAAAAAAAAAAAAAAAAAAGAAGCTCGGCTTCAGGTGACCCTTGCAATGCTTTTAATCTTGACATTTAATACAAGGCCAAGTGGAGAGAAATGTGATTGATTGACTGTTATTAACGGCATGTCAACCCGTTTTGGTTTATTTTAATGCCAAGAGATTATGAGACGACAAGCACGCTTGATACTCGCCTCGAAATCTACGGTTTTAAGCCTACTTGACCTTGTTTAATCGACGAGGTTCTTGTGACCCGAGTGAAAATTTTTCAACCGCCTGGTTGCTGTACTGTTATCAATTTCATTTTCAGCTTTCGCTCTACAAATATTTTGGGTTGCGTCTGTGGCGTTATGGCCCGGTTCGATCTCGTAAAGCGTAAGTTCCAGAATCTGCCTACGTCACATGAGTAAACATTTTTAGAACATATCGTATTCTAACAAAAATATTTAGCATAATTTTCAATCATGCTACCAGTAATTTCAAAGAAAAAAAATCAGTTTAATATTATTAAAAGAGATTCAAGTTATATTAATTTGTCAACACCAATTGACAAAAGAAAAGAAGAAAAAAAAAAAAAAGAGACAAAGAAGGTAACCCTCTGGAATTCTTCTGACTGAACAAAGTCGAAGTTATTTTAATTGACGAATAATAATAATAATAAAACAAAGGATAATTGCTTATACAAAATATATCAATCGGTAATCGATTTAGGCTTGCAGACTATTACCTGGGATGTTGGTTTCTGACTGTCTGCTCCTACATCTGGCCTTGTGCATAACAAAGCCAGGTTTAGTGAATTATAACAAATATCTACTGTGACTAATGTGATTCATACTTGATCAATAAGCAGACAATTTTGTAAACTTTTATAAAAATTGAGGTGAGTGTTATGAGACTGTTCAACGTGAGAGTCATTGGAGTTTGAGTGTAATATATATTTACACACACACACACACACACTCATGGATGTATATATATATATGTATACATAAAATATATTTAAAAAATGATATGATTTATATACGCAAAAATATTTTGTGTACACTTGTAGTGAACGAATAAATAAATAAATAAAATTCAGACTGAATTAAAAAAAAAAAAGGAAAAAGAAAATTTGCAGTGACTCCCAGAGGTCCCTGACAGGAAAAAGGGATGACGCATGCGTAAAGAAAAAAAGCAACCTCTTGACAAAGAACAAGCTTTCTTTCTCTTTCAGGCGTTGACCAGCGATTTGACAACATCGTTGCTGACGGGTGTCTGGGCGCCACGCCATACGTCTTTGGACTAGGCGTTGGTTAGTCCCTTTTACCCAGTAGCAGCTCTCTCTCTCTCTCTCTCTCTCTCTCTCTCTCTCTCTCTCTCTCTCTCTCTCTCTCGGTCAGCATTATGCTGAAATATAAAAGACCCACAAATGAACTACAAACTAACCCTTACCGGACTTTGACAAACTTCCAAAAGAAAACTAACCCTTATGGAAGCTCGAAATACCAAATGAAGACAAAAACATACATGAAACGATTAACGTATTTTTGACACCTTAACTGGGGGATTCAACCATTTCAATGTATTCAGGAAAAACTCCCTCATCCATGGAATGGTTGTTGAACCCAGTAAATAAAGGAAAGTATAAAAGAAACGTCTTCTTATCTGTTGCTGTCTTTTCTTTTGTATAATTCTTTTGGGACTTTCTTGGGCAAGGCATTACACCGACTAGCCAACGTGGGGGTAAAATAAAATAACCAAAATATGGAGTCAGATATCAAACGGCAACACAGCCTTGCCCTTTGCCCGTGACCTTAAGCCTCTTACTCCACACACTCATATAATATATATATGTAAGTAAAGTTGGCTCCCTTTTCAATAGCAACTACACCGAGGTGTTGGGGAGGGCGCTACTCCTTTCCCTGGATTGCTCCACTTTACCTTTGATACGTACCTTATATTACTGAGAGTTAAGCAAGGAGGCATCAAGTAACATTTTTAAAGTCTTTGGTATGACGCGACCTGGGATTGAACACTGGTCTCCCGAACCATTAGCGAACACTCTACCCGCTAGATACATCCATTGTATATGAACATATATGTGAACATATATGTTCATATATACATATAAAGTAATATATATACAAAAATAACATATACAACAATGAATATATGTAAATATACATAAATAATATATATATATATATATATATATATATATATATATATTTCTACACATTGCATATATCGGCGAATAATATATATGTGCACACGTAATATATATATATATATATATATATATATATATATATATATATATAAGCATGTAAAAGTCGTACATAAAGTATATATATATATGTAACGAATGCATTACAAATCCATATATACACAATATATATATGAATTAGATATGCAAATTTATACGTATATACATAATATATATGTACAAAAATATATATGAAAATACAATAATATATATATTATATACATATACATGATAAATATTATATATATATATATATATATATATATATATATATATGTGTATATATATATATATATATATATATATATAGTGTGTGTGTATGTGTGCGTGTATTTAATTGATATGTACAAATATTTCATATATATAAAAAAGAAAAAATATATGGAAATAATCAATGGGGTGTAATCCGACAATATATAGAGAAAAATTTGATAACTATTAAACCGCCAACTTTTTCTTGATTTATAATTTTCCCCTAGGTTTTTGTATTTTGTACTTTTAAACATCGATCGTAGACATCCACTACACGGTGGAACGATAAAATTGTCGCCCTAGAAAAGACGACATGATTCCATTTCCGTTTAATGAAAACCGGTTTTCTTTTTTTATTGCAGACCATCTACTAGTTGGCCAGTTGTGTACAAATCCCAAGAGCGATAGGAGCCTTCTATCAAGTCTGAAAGTGCCACAATGTTCAACGAGCGAGATCGGAGTGCGCCGCTGTACAATTCATGCTCTCTACCGATCCAAGTCATGACAACAGGACCATCGCCAGCATCCTCAAAATGCAAATTCGGGCGGTTCAACGCTTGAGGGCAGGAGGTTGTGAAGCGGAAGGCCACATCATGCCACCTCACATTTTTGAAGTCGACTTGAAAGTCAACACCAAAGTGTACCTGGATGAGCTGAAGAGTGTGGCGATCCCCTGGTGCAATCAGGTGGCCGCTGGCAGACCCTGGATGTGACCGCTGGACTTGGCGCCGGCCCACAAGTCCAAAGAAACTCAGGCTTGGCTTCAGAAGGAGTGCTACGACTTTGTACCCTTCTCTCACTGCCCACCTCCTCCCCCGACCTGAACCCGCTGGACTACTTCGTTTGGTCATACGTCGAGAACATCACCAACATGACCTCCCACAACTCCAAAGCCAGCCTGATCGCCGCCATCCGCCAAGTATTCGCCGAGCTCCCGCTGGCGCTTGTGGAAAAGGCATCCGTATCGAGGCGGTGATTGAGGCTGAAGGCGGTTACATTGAATAGATGTCAGCTCTACTACATTATCAAGTTACCTGAATTGATTTTTTCGATAAAAGTTTTAGAATAAAGCTGTAGTGTTGTTTTCTTTAGGACGACAATTTCATCGTTCCACCCTGTAATATCATCCCTCATAGTCCTGATGATGGTTTATTAGAACCGAAACGCTATATTGCCGACTTTACTTCTCAATAAATCTATCCTTCTACTTGGATTACCTTGTTATCAATTTCTCTCTCTCTCTCTCTCTCTCGCCCTCCCCCTCTCTCTCTATATATAAATATATATATATATATGTATATATATGCACATCTATATATTCGTATATACATTATGTGAATACATATATACATATTCATATATATAATATACACTCAAACTATATATGCATATATAAGTAATAATAATAATATATAAAGTAAGAAAGTTTGCGATCTTAGTCGAGCGTGACACGAAAGCTCCCTTTTCAATAACTACTTTGCCGAGGTGTAGGGAAGAGCGCTACTCCATTCCCTGGGTTGCTCTAGTTTATACTTGATCCTTACTTTATAATATTGAGTGTTAATCAAGGCGTTATCAAGTACCATTTTTTGAGTCTTTGGTATGACTTGACTTGGGATTGAACCCCAGTCTTCCGGACCATTGGCAAACACTCTACTCATTAGACCAATGGCCCGGATATATATATATATATATATATATCCATAAATATTCACATATATATATATATATATATATGTGTGTGTATGTGTGTACATACTTACCTAACATATACGTATATATAAAAAAAACATACATACACATGCACATTTAAATATTACATATATATATATATATATATATATAACTGGTGACTGCTTCTAACATTGCTGCACAACTGGACCAAAATGTGTTACCATCCAGTGTGTGAAAACTCTGTAAAGCGGGCCTATATGGCAGAATTGCTGTAAAGAAACCACGGTTATAAACACACACACACACACACACAGATATATATACACAATCAGTCAAAATTATTTGGCCACCCACAAAATTTTTAAAACGGGTGTCCTCGTTAAACGGGTGTCCTCGGGTTAAAGCGATGAACTACGGAATCGTAGTACGCGAGTTCGTACTCCAGTCGCGCTATTACATTCACTTTCGGGCAAATACCCTTGGGAAAGGTATGAACCCCCTTATCCTCCCTCCAGCTATGGATAAATAGTAGGACGGACTAGGTTCTTCAGCCTTGTTGAGAAGGAAAACTCTGAATTCAAAACCTGTTAAGCTCCGCTTAAAAATTGACCTTGTGTCATATCCTGCCCGTGCGGAGGGGTTGGTAAATAGTACCCACAAAATTTTTAATTTCTCATCTTAAAAGTGTTATTTCTAATGAAACAAGTAAAGGACTGCAATGGGTTTTTTTTATTATACTAAATACAAATCTTCCTGAGCCACATTAAACACATATTAAACCAAAAACACAAGAAACTTAAACTTTTTATCCATCAAAATCCCCCCTTAGGAGGCTGCTATCACTACTTCACAGATTCTCGACATTCTTTCCACCAAAGACTGGAGGTAGACTGAAAATAGTTCTGCCCAGTTTTCCTGCAAGAGTTGCCAAAGGTGAGTCGCTCTTGTCAGTTGTTTAGCTCTGACTTTTCGGTCAAGTTCATACCACACCAGTTCAATGGGATTTTAATCCGCTAATTGCACTAGCCAAGACATCAGTTGAAGGACGTACTGTTCCTCTTTGCTTTTAATGTACTTCTGGCAGAGTTTACAAGAATGCTTTGGGTCATTATCTTGCATGAGTACAAATCCTTGACCCACAAGCCACGTTCCGTGATGCTGCAGTATGCTGTGATCGCCAGTCTGATTCAATTTGCTCTTCACTTGTGCAAATCCCCGACTTTGAGATAGGCAAAAGCCCCCCACACCGTAACAAAGCTTCTTCCATGCTTTACGGTTGGTGCAATACAGGGAGTTGCAGTTCTTTCACCAACTCTTCACTGCACATAGATCTTACTATTTGGTTGAAAGATTTCAAACTTTGATTTGTCAGTCCAAAAGACTTTATTCTACTGGTCTATTGTCCAGTTTTTGTGCGCCTTGGCCTACTGGAGCCTTTTTGATATTGTTTTGCTTCCACAACAGTGGTTTCTTGACAGTAATTCTGTCAAATAGGCCAGCTTCATAGAGTCTTCTCCTCACAGTGGATGTTGACACTTTTTTTTCACGTTCTGTTTACCGGGGATATTTCCTATTGGTTGGTTGTTTGGGTTTATGGCATATCAACCTTTGTAGGTTATTTAATGCCAAATCCATTTTTATGCAAATATTCAGTTCTCTTTCAAACAATTCAATTTAGCATGAGTACAAAATTTAATTGCCAAAAACATTTCTATTTCAAGCTATTCAGTTTAGTCAAAGACTTCTAATTCGGCTAATTCAGTTTAGTATAAGTATAGATTTTCTTTACACAGTTAAATGTCAAAACAGTTCTATATTCAGTTAAGCGTAAGTACATTTTCAATGTCAAAAACAGTTCCATTTCAAACAATTCAGTTTAGCATAAGTATGCAGTTTAAATGTAAGTACACAGTTTAATTGACAAAAACATTTCTATTTCAAGCAATTCAGTTTAGTCAAAAAGTTCTAATTCAAACAATTCAGTTTAGCATAAATATGCAGTTTAGTTCTATTTGACCCATAGATAGGACCCTATCAGGTGCTACCATTCCGGGCCAGAGTGGACCTGGGAGCGATGGCAGTGAAGGGGTACTCCACATTCTTCAAAGCCTCAACATTACTGGAACCTCACCATCAGATCGTTTAGTGTCATATGCAGGACACTTGTTGGGGTGGTCTTACCCCTTTGCAGAGGTGCAATCGATGTATTCTACGGCAATTCACAGAGTTAAATGTCAGAACAGTTTTATTTCAGATAATTCAGTTTAGCATAAGTACACAATTTAGATGTCAAAACAGTTCTATTTCAAGCAATTCAGTTTAGTATTAGTACGCAGTTTAAATGTCAAAACAATTCTATTTTAAACAATTCAATTTAGCATAAATACGAAGTTTAAATGCAGAAAAACAGTGAACTCAAACCACGGTTTAATTCTATTTAACCTATAGATAGGACCCTTATTAGCTGCTACCATTCCGGGACAGAGTGAACCTGGTAGCGATGGCAATAAAGGGGTCCTCCGCATTCCCCAACGTTCCAGCATTACTGGAGCCTCACCATCAGATTGTTTAGTGTCATATCCAGGACACTCGTTGAGGGAGGGGTGTCTTACCCCTCTGCAGTGAAGCAGTCGGTGTATTCTACACCCCCAGCTGACTGGGCAAGGTATTTCCTGTTATTCTTGTTCTACTTGGGTCTAACTTCTGCCGCCACATCGACAGTCTTCAAGTCAATATCGAATATTCCTCACCATCTTATTTTTCAAAATGTTCACTTGTAAATATTTTTTCAGCACCTTTCTCAGACCTTCTCTATAACTTTTTACAACTTGAGACTCAATGTACAATAAAGAAAACAAAGTAAACAACATCAACAAAATAAAACAATTGTGATTTGGCCTTGACGAAGTCCCTACAGTTTATTTCTGATATCTCCCTTATATAATGTCGTAAAAGAACAGTTCCTTTTTCTTATGAACAACATGCATACATTGGTACTATTTACCAACCCCTCCGCTCGGGCAGGATATGACACAAGGTCAATTTTTAAGCGGAGTTTAACAGGTTTTGAATTCAGAGTTTTCCTTCTCCTAGACTAGTTGTCTAGCCAAGGCTGAAGAACCTAGTCCGTCCTACTATTTACCCATAGCTGGAGGGAGAATAAGGGGGTTCATACCTTTCCCAAATGTATTTGCCCGAAAGTGAACGTAATAGCGCGACTGGATACATTGGTACAACTTTCTTAAAAAGTCTTTTCAGTCACTATATGTAAATAAAATTGTTCCACGTTTATCTCTTCATTCACAAGAAGGAATTTTTTTCAAAAATACTCGTTTTCATTCAGGCTGTATTACACATGGTAAAACTACGATACATGACCAACAGATCAATGGTGGTAACCATGCTTTAATTCTTAAACTGCCATTGGGTAAATGACATTCGAACAATAATAAACATTTTTCTGCTTAGATTCATAACATACATTACTGCTTAATTTCGAACATACTATATTCGAACACTAGAAGCTGCCATCATGTGCAGCGCATATCACTTAAAGTCCAACCAATGTAATTATAGAAGAATTAAGAAATAAATGAAGAAAAGAAAAGAAAAAAATCACCACAGACATGATTCTATTTGGATTATATCTATCCCCCTGCAACGAAGGTCGTATGTGAGTCATCGCTGGGTCTTCGGTATTTTTGCACCAGGCAAACTCTTTTGGTTCGAAGTGATATGAATTTATTGAACTAATTATGCAATTCTTATCGTCTATATCGACGGGAGGGTCATCATTGTTTGTACTTTCATCTACAGCACGTGACAAGATATCTGCTTGAACATTATCTTTACATGTGAGGTACTGTATATTGCAATCATAGCCAGCCATGCTTGAAGCCCATGTCTGTATATTCTTTTTTTTTTAAATCTTCCACTGAAATCTTATGATTTTACCCATCCCACTAATTTTAGCAATCTAACAGCCACGTTTCAATGTGATTGATTAATGCTTTTTGCATTATAATAGATTTGTTAAATTTGACCTCTACATTAGCCACTGAGACGCTGCTAAGATTGCTAACGTGTCCGTTATTTTGTTGTTCTATCTCGTATACCTTTCCACAACCGTTTCTAAGTGTAAACTGTGCCATGCAAGTGTGTATGTGTTGAGATTTTAATGTAATTTGTGGTACAAATCTAATAATGGACGAAGTATAGACGTCTTTCTTTAGAGCAACGTACTCTCCTGTAATTCTTACGGCCCCAAATCGAAATTCATTCTCACCCCATTTTGCATGAGCCATTCACAGCCCAGTTTTAAATTTCTATTCAGATTCTTCACAACGAAGAAATCATGAGGTGTGAACTTTAAACCTGCAAACGAGAAAGGCGGACTACATGTAATGGGGATCCATTAGCAGTCCGTAATTTAACGTCTTTCCTTGCAGTTCAAGTTCCGGTCGAAATACTTCATAAATCCTACTACTGATTACTGATACTTACGCTCCCATATCCACTAAGGGTCTATAAGTTCTACCAAATAGAGACGGAATTCGGGGCGCCCATATTACCAACTATGTGTATCGGTACCATTTCGTCCTGTACACATTGTGCATCTCACGAATGGACTCCTGCCGTTTCCCCGGGGTTTGAGTTGAACAGAATCTCTGTATTTGCCAATCTTTTCCACAACGCCAACACCTAACAGTTACCTTACTTCTTTCCTTTTCACGAATTTTGTCAATAACTAACTTCCTTTCGTATACTTTTCTATACGTCTTCTCTTGTCTCTTTCGGGTTTAGTTGGACTCGTGGCTTCGGTTGGTATTCACCTTCTAGAGTGGCAAATCTCCATTGGCTCATCATTTTTAGCTCTTGCATCGAGCCGGATTTTCCACTTTAATTCAGAAAGAGCTTTCTGATAAGCTTTTTCCAAGGTTTTTGGTTCGTCTTTCATTACAGGCGTCTTAATGTCCCGCTCTTTTAGGCCCTCTTTGAAAAATCCTTGCACATTTTTTGCAACTATATGGTTTTTCCCCGTCAGCCGCCACGTATGTACTCTCTGCTGAAGTACCTCTCTCTGCATGTAGTCCTGAATTCTCTCTATTCTACCCTGTTTAATGTTGGCTAACTAGTAAATACGGCACTGCATGTTACATTAACAGGCTGATTATAACAGGCCGATGTAATGTAAAAAAAAAAAAGTAACCCATTCATAGCTGCATATGAAATTAACCCAAAAAGAGAATTAACTTTAAGATCTGAACTGAGAAAATAATATCATCATGTTGGCAGAAATTATCCCACTTTATTTGAACTCTTTTCAACATTAAAATGTACACTTTGTCTTTTACTAATCCACGAATTATAAACGGCTGTGAGTTACCTTACTTTTATGATTTTCAATTATCTATATAGCTTGTTTTGTTTATAGATTGTTGTGATCTTCAGATAAGACCGGTGGAAGAACAACTCAAACAACGGGTGATAGGTAAACGTTATTGCATTAGCAGAAAAAGGAAGTCATACAAAGGAAGTACAAGCCGTGCTCGGCTAGCAGTCCATCTGTCAAATGTCTCATAAGGAACGAGAAATTGTCTCCCCCCCCCCCCAAGCGAGCTAAGCTCGGAGAATATGTTTAGGTTGGACGAGTCCATTTTTGGGGTATGGTAGGATATGTCCCCATAACAAAGATGCTGTTTAGTAAATAGGCTAATACATTACTAATTGTATTTCAACATGTTAAAAGTTTTTCGTGATATCATTGAATCAACGAATACTTTTCATTTGAATTAATACGCGGAATTTTCTACCAAAGAATAAGGACACATTTTGAATTCTTACTTTCTTTTTTTATAGGGTAAAAAAGAAAACAAATTAAATACATTCTTATCACTGTAACTCAACAAGCAATCAAAAACGGAATTAAAATTTTTATCATATTTTTAAGGCTTGAAAAGATAAATAAAATTATGCTTTAAACCACTCACAAGTTAAAGGTTATATTTTTAAAATATTTCAAATGTTAAAAAAAATTCTAAAATGAAATATCATACGTGAATTTATCGCAAGATTTTTAGTGGGTCAGTAAAAATTTGAAATAAAACTATTCTGCTTTTTATTTAGATTATTAACTCAAGCGTTGTTCCGTAACGGAGTGCTAATTATAGAAAGATAAACTATTGAAGACTAAAAATAAATAAATAAATAAAAATATTTAAAATCCTTCACCAGTATAATGTTACATATTTTTATATATTACTTTAAATCTGAACTAAGAAAGAAAAAAAGGAATAAAAACAGAAAAAAACGATTCATAAAATAAAACAATACATTTCATTTGGTTTAGTAAGCGAAATCTTTCAATTACAAATAAGGATAAATTTTTAACTTATCCATCTCTTCACCCTTTCTATCTCAGCTCACAGGTATTCCAAAAAATCTTTCTGTCCAGCCATAGACCGGGTATTCTTTTAGCGAGTGAGTGCGTATATATATATATATAAAGTAAAGTTAGCGACTGTAGTTGAGGGCGACCCGAAGGTTGCCTTTTCATTAAGCTACTACACCGAGGTGTAGGGGTGAGCGCTACTCCCTTTTCTGGATTGCTCCTCTTTACCTTTGATCCGTACCTTATAATGCTGATTGCTTTGAAAGAAAGTATCAGGTACCACTTTTTGAGTCTTTGGTATGACTCGATCCAGGATTGAACCCCGCTCTCCGGGGCCATTAGTAAAGACTCTACCCACAAGACTAATATATATGCTACCATTCGCGTCCGAAACTGACATACACCTCCAGCCTCAGTGGGGTCGTTGCCCAGGCTCTAAATCTCCTTGGAGAGGCTAGGTTTATCGCCTGAAGTCCCCATTTTTTTTTAAAGGAATGCCGGGCGTGTCTGAGCTACGGCTCTGCGCCTGGACCCATGTTTAAAAAGGACTTGTGCCACACTAGTCCTTTTGGTGGAGCGCGTGACATATAAGTAACCTTCTTCCCCAATCTTTTTCATTTGACTCCCTTAATGATGATACATGCTAATGATTCTTATATATTTTTTAAAAAGAATGGGGAATTAGAATTAGATTTTGTTGATATATTTTTTTTATTACTGTTTGTTTATTTTGTTCGTACAATGTATTATTTTTGAAATTCAAGAAACGGTAAAATATTCTTCTTGAAGGCATTTTCTCCTTCAGGGCTTAATCTTCTAAGGATATGGTTCGTAAGAGAAAGATATTCAAGTTAATTTAATTTTAGTTTTTTTAAGGTTTAAAATTGACACCTGTTGATTAAAATCTTCCGATCACTGCATGTATTTGAGATTTTGTTAATGTAAAAATACTGAATAAACAAATTTAAATAAAATAAAGTTTTAAAAATACTCCCCTCTCCCTAATTGGTTTTTAATTGGACGATTTTTTTTACATAATCGCAAGAGAACCAATATCAAAGGCATCACGTGGGAGAAACCTTTTCTGTGAATTTATTAACATAAATAAAATAAAATAAAATAACAAAAAGAGGGATTATTACACTCTTGATCATCCATACTTCAGTAGAAAAGCGTGTTGCGGGTCAATGATAAAATCAGAACATAGCAATAAGAAGCGTATATATGTGGGTGAGAGAGAGAGAGACAGACAGACAGACAGACAGAGACAGAGACAGAGAGGTTGTGTGTGTGTGTTTAATAAGATAATGATATATTTTAAAAGATAAAATAAGTATCGGAAGAGTAGCTGATTGGTGGGTGGGGAAATATTTGAAACCGGTTCACCTAGCCTCCTGTGTTGAGGTATGAATCACTAAAAGTTAACACTATCGACATCATAACAAATTTAGGGGGCGACAAGGACCCACTCCCCCACCCCGTAATAAATCATTAAATGTTAGGACGTGAGGGTTAAAAGGACCTTCGGACTATCAAAACCACCTTATTTAAATGAACAATTGATTGAAAGAAATTGTAACAATCTTTGTTTGGTAATGGAAATGAAAACGAACAACAACAATGAAATACATAAAAATTTTCAAATGATTGAAAGAAGGAAATAAAAAAAAAAAAGGAACGAATGAAGTCTTAGGTTTATCTTGATAGCTGCTTTTTGCCACTGGCTGAGTTGAAGGCCAGGTAAGTAGAAACCAGGATTTTGAAATGTTGGTTTTCCAGCCTTCCACACTCGGAAGACAGATGATAGGCGGTAATCTTTCTAATCTTATTCTGCACATACAATATGATTCTGAACGAAGCAGTTCTAAGCATAAATAAAAGATTATAATTTGGTAGAGAAAGAAAGAAAGAGAAAAAAATGGAGAAGAGATAAAGAGCTGGGGGAAGACTAACAACGAAAGGAAGAATTTGAAAATATTGATAGGCAGAATGAAGTAATTTAAAGAGAAAGACAGAAAAAGAACGGATTTTAAGAAAAAGGGTGGATGAAATAAAAGAGGATATAGGCAGAAAGAAAGAATTAATTTGAAAAGAAAGATAGAATTTGAAGAGAATATCACACGTGTAGAATAACACCGAAAAGAGAATATACGTCGAGAGAAAGAAAAGAATTTAAAGAGAAAGACAATAAATTTGAAAAGAGTCACACAAAACTGTTACACGAAAGAGAAGAGAGAGTGAGAGCACAAAATAAAAGTTCGAAGTGACCGAAATACCGAAAAGGTATAAATAACGAAGAGAAAAAGAAAGAAACGTCATTGATGTTGATTTAAGAAATGACGAACTCGCTGTAAAAGATGTTGCGGCCAATGACGACGCACATATGTTTGCTTCTAGAAATGCGTACACTACCAATGCAACCACCACCGACTCGTAACTTGTAACCAAGATCACAGCGGCAGCTCCAACCTCGGTTGTCGTTGCCGCCTGGCTCTCTTACCACTGCTTCTACTACAGCTGCTGATATTGTAGTTGTAGGGGTGACTGGTACCGTTACTCCAATTTTATTACCCGGATTCACAACTTGGATTTTTATCTCGACTCGAGCTATGCTTAATATTAAACACTTAATGCATGGCTACCAGGTAGTGATTCTGTGTTTCAAACTTGATCGCAGAAAATAAGCTAAGCTCAAAAAAACAAAAAAACAAAAAACAAAAAAAAAAAAAATGCAACCAATCAAAACATTTGGCAGTGTTAGTGGGAGCGAAAAACTAAGAAATTTCATGGTGGATTTCCAATACAATATACAGTGTTTCAGAAAAATTGATATTACTTTGGAATCGAACATCTTAACCAATTCTTGTTTAAATGATCTTGAATTTTAACAGCATGTATAGAAACGACTCAAAATTCTATGTTCAATGTTTGTTTGTTTTTCTTTTTAGGTGTTAATACCATTCACTGGAAAAGAAAAAAAGTGTCTAAACAATAAACATAGAATTTTGACTTTTTTTCTACACATGCTATTAAGATTTTAGATCATTTGAACAAGAATTGGCCAAGTCATTAGATTACGAAATTATATCAATTTTTATGAAACACCCCGTATATCTCAAAAGAGAATTTTTTGAATACCCTGTAATGTGGTTTCTGGGATATCTTAAAGATTTTCTTTGTTTATGATTATTCTTATTGTCTGTGATATTACCGGTTGAGTTTTTTTTAACTTTAAAACTTCAAGACTTTAATTCACTTGATTATATACAATGGTTGTTAGAGTTGCTGTAGGAATAAAAAAAATAATACCTCGTGGTGTAATGGTTAAAGCGATGGACTGCGGAATCGTAGTAAGCGAGTTCGTACTCCAGTCGCGCTTTTACGTTCACTTTCGGGCAAATACCTTTGGGAAAGGTATGAACCCCCTTATCCTCCCAGCTATGGGTTAAATAGTACCACTACTGTTCTCTAGGAGAATGGTTTCGGCATTAAATAACCTACAAAGGTTGATATGCCATTAATCAAAGAAACCGAACCCGAAAAAATAATAATAGGTATATTTAAGCACAGACTGCATTTGAACTCAAATAGAGACGCTTAAGTTTTTTTTGTGTGTTTTTGTAATAACTGCCCTCTGACTTTACCATTACTCCATTGCCCTTTTCTGTTCCATTCGTTTTCTTCGCTAACAAGGTTTTTTTACGTGTATAATAATGTGCCATTCAATGGAAGAGAAAAAGTATTTAAACATGGAATTTTGTGTTGTTTCAACACATGCTTTTAAAATTTAATCGTTTGAATGAGAATTGTTCTCAGATTACGAAATGATATCAATTTTTCTGAAACAACCTGAAAAAAAAAAGGAATTTAAACTTAAAGGCTGCAGTACAGCACTTTAGACTCACCGCTCTCAAACATTTTCAGGGTTTGTTAAATAATCAGAAATTACATCTGCTATTTATTTGAATGTGATAAAAAGGTTTGTTTTTGTTTTATGTTTTAACTATATTCATTGAACAATTTATGGCAATTTACCTATGAAATATAATAAAATGGGGAAAAAACTGAATTTATAAAATTATGTAATCAAATAACAATACACAGTTTTTCATTAAATATTATACAAAGAAAAAAAAATTAGTTTTACATATCAACACTTGTTAGGTTATCAAATAAGGATTTCTGTCTTACTATAAATTCTAAGATATGTAGTTTCTAATTACTAATAACAAAAATAATTATTAGCAATTATAGCGAAAAAGTAACTCTTTTAATACCAATAATTCATACAAAATTATATGGTTTCACGTAATTATTCGTCATTGGCCAAGTGGGTAGAATGTTCGCCTAATAGTCCGGGAGACCTGGGTTCAATCCTAGGTCGTATCATACCAAAGACTTTAAAAATAGTACTTGATACCTCCTTGCTTAACACTCAGCAATATACGGTACGTATCAAGAGTAAAGTGGAGCAATCCAGGGAAAGGAGTAGCCCCCCTCCCCTACACTTCGGTGTAGTAGCTATTGAAAAGGGAGCCTTCTGGTCGCCAACTTTACTTTTATTACATATTAGTTTATTCATAGTTACATATTTCAAGTATTTGAAGCAATCATAACTTCCTGGCAGCAACACCCCACAAGACACCAACTGTACGGCCACCTGCCCCCTATCACGAAAACTATTCAAGTTAGACGAACCAGACATGCAGGACACTGCTGGAGAAGCAGAGATGAACTCATAAGAGATGTACTCTTATGGATCCCCACACATGGCCGCGCAAAAGCAGGACGACCAGCTCGAACGTACATTCAGCAGCTATGTGAGGATACAGGATGTTGTCCTGAAGACCTACCTAGGGCGATGAACGATAGGGAGGAGTGGCGAGAGAGGGTCAGGGATATCCGTGCTACCAGCGCGATATGATGATGATGATAACTTCAGTTAACTATTATTGATACAAATAATTCGTACACCGTTTAGTGGTTTCAAGTATCCTATTTATTTTCAAACAGGTCAATTTAACCCATACCCTAACAGGTATGACGACTCAGGGTCATCGTAAACTTAGGACAGTAATGGTTTCAAGTAGTTATACCAATTTAATTAAAATCTTTTATTCGCACACTGTTAAAGGTTTTAAGCATTTTAAGCAATTATGTTTTTTAACTGATTATAACAATCAGTTGGAAAAATTATAATTATTCTTAATACAAAATATTTGCACGCAGTTTTGGGGGTTTCAAGTATTCTTATTAGCAAGAATTTTCAAAAAAAGTCGACTCGATCCATAGATGGGACCTTGACAAGAACTTCAACTTCTGGTCAATAAGAACCTAGAAGTTCTGGCAATAAAGGGGTTTACAGCAACTCCTAAGAGTTTCAGAAACGGAACCTCACCATCAGAATCCTTTTCGCGTCATACCCGAACCCGGCTTTTTAGTTGGGTCGTCTGGCATTCGTGCCGGGTGGAGTATCAATGAGTAATGGCAGACTCAAGTCTAAAAAGACCCTGGCTTCGGCTGGGCCACCTTCGGGGGCAGGTGAGCTGCATTGATAGCATTGTATAACACTGGACTCTTTAGTTCAGTTCAAACTATAATTAGGCATCCGTGCCGGACTCACGTTATATATCGAGAGAGTACTTATCCAGCTGCAGGCTCATCTGGCTCAAATTACACAAAGTGAGTCGATGACCAGCATAACCCCCATTATAAGTTTAACTTCGTGTCATTAACCTTGTGTCAGGTCCTGTCGGGTAGGAGGCAGTGACATTTATCGCATACCCAAAACACCCTTTTTTGGGGGGAGGGTCTTATTCTTGTGCAGGGGGTATAGTCAGCATATACTGACGGGGCGGACTTTATTGTGAGCAATGTTATATTTTTGTAAGATCTTGAAGTGGTTACCATTTTGGAACAATTCAGAGTGTGTATTGTTGTAAATTGTTTGGTTTGTTTTGCTTTGGTTTTATGGCATATCAACCATTATTGGTTATTTAATGCCCAAAAGTCCAGTTGATTGGGGCTGTAGAATACACCGACTGCATCTCTGCAGAGGGTAAGACTCCCCCAACGAGTGTTCTCGATATATCCCTAAACAATCTGATGGCGAGGTTCCAGTGATACTGGAATTTTGGAGAATGCAGAGTACCTTTCATTGTCATTGCTCCCAGGTCCATTCTGGTCACAACTAGCAATAAACCCAGTCAGCTAAATCGACTGAATCTTAGCAGAGTGTCCTGGATATGATATTAAACCATCTGATCGTGAGGCTCCAGCCTTGGAGCTTTGGGGAATGTGGAATACCTCTTTATTGTCATTGCTCCTAGCTCCACTCTGACCAGGAGTAGTAGTACCTGACAGGGTTCTATCTCTGGGTGAAATAGAACTGTTTGACATTTAAATAGTTAAATGGTTACAAGTATTGCTATGTATCACTAACAATTCAATTAAGCATCAGTCATTTGCTTACACACAGTTAAATGATCAAACAGTTCTATTTCTAACAATTCAATTTAGCATAAGTCATTTGTTTGCACTCAGTTTAAATGTCAAACAGTTCTACTCGACCCATAGATAGGACCCTGTCAGGTGCTACCACTCCGGGCCAGAGTGGACCTGGGAACAATGGCAATGAAGTGATACTCCGTATTCCCCAAAGCTCCAGTATAACTGGAGCCTTGCCATCAGATAATTTCAGTCACATTCAGGACACTCATTGAAAGGGGTATTACATATCTGCAGAGATACAGTTGGTATTTTCTACAGCCCCAGCCGACTGCGCGGTATAAATTTGTGTAAGATGATATAAAGAGTGAAAGTGGTGTGTGTGTATGTAGAAAAGTTCTTTATGGTATGTACATATGTGTGAAATAACTAAAATGTAGTCACCTACTTAAGAAAAGTTCCTTGTAGTTATTGGTTGAGTGTGAAGCTTTTATATTAAATATTATATTGAATAGTATGTAATGGGGAGTTTGCTACTGTTATAAAGCCAGGCTCCTTGTAGGCGTTTTTATTTGCTACGGCATTCTATAGAAAATAAAGTTAGTCGTCTTTGCGTCATTACATTTATACCCGAATGGGTTGCAATGGTAAATGAAATCGTTAGTTTCTACTATTCGTGTGAAGGGTCTGTTGCAGACAACTGCCGATAATTTAGTTGTATAAATGGCTATAAACAAGAGCAAGTAATTAGATAGAAAGCAAGAGCAAGTATCCGTACAAGATTTTGAAAGTATCCTAAAATTTTAATATATAAATAGCTCTATCTTGGATTTTGAGCACTGTTACGAGAAAGATTATCAGACAACCTTAACTCGTAATTAATATTTTCCAATATATATATATATATATATATATATATAGAGAGAGAGAGAGAGCAGGGCCCATAAATAAGTATACTCTTGTTATGTCATTTAATGCAGAAGTCAGGTCTTTCATTTTTGCAAGCAATTAAATTATTTCTATTTCTATTTATTGATAATCATTCGCAAACAACGATAACTCCGAATAAATATTCTTAATCCCAATAATTTGCATAGTAATATAGTTTCTTGTATTTCTATCTAATACTAATGATATACAATCAGTATGGTCTCTGATAACTTTTCCTTTTTAATAAACAATCATTATTTGTTAACCATAATATATTTAGTCGTTCCTATTAAATTGCATTCTCAATGTTTTAAGAGCCAATGTTAAATAATTTTAAACAGGTAAACACTTCATATTTAGAGAATTAATTTTTATTTATTGCGGACTTTTCATATTTAATTACACTCAGAGCAAATATGGTTATTTTAAAGATTATCTCAGATCAATTTGATCCATAGATGGGACGCTAACAATACCACTCCGGTCAAAGTAGACCTGGTGGTAATGGCCATGAAAAGGTAACACCATACTCCCCAGAACTGGGGCCTTAATATAAGATAGTCTGATTATTTGCAAGTAACTATATGGTTGGTTGACTTTTCGGCATGTCACCTCTTGTTGGGTTATTTTATGCCAACGTCTGCTTTGATTATTATAGTTTCCAATTATATAGGGTACAAAAATATACAGAAGCGAGTATAAAGATCAGAACGATGTTAAGAAAAGTCTAAACGTGAAATAACTTTTTATTTCAAAGCTTTATAGAACATTTTATCAAGGAAAAATAAGGATATAAAGGTAAATTATATAATTCCAAAATATAAAACTCAATAAACTTATTTTGATAAAGTTATCAGAATAATTAAATAACAAATAAAATAGATGATCAAAAACATCAGAACGATTAACAAAACCATACTATTCTAATGGATACATCATATCTAAATGAAAATAGCGTTCATAATTCATAAGTACTTGATGTGTAGAACTTTACTTTCAATAACAGCTTGACATCTTTTGCTGCATGAGCGAATTAATGTCTTGCATTCATCAACGGATATTTTCTTCTATTCTCCTTTCAAATTCGTCCATAGTTCTTCAACGTTTCTTGGATTCTTTTCCTTAGGTTTTTCGTTTAGTAACTTCCAAACATTCTCAATAGGATTCAGGTCTGGGCTTTGAGCAGGCCACTCCATAACACTAACATTCTCAGAAAAAATGTTTTAACAGACTTCGCTGTGTGACACGGAGCGTTATCTTGCATAAATACAGTTGGTTGATTGATTGCATTTCTCAAATTAGGTACATGTTTCTTGAATATCTCTTTGTATTCAGTTGCGTTAATTGTACCGTGTAGCCTGACAAGAAGTCCTGTACCAGCCTCAGAAATCATGCCAAACACCATCACACTTTCTCCTCCAAATTTAACGCTGCTTTTAGTGTACTGAGGCGAATATCGTTCCCTAGGACTGCGTTGAATGAACCTTCTCCTGTCACAACCAAACAGGTTAAACTTTGACTCATCCCTGAAAGGAACACAATGCCACTGTGCTCCAGTCTATATGGCGTGTTCAGAAGCAAATTTCAATCAGCTCATTTTGTTCTTTTTAGAAATGTAAAGCTTCGTAGAAGCTACTCTACTGTTCAAATTTATTTCATTAAGTCTTCTGGAAATAGTGTGCCTTGATATTTTAATGCCAAGGTTAGCATTAGATCTTTTAGAGATAGCAGTTGCTGTCGCCAATCGATCCTTTTTTGATTCATTATCAATCCATGTCTTCCTTTGCAGCAGTTTTCATGCCAGGTGGTTTCTTGGCTTCACATGACCCAGTTTCCTCAAGTTTTCTTAAAATACTCAACAACACTTTTAGATTTACCCACAGTTTTTTGAAATATCCCCAATCGAGAGTTTATTTTCATTACGTAACGTGACTATCAGTTTTCTAAGTTCCAATAATTTCACAGATTTTTTCACCGTATTTACAATGCAAGAGCCAGTGAAGAGTCGGTGTAATTTAGTCAAATACCCTATTTTATATTCTTAAACTAAATTTTTTTTTAATAATACAAAATAATTATTAAATTTTACGGATTTATTTATGTTTTTGATCATCTATTTTTTTTCAAATGTTATATAATTATTCTTATAGCTTTATCAAAATAAGTTTATTGAACTTTATATTTTGGAATTATATAATTTACCTTTATATCCTTATTTTTCCTTGATAAAATGTTCTATGAAGTTTTAAAATAAAAATTAAAATATTTCACATTTAGACTTTTCTTCACATCGTTCTGATCTTTATGCTTGCTTCTATATCTTCAATCATTTTAAACAGTTTGTTTATTTGTTTGGGTTTTATGGCATATCAACCTTTGTAGGTTATTTAATGCCAAATCAACTTTTATTAATATAAACAGTTCTATTTCAAATAATTCAGTTTAGCATGTGTACACAGTTTAATTGTCTAACACATTTCTATTTCAAACTATTCAGTTAAGTCAAACAATTTAGTCCGGCATAAGTATAGTTCTTATTTGCACAACTTAAATGTCAAGACAGTTCCATTTCTGACAATTCAGTTTAGCGTAAGTACAGTTTCAATGTCAAAAACAGTTCTATTTCAAGCTATTCAGTTTAGAATACAAAAACAGTTTCATTTTAAACAATTCAGTTTAGCATAAGTACGTTGTTTAAATGTCAAAACAGTTCTATTCCAAGCAATTCAATTGAGCATAAGTATGCATTTTAATTCTATTGGAACTATAGATAGAACCCTATCAGGTGCTACCACTCCGGGCCAGAGTGGACCTGGGAGCGATGGCAATGAAGGGGTACCTCGTATTTCCCAAAGCTCAAGCATTACTGGAACCATGTCATCAGAATGTTTAGTGTCATATATCAGGACACTCGTTGAGGGGGGTATTACCCCTCTGCAGAAATACAGTCGGTATATTCTTCAGCCTCAGCTGACTTAGCCACATTTTAAACAGGTAACCTCAGCCAGATCTTTTTGATCCAGAGATAGGGCCCCTAACAGGTACTACTCCTCAGGGTCAGAGTGGACATGGAAGTAATTGCAACAAAAGGGCGACTCCTCCTACTCAGAACTCCAAACCAGGCGCCTCAACATCGGATGCTGTTTTGTATCATACCCAGATTACTTAAAGCGTAAGAGATTTCAAACTTTTTTTTATTATTTTTATACGCATGTATCCTTATAATGAGCGCATTGAATGTGACTATTGCCACGTGGTTAAAACATTTAATAATTTGGCGCCATGATTCTCGACACTGCTTACATTATTTCATATAACAATATTAATAGCACGGTGTAATAACATTTAAGAACTATAGATTTGGGGGTAAGTTGGGGAGTAATAACCAGCCACCAAATAGTTCCCCGTCCCCCTGTAAGAGACTAACAGACTTTTTTCTCAATACAGCATTACTACGAGACATCGGTATAATTAGACGCCGTATTTTTTTAAACATTATATCATTGTAAAGGTCATTCGTATTTGCTGCTTTATTACGTCGGTATTAGCTTCAACTCTGGTGTAAGTCTGTTGAGTAACAAAGGTTAAATAAAAAAAAAAAAAAAAAAAAAAAGAAATATGAATACTTGTTCAGAATATTGATTGATTCTTTTTAATGGCTTGCTAATCCGTCCATGATTATTTTATGCCAAGAGGTTAAGAAATCACGTTCATTCTACGCTGATATTTACATGTTTTGCATAGTTATTCAAGAGTCATTTTTTGTACACGGTGCTATCAATTACGAATTATGTTTAAACGGATCTCTTTTGCCTATAGATAGGAATCTAATGGGTACTACCACCGGATCAGAGCGGACTGGGAATAATGGCGATAAAGGGGTACTCCACATTCCTCAGATCACCAGAACTGGAGTCTTACCATCAGATCCAGTTAAGTGTCATATCCAGGATATATCTCTTTGGTGTGTGTGTGTGTGTGTGTGTGTGTGTGTGCCGGAATCTCAACCATCTGGAATCGGTATAAAGTTATCCTTGCTGATAGAGCGACCAGATGAAAGTATGTTTCAGTCATCCTAATCATTTTACTGAATACTTACATTTTACAAACCACGTCTACAACTCGCAATAAACCCAGTCGGCTAGGGCAGTGGCATAAATCGACAATCTCAGCAGTGTGTCCTGGATATGAGATCAAACCATCTGAGGGTTCAGCCCTGGAGCTTTGAGGAATGTGGAATACCCCTTTATTGCCATTGCTCCCAGCTCCTGATAGGGTCCTATCTACGAGTCAAATAGAACTGTTTGACATTTAAACTGTGTGTAAACAAATGACAGTTTGATTAAATTGTTAGTGATACAAACAATACTTGGAACAATTTAACTGTCTGCTAACGAATGAGTAATAGAATTATTAGTGTTGAATAGGAATACTTGAAACTCTTGAACCGTGTGCATAAATTGAGTTGTTAGTATTGCATATCGATACTTGAAACCATTTAACAGTGTGCAAATAAAACTATTTATGTTAGATGGCAATATTTGAAACCATTTAAGTGAGTGCAAACAAAACATTACTACTAAATAAAACTATTCGTGTTAGAATACTTTAAACCATTTATCTGTGTGCAAATAAATTACTTATTTTAAATCAAATTCTTGGAAATACAACTATTTGATCTTTCAACTGTGTGTAAACTGATGACTGATGTTTAATTGAATTCTTAATGATACATAACAATACTTGGAACCATTTAACTGTCTGCTAACGAATGAGTAATGTTGAAGAGAATTATTAGTGTTGAATAGGAATACTTGAAACTCTTGAACTGTGCATAAATTGAGTTGTTAGTATTGTATATCGATACTTGAAACCATTTAACTATATATGTTAGATAGCAATATTTCTAACCATTTAAGTGAATGTAAACAATCGATTAATACTTAATAGAACTATCCGTGTCAGAATATTTGGAACGATTTAACTGTGTGCAAACAATAGTAATACTTGTGAACAAACAGATTAGCTCTGACTCATTTAAAAATAAATATACCTACAAACTATTCACTTACAAGTATAACCATTCAACCGTGTGCAAACAAATGTGGTCTGACTCGTTTAAAAATGTTATCTACAAAATATATTTACAAATCGTATATTCAATATATACGAACAGGATTTGGCATTAAATAATCTACAAAGGTGGATATGCCATAAAACACAATAAACCAACCGATCACCTCGCAATAATTCACTCACTCTCTACATTTCTTTAGTCTTTCCCTCCTTCTGAATCACCCCCTGATGATGACTTTCAACCAATTGCCGATATAAAATACGTAATAGATAATTTCGTGAGAAAATTGTTATACTGAATTTTCAAATCCTGTTCGAAAAGTAAATCTTACTGAAACGCACGACTCTCAAACGACTTTTCTATTGCACACGGCAGAACAATTTTCGAGACTAATATTTTCCTAAAATTTGATGATTTCTCCCTCGCTCTGACCATGTTTCTCCCCAGAGAAGGGTAAAATGTACTTTAATATTTCAGTAGCTTTCACTTGAAGATCAAAAGCTGAAAAGTAGAAATAACCCAATTTTATATACATTTAACAAAACATTCTTAATAAGAACGTTCATAAAATCTACATCGGCTTGTTTCAAAGACGTATTCTGGTTGAAGGGTGACTGAAATTATAGAAAATTAACTCACACAAAAGAATATGAGAAATTTCGTGATGTGGTTTCTTTGTTTAATGGCATATCAACCTTTGCAGGTTATTTAATGCCAAATCTATTCTTCTAGAATAACAGTAGTGGTACTACTTAACCCATAGCTGGGAGGATAAGGGGGTTCATACTTTTCCCACGAGTATTTATCCGAAAGTGAACGTAATAGCGCGACCGGAGTTCGAACTCGCTTATTATGATTCCGCAATTTTAAACCAAGGGCACCCACTTCGTGACGTGAGAAGGGGTATATTTGACAACTCATATTAGCGTGAAGGGTGTATCAAAGATGACAGCCAACATACACATATAGGAAATCATAGAGGTTTAGTTTCTTTGTTTAATGGCATATCAACCTTCGTGGGTTATTTAATGCTATCCTTGGATATGAACAGCAGTGGTACTATTAAAAACATAGCTAGGGAAAAAGAGTTTCATGTCTTTCCCAAGGGTATTTGTCAGAAAGTGAACGTAATAGCGCAACTGGAGTTCGAACTCATTTACTTCAAGGCCCCAATCCAGCACTTTAGACATTATACCACGGCGACTCACCCTGAAAATGTTTGAGAGCGGATTGTTAAATAACTAGATATTATATTTGCACCTGTGGAGGTACCTGTGGTGTAATGGTTATCGTCGTAGGAAATGGACACGGCGACACGAGTTCAACTCCTAGACGAGACTGATTGCATTTCACATAGAACTAATACCCTTGGGAAAGGTATGAATCCAATTATTCTCCCTCCAGCTATGGGTAAATAGTAGGGCAGACTAGGTTCTTCAGTCTTGGTGAGGTAACTAGTCTAGGAGAAGGAAAACTCTGAATTCAAACCTGTTAAACGCCGCTTAAAAATTGACCTTGTGTCATATCCAGCCCGAGCGGAGGGGTTGGTAAATATGGATATTATATTTGCAATTTATTTGAATGTGATAGAAAAGCTTACTTTTGTTTTATGTTTTAATGATATTTATTGAATAATTTATGGCAATTCCCCCAGGAAAGATAAGATACGGTTAAGAAACGAAATTTATCAAAAGTGAAAATGAAAAAAAAATTAATTTATCCAAAGTAAAAAAGAAAATTAACGAAAATTTGAAACTGAAAATTTGTCTCTTCCCTCCATTATGTGCTAATTCACTTGGCCTAATAAGTAGAGTGTTCGCCAATGGTCCGGGAGACTGGGGTTCAATCCCCGGTCGAATCATACCAAAGACTCAAAAAATGGTACTTGATGCTGCCTTGTTTAACACTCAGCGTTATAAGGTACTAATCAAGGGTAAAGTGGTCCATAGAAAGAAGTAGCGCCTTTCCCAACACTTCGGTGTAGTAGCTATTGAAAAGGGAGCCTTCAAGTCACCCTAGACTAAGGTTGCTAACTTTTTATATCGATCATTTTGATGAGAGAAAAAGCAGTCTATGATCTGAGTACAGATTAGCATTACAAGAGGTGGCAATCACGTTCCCCTCTTTCACTTTAGGCCTGCTTTGCTCATTCCCCAAGACGTATCGGCACTTTGAGACCTTAAATTTGAGGCCCCTGACTTATACTTATGCCATCAATTTTTTTTTTGTCGGTACCACTAAAACGACGAGGCCTATTGATAACACAAAGACTATCTGTGACATAGATTAGGAAAGGTTGAAATCGTCAGACATTTGTACAATGAATTATTATCTTTATGAAAATTTTCTGTGTTTTTATCTCACAAATCACTTATTCACATTTTTCCGATGGCCAATTCTATGTTGGTTATTCTGGAGATGAATCCCAAACAACCTCAGGCCTATCGGCTGGGGCTGTGGAATACACCGACTGCATCTCTGCAGAGGGGGCAAGACTCCTCAACACCAACAGAGAGTGCCCTGGATAGGGCATTAAACCATTTGATAGTGAGGCTCCAGTCTACGAAATTTAGGGAATGTGGATTAGCCCCTTCTTTGCCATTGCTCCAAAGTCCTCTGTGACTGATGTTAAATTTTGACTGTTATATAACAATACTTGAAACCATTTAACTGTGCGCAAAATAGAACTCAGGCTCGTTTAAGAATGTTATCTACAAAATTTGTTTACAAATCATATATATATCAAATATATATATATGAATAAAGAGGATTTGGCATTAAATAACCTACAATGGTTGACATGCCAGAAACCATCACATTCTATAGAACTACATCAATTTTTTCGGCGTGGGCATCAGAATATTTTTACAATAACAGCTTTTTGCCGTGTTCACACACACACACATATATATATATATATATATATTCACGCAGTGATCAAAATTCAAATCCTGATCGAGGCTGTTTGCATTCAACATAGTATTGATACTCTCTGGAAAGGTATGGATCCAAGTATTCTCCCTCTAGCTATGGGTAAATAGTAGGAGGGACTGGGCTCTTGAATCTTAGCAAAACAAATGGTCTAGAAGAAGAACTCTGAATTCAAACCTGAGATAAACACCGCCAAAAATTTGACCTTTTATCGCATTCAAATCCTATATATATATATATATATATATATATATATATATATATAGAGAGAGAGAGAGAGAGAGAGAGATCACTTGTTTGGCTGTTAAAACTAATATATTAAAGTACATATCTAAACGGTTTAGTCAAATGTAAATATATTTTCCCAGGAAATGCCAGATATTCCTGTTAGTAACTGACAAGAACTTTCTCTCGTAAAAAAAAAAAAAAAAAAAAAGAAAAAAAAAAAACACTGAAGGAAATGACTGAAATTCACTTGTCTGGATCTGCCCTGTCAACAGGGCTTATAATTCGCTGACTTTATCCATTGCAGAGAGGGTAAGACTCCCTCCAAAAGGGGTGTCCTGGATTTGGTTTGCTTGGGGTTTATGGCATATCAACCATTGTAGGCTATTTAATGCCAAATCCTCTTTATACATATATATATTAATGTATGATTTGGTTGGGTTGTGTTTTATGGCATATCAACCATTGTAGGTTATTTAATGCCAAATTCATTCTAACAAAGTTAAATGGTTCTAAGTATTGCTCTGTATCACTAACAATTTAATTAAACATCAGTCATTTGTTTACACACAGTTTAATGTAAAAACAGATCTATTTTAAACAATTCAGTTTGGTATGAGTACGCAGTTTACATGTCAAAACAGTTCTATTTCAAACAATTCAGTTTAGCATAGGTACACCGTTTATTTCTATTTATCCCATAGATAGGACCCTATCAGGTTCTATCACTCCGGGCCAGAGTGGACCTGGGAGTAATGGCAATAAAGGGGTACTTCGCATTCCCCAAAACGCCAGTATTACTGAAACCTCACCATCAGATTGCTTAATGTCATAACAGGACACTCGCTGGAGGAGTCTTACTCCTTTGCAGAGATGCAGTCGGTGTATTCTGCACTCCAGCCGACTAGGCCGAAGGTATCCTGGATATGAAACTAAACTGCATTTGATTGAGGGGCCCCACCTCAAAAATGAGAAGCACGCACTTTTTTATTCTGACAAAAAGTGGTAATAACTGTTAGGGTCCTATCGGTCTATTTCAAAATTATTCGTATCCGATTCGACCGTGCAAAAAAAAAAAATCTATGCAAAAAATGTAAATACAAACGTACAATGAACACGATTCCCTAACCTATGTGCATAAATAACTCTACACGAGTTGACATGCCGTTAAAACCATTCAACAAACCTAACTTAATTCCTGTGAGGATACCCAACATTATAGCCAGACTAAGAAAATATCGATCTATCTCTAGTAGAATAGGAACTTGCGTCCTCACTTTTCATCTTGAACATTGGTCAGAGATAAAAGTTCCCCGGCTTCAATTCCAGAATCTACTGTGTTAAATTATAGTCCTCACACCAAGATAAAACAAAAACAAGCTCATTGTACTAAACCACTTATCTACCAGTTCCCAAGTTTGCTCTTTTACCTTCAGATGTTGCCAAGGATCCCCCCAGCTCCTTATTACTCCTTTTGGGGTGTTAAGCATCTCATGTGAGCCCGCCTTGCATTTTATTGTGTGGAATGTCTTCATTTTGTGTATATTTTCGGCATGTCTCCGGCTGTCTACCTCCACAAACTAATTTCTGTTTCTTGTCTTTTTGACAGTCCAAGAGGTCGCTCTGCTTGTTATAACCTGAAAGGAGATAATTTGGCTTGGCAGGTTTCTTCCAAAGATTCAAGTACAATGAATTTTGGGAATTCTACTGCATCATTCTCTGAACTATACTCAGATTTCATTGTTTTGTTGTTGTTTTTTTTAAGCTATAAGTTGTGTTTGTTCTTCGCTGGTTCAGTGCTCCACCACGAAGTCCAACTTAATTTAAGAATTTACCAAGATGGAAAACCATTTGCTTTGGTTGAGACAGGGATATACAACCAGTATACTCGAACTGGGAGTAGAATTTCGAGCCTCTTCCAATTACAGGTTTTTAATAGACAATAATTATTGCTGTGCAATCCAATAGTGGTCAAAATTCTCTTCTCTCAACGCATTTGACTCTCGGTCACTGTCTTCTAGTGGCTTTAAGATAAAATATTGTTTGTAATTTGCCACAAGGTGCAGATTAAAAAATACGGTCAAGACTAAACATGAGTTAGGGTTTGACACGACCAGCCTATTGATCGGATCGGGCTTGTTCAACCGCCCGTCTAGCTCAGTAAGGGCCAAAGTGGAGTGTTACAAGTCACTTGACCACTCGGTTGCTGAGTCAAGAACTGTTCAACCACTAGGATCCCATCCTTAAACATTACGAGTCACCACCCACTACCCCTCTGTACAGGTACAGTCGGCGTATTCTACAGTCTCAACAGGGCAATCCCCAATGATACCTGCATCAGAAAAATAAGGTCTAAAAAAGTTCAACTTCGAGTTACTTTTTTCCTGAACTGATTACGAGAGGGTATGATTTGAAAAATATCCACCCACCCCCCACCAACCGGCAATACTGGAACTGACTAAAGTGTACATTCGGATCCATTTAATGTGGAATTTTTCGTCAATAATAATAATCTAATTTTATACATTAAAATCCTGTTACAATGGATAAGAATCAAAATTTCAGTAATTGTATTTTAACTAATTGTTTCTTTTTAAAAATGTATACTTACATTCGTATTAAGTATTTTTTTAAAGACATACCATAATATATTACAAAAAGGGATATTTCAGAATTAAGCATTTTTATAAAATTAGTTTAAAATATTATTCTTTTATAATGTTTTCTATCATGAAAATATGACCTGGGGAATGTGATATACTCCTTCACTAACATTACTCCCAGATCCACCTTGATCCGGAGTGGTAGTACTTGTTAGGGTACCATGAATGGATCAAAAAGACCTGTTTAAAAATTATTCGTATACGATAGGACCGTGTGCAAAAAAATCCTAAGAACCTACACAGCATTATAAACAACTGTACAATGAACGCGATTCCCTAATCTCCAGGCATAGAATAACCATAAGCTGGTTGACATGCCATTAAAATCAATCAATCAAACAATTTAACTTGTCTGATACTTGGCCACAAGTGTGGTGCAGCCAGTGAAAATTGAACCAACGAATCACTTGTAAACTAGTTTTATGTGTTTTAAACAAAATGGTGCAATCTTATTAAATAGCAAGCCTCTAAAATTAGTTGACCAGATCGTATATGTCGGTAGCAATATCTTATCTATTGAAAGTGTTGGTAACATACACATAGAAAAGGCATGGACTACTGTTGACAGGTTAACAACTATATGGAAATCTGATCTGATAAAATAAAACGAGAATTCTTCCAAACAATAGGACCATAGAACACGGATTTAAATTTTCAAAAAAGAAAATACTAATTTGCCAACTTCAAAGACTACACTATAACCCGGAACTAAAACAAGACAGCAGTCATTCCCCTTGTTGATCAATATAAATATTTAGACGTATCGGAGAGGAAATTTGACACATAAAACAACTCCAGATGAATATAACAAAATAACACAAATAGATGGGGGAACTGACAAACAAACATTGCTTAATCTGTACTGAACTTTGACCAGATCCAAATTGAACTATGGATCTCCGGCACTTCAAGAAACACGTATCAGAAGAAACTAAATACCATCTACAACAAAGGACTACGACTTGTTTTTTTTTTTTTTTCAACATTTCCTCAATCGAAAACTTATACAACAAAAAAAATCATCTCAAAGACCTCTTTGAAAATACAAATATAAAAAACATCAATATTTTTAAAAGAAGTCAAACGTTTTTTTTTTTGCGAGGGTCATTCAATATTTCCCCAACCAAAAACTTATACACCAAAACCCTTGAAACTCCAAAATCACTAAAAAGATACCAACTTTGCTTTAATATTACACAAAACTTCATTCATTCCTAAACAACTCTGCATTTTTACTGTCTTCCAACCACAACAGAAAGAATTATTTAAACGAAAGAAAACATCATTTTTTAGACTCCCTATCTATCTCTTCGCCTCACTGAAAAACGAAAGCATGGCCAACCCTTTAATAACCAAATTATTAAACAGAATAAACACTTTATGCTATAAAACATCTTCTGCTGGTTCCCGAACCACATTGGTATCCATGAAAACGGAAAGGCTGATAAGGCACCAAAAACTCCTTAAAAATAAACATTTCAAATTCAAGTGTATACCATACAGACTTTAAAGTACATGCGTTTTAAACAAAAGGCGCGTGTTTTGGAACTAATTCCGAAACAACAAACGAAACCAATCCTCGGGGAATGGCTTCAAAATATTAGACTCTTTTGGAAAGTCATACAATCAAGAATTAGAATAGGTCACACAAACATCACCCTTTCATTCCTCCTAAAAATTGAAGATCCTTCCCAGAAGACATATACAGTGAAACATTTCCTAATAGACAGCATTGAACTGGCCCCTACACGCCAAAAATACTACCAAGTAAATAATCGCAAAGACCTCTTTGAAAATACAAATATAAAAAGAATTAATAAACTTTTTAAAAAGTCAAACTGTACTATAAATTATAACTTTAGAAGCGTGTATACATTCATGCATGAGCACTACACACACAATTATTTATGTCATCTAACTGTAACCTCTATCTTACAAAATATCCTTAAAAAATAAAAAAAGGAAGATAAAAACGAAATCAAAAGAATTACGATATTGACGCTTAATAACCCATTAGGAGTTGATGTGCTGTATAACACAAATCAAATGGTTGCCTTGTTAGTACTACTGTATGGTTGCTCCACTTGGGCTCAAACGAAACGTCTGAAGAAAAAACTAGATGGCTACTACACAAAAATGATGCATGTTGTTTGAAACAAATTCTGGAAGCAGCACCCAACAAAACAGTTATCCGGCTCTTTACCTCCCATCTTACAAACCATCCACCAAGTAAGGTTTGGTTTAGTTTATTTGTTTAATGGCATATCAACATTCGGGAGTTATTTAATGTCCAAGCCATCCTTGTAAAAGGACAGTAGTGGTATCATTTAGATAATAGTTGGGGGATAAGAGAGTTCATGCCTCTCCCAATGGTATTGTTCCAAAAGTTAATTTAATAGTGTAACTGGATTTCGAACTCGACAACAACGAAGTCGCAATCCAGTACGTTAGCCAAAACACGAGGACTCGTCCATCAAAGCAAGACATGCTGGAGAAGGATGAACTCATAAGCGACGTTCTATAGACTCCTATACAAGGACATGCCAGTGCTGGCTGACTCGCAAAGACTTAGTCATTAGCTTTGTGCGGACAGTAGATGCCATCTGGAAGACTTGCCAGGAGCGATGACCAATAGCCAGAGAATCAAAGGAACCCATGCTGTCGACACACCTTCATGATGACAGTCACTTGTATCTCAGCTCATTTAAATATTTCTGACAAATACGGTCTAAGGATGTCCGTAGTTTGGTGTAGTATCAAATAAGGATCATTAATAGATTCATGGGAACTAAACTAATTTGAGACAGTCATCAATGTAATTAGCGTAGTGGAGAGGGTGACTTGTAGCGCGTGACTGAATTTTGGGATTAACTAGTGGGTAGAGTGTTCGCCAATCCCAGCTCGAGTCATACCAAAGACTTGAAAAAAATGCTACTTGATGCTGCTTTGTTTAACACTCAGCATTATAAAGGTACGTATAAAGTGGAGCAATCCAGGGAAAGGAATAGCGCTTTCCCCTACACCTCGGTGTAGTAGCTATTGAAAAGGGAGCCTTCGGGTCGCCAACTTCACATTTTTTTATTTAAGATTCCGAGGACAAGTAAGGAGAATCAGTGAAATGATAACCTTCAAACACACCACAAAGTAAAAGAAGCAGGGGCAGTTTGCAAGCAAAAGCCCTGAAATAAACAAGTGTTTCTGTATGAAATAGTCATTTATTAAGTTTAGCTTGGCACAAGTCCAGTAAGTAGCCAGTGAGAATCGAACATATTAACAGTAGTTTGTCATGAAAGCACGTTAATCATTACAGCAAACGACATGCCCACAAATTGGGATAAAAGGAAACTAGTTTTTGTACTGATGAACCTCACAGGATGCACCACTATGTCAGTTTTTAAGCAGAGTACAGCTGGCTTAACTTAAGAGTTTTCCTTATCCTAAACTGGTTGCCTAGTCTTGTCCTACTATTGAGAAGAGAAACGGATTTGTGCCTGCCCCCATTCTCTCTCTCGAGATTTCTTTTAGACACACAGGCCACCTATTACTTATAGTTACATGTTGTTTCTCGGTGATCCCCAATTTAAATATTAACTAAACTCATTACTGCTTCGGTGATCTAACGGAAACCCGTGCTTACAGCGTGACTTGAACGGCATAACATTTTCAACGTATTTGTGTCACGCTGCTGCCACAACGCCTATTATATTGAGGAATGTCTCAAATTAGTTTATTACCCAAAGATCTGTTAATAATCCTTATTGAGAGAGAGAGAGAGAGAGAGAGAGAGAGAGACACACACACACAAGGCGCAGAATAAAAATCTGGTGTGGCTGATTGTTTCTCCTGTAGATTTTAACACTAGTCTTGACTGTATAAAAAAAAAAAAAAAAAAATAAAGAAAAAAAGTCTACTACGGATCGTATCCGTGTGTGGGTTGTTGGGTATTATGGTTCGAAAGCTAAGCTGGTAGGCCAGCGTTAGCGAGTTCGCTATTTATCTTGATATTCGTGAATAAGTCTGGTAGCAACTGTTCCTAGCTGTTTGTACTGTAAAACTCAGTGTGACCTGTCACAAGCTACTTGGATAAATGAATATCGCTAAACCCTTCCCTTCGTGCTCCAAGAAATGCCATGAAGAGGAATTACACAGCATCTTTGGCTCAAAATTAAACTGAGTAACCACGATAACTATATTTAACTTAAGAAATTGCATAGTACCTATTAAAAATATTATTTCTATAGACACTTAATTCTGCCGATGATCAGACACCCATCCTGGAATCCAAATAGTTTCTTTCTTTTTGTGTTCGTCTTCAAGGCGAATTTGAATCTCGGGATTTTGATCAAAGCAGCACCTCCCAAATACACTATAGAGATAAGGTCAGTAGTTTGATGCATGCGCAATACTGGCTTTAAAAGATCGGCCATCTTTATCCTTGTATATACACAGACGTATGGGATCCCAGGTTAAACTGGGCTTATGTCAAATATAACTTTTACCGTAAGCAAGTCGCCTTACGGACATCATGTAATTGTAATTAAATGCAAAATTACCTGTTTTGAGGGAAGACGTGGATTTCTAGCTATGAAAATTAAGATATCAATGAGTCGAACATGTTAGGACTTTAATAGCTAACTCATCTCTAATCTAAGAAATACAAAAATGAAATATAAAACTTCTTTGCTTGAAAGTCAAGGTGATTATTTCCTGAAGGTAAAAAAAAAAAGATCAAATGTTATATTCATTTTATCCTTTCCTCATCTTTCAGCCAATGAAAAAAAAAAAAAAAAAAAGGTTTCTGACTTTGCACACATTAATTTTGAATATTTCATTTCTTTTATCAAAAACAATGAGTAACGGCAATAAAGGATAAACTGTTGTTGATATTCGAAGCCTCCTTTACATTTAATTGGGCTTCTCCAAGACAAAGGAAACGCGTGTTTGAATCATACCGAGAGCTTATCCATTTTCGGCTAGAGCAATTTCCTTGTCACCCTAAATCAATGGTTCTCAACTGGGGTCCATGATATTTTTGAAATCAATGAAGAAATGTTGCTTTTTACATATTTATTGTGTGTGAGTGAGTGAGAGTCCATTACTCAAGGAAAAAAAAAAAAACCGCAGTTTTATGTTACCGCATTTCCCGTTGAATCTAGTTTCAGCCGTGTCTCTAACTTACAATCAAAAGCTTACAACCAACTCGACTTTGTAGAAAGCGGTGATCTTCACTGATAACCTAAGAGTCAAATTAAACTAGCAAAGAATTGACCATAAGGCTCACATAGAATATAATAGTATATCTAAAAAAAAAAAAAAAAAATTTTAAAAAATCCTTGTATATTTATAACTTATTTTACACGGGAACATTTATTTTCCATAGAATTTAGTTAAAGCTTATGTACAATATTACTTAGGTTTCTACAATACATAAAATATTTTAATTCTTTTAAATACAATTCCTAATATTCAATTATAAAAAACGAATTTTTTTTAAAGCACTGAATAGTATTGGTATTTACCAAAGCAGAAATCAAAGGGGTCCACAGATAAAAAAGGTTGAGAACCACTGTTCTTAAGTGACAGCCTGTGAATTGAAAATAAAGATACAATAACGTTTGTTTTTGATAAAAAATTTCATTTAAACATCTTTCATTATTTATATTGTTTATCTCTTGACTTTAAAAATTAGCTAAGACTAAACTATTTTATCAAGCATATTTGAACTGCTTAAAACAAGTATTAAAGTCTAAACAATTTTGTCTTAATTCCTGATCACAGACAATCCCTTTTTTCAAGAATAACAATCTCCTTGCATTTCAATGGTCTTAATTCAATGCTGAAAACTAATCACAGATTAAACATAATACATCAAATAAATCTACTTTATCTCATTAAAAGGGAAAGTAGATTTTACAATATATTTTCATGCATTGGATATCAGATCTGCTGAAAGACTCCAAAGCAACTGCAGATAAAAACCAAAATACAATCATTCTCTTGTTATCTTCTTTCAGACTTCAGTTAAAATTTTCTGAGTAAACATTCTTTGATACGAGTTTTGCTTAAATATTGTAATAACAAAAAGAAGCAATATTTAAGTTTCAAATAGACAAGCATTTACTTTGATGATTCCTTAAATAACTTGTTATTAACAGATGATTGTTTAAGTCTGGTAAGACATAAGCAAATATCCTATCTACTTTCTCCTGTACATTTCCTAAGGTTTATTAAACCTTATTTGCATACAATTAAAATAGGGATTTAGTTTTTGTTGAAACAAAGTAAATCCTCACTAAATCATAGATATTACCTGAATGAATAAACATGGAAAAAATTGGAAAGTTGATGTGGCTCTTCATTTTCTTTTGATTAAATTAATATAATTAACTGGATGAGGAAATAAATATCAAGTCAAGATTTTTGTTCTTTGTACAAAGAACAACTGTTTTTTGTCTACTAAATTCTATAAGAGACAGATCATTCAGAGAAATCTTAGCTTTATATCAAAATCAATTTTTCTTTCAGAAGAATTATTCAAATATTGGAAAAAAGATTCAAGAGATTTTTCACTAATTCAAATTATTTTTACAATGTGGATTTCCTGCACACCTATACAGTTTTAAAACTTACCATTTTCTAAAATCCAAAATCTAAGGTGAAAAATTAGACACTGGGTGTACAAAAAAAAAAAAAAAAAAAAAAAACGAAAGAAAAATGCAATCCTGTAAGATGACTGGAAATAAGGAATTTTGATGTTAAGCGGTTGAGTAGGTAGTGGTGGAGAGGGAGAAGAAAACTTACTGTCATCTATATTCCAATATTTAGATTGGAGTGTATCACTAGTCAGTGATTTTTCTTTTTAAATACCCACCTTGTTTGTTGGTTTATAAAAAGCAGATATCAAATGATCATGTAAACCACATTTCAATTGGAACAATGTAAGAAAACATTTACAGTTGTACAATAAATTTGATAATTCAAACATCTAAATACAAAAAAATTCTATTATGATCCACTTTCTGTATTTCCATGTTGAGAGAAAGTTTCAAAAGCCTTGCTCTGTTTCCCTTTCACTTTGCCAAGATAGATGAAATCCCAACTAACCAACTATCACTTTACATAGTTTTTCCAATAGGAAAAAAGTTTCAACTCTGTCAAAAATCAAGTATGAATTTATAGATAATTAAAATATCGCTAGGAAAACTGGAAATAAATCCAACAGTATGAAAATGTTTAAATATGGAATAAATAAATAAACACAAGGTCTTCACAGGATGATTTTATTTATAGTTTGAATTATTTGCCAACGTTAAAAATGTTTTTAATCCCTTCATCAGGATATATGAATTTTTAAGTGAAAAATGAGAAAGTTTTAAACATTCTATTTCCGTTGGTGGCGTTCCGTTTCAAATTCTATGTGATGTAATTAATGTTTGGGGGGAAAAAAAATATCACATCAGTCTATTTATTCATCTATGTTTATATCTGTTCATATCTACCTATTTTTAAACATTTCATAAGATCCATTTGTCTTTATCAGTGTTAGCTGCTTTCAATCTGTGTTTAATCCAACTGTTTATCTAGGTATATATAAATGATTAAGTCAAATTATTTCAAATAATGGATTTTGTAACTTTTTAGCACCAATTTGATCAAGCATCCACTGAAGACCTTGTGTTTATGTGTGAATGAATATATATATATATATATATATATATATATATATATAAATAAAAAGAGTAAGTTTGAAACTTAGAAATGTAAAATAACTTCCCTCTTTTTTTTTTTTTTTTTTTTATTTATAAAGACAAGCTAATGAAATTTATAATACTTTTATCAACTCACACCCCTAAATTCTCTTGAACTATGGCATTGATAAAACTTATGGAGATTTTTTTAAATTACAGATAAGAGAATCAATTTATAGGCAAATTTAAAGCCATTTTGTTATCAATTTTCAATTGAAGGGATGAATTTTAAGTGTAAATGAATTTCAAAAGGCAAGTGATTTTAAAATTTGAAAATCGCCAATAAACTATTTCATAGGTTCAGAAAAAACTTTGGCAACCTTTTGATTTCATAATTTGGTACACTAGAAATATGTTTAAATTCAAGTTGTTAAGTTGGCAACCAAAGTCGAATGTAACCTGAAGGCTCCCTTTTCAATAGTTACTACACCCAGGATTTAAATATAAAATAAGACTAATAATAATAATAATAAAACCCACTATTTTTTTACTTGTTACTATTACCATGTCAATTTTTATGAGACTTAAAACAGCTAAGATGAAGGTCTAACCCTTAGAAGCCTGACCTATCAATGGTCAGACACCCACCTGCCTTCTCCTCCTAGGTGTCTGGCTGTAAATTTAAAATGGTGCAATTTGTTATTTAACAGCTTGATTGGCTGTAACGTTGCTAGTCAACAGAATTGTAGAAATAAGGATTCTCTGTCTGGAATTCAGCCTGTACTTCTAAGTAATGGCACAAATATCAGCTGCTGGGGTTCTAAGAGTTTAAGAGAATCTTATAAGCATGATTAAAGAAATTTTAGGTTATCTTAAATCCCAGCCAGCTTTTATTTACAAAGACAGAAGAAACATTTGTTCAATCAAATGTTATTCTTTGATCACTTAAGAAAAAAAGGAAAAAAAAAAAAAAGGAAAAAGAAAAAAGACACCTGTTAAAATAAATCTGAAATGAAAGGCAAGCACAGAGGATATTACCAATATACTGACACTTTATTAAAGTGATTTTATCTCCATTGTCCAACCTTGCATTAAGGAAAGAAAAAATGGCTCATATCCTCCTCTTTCATTTATATACAAAAATCAATTCTTTTCTCAACTTGTAAAAGCACAGGAATTAGGTTTTAAAGTAAAATATTCAATTTTGAGTAATTGTTTTTCTTCATTGAAATATTTACTGTAATGTCTTTTAAACCCCCTTTAAGAATTATTTTGTTAATTTCAATTATTTTAAAGTAAACTGGCACTAATGTCTTTTCCTTCTGTCGAGGGTTTTTTGGGAAAAAAGATTCATGTAAAGTAAGAATGGCTACTTCTTTTAAATATCCAGGTTTCAGGAAACTTTACCCTAATAGATGAAAATAGAATATAGCAAATGCTCAGATGCTAAAATATTAGGAAAGGACAGATGAAAAAAAAAAGCCCACTAATCTCTCATTTTAGAGAAAATAATTCAATTATATACAGTTGTATTCACATAAAGCAGAGGGTTAAATTAATATGGCAAAATTTTCATTAGCAATGATGGAGACCTCTTGCTGAGTCACTACGTAAGGATTTGTAGTCTACATGTTCATGAAAAATTTGTTTGGATGTGCATATATAAAATACATTTTTACAGAATGTAAGACTTTTCTTTTAAAAAAAGGCCTTTACCAATATGGCAGCATTTGAGCATTGCTTAACTTTGAAAATGTTATGGAGTTAGAGAAAAAAAGAAAAAAAGAAAAAAAAAAAGCCTTTTCACAACCAAGCTAGAACTTTGCCAGAATTTCTGACAAGTGATTTCTACAAAATAGCATGAGCAAGAGAAAAATGAGTGAATCATGCAATCTGACAAGTCACAATGCCAATTGTTTGCATATATTTATTCTCTTATCACTTTCATGCTGATTGTTAACTTAACTGAAAATATTGTTCAACATAATGAGGAAATTGTTGTGGTCATATTTTGTTTTTAATGCATTTGAGATGATGGCAGCTGGATGTAGGAAAAGAGGAAGAGAACATGATATTGCTTGACAGAATGAGTTAGGCCTAAAAAGCCTGACTGAAAAAGAAGGATTGGGGGAAGAGATAAAGTAGCCACCATGCAATCAATCAGAAATGGTGATCATAAAGAGTGAATAGAAAGAAAGAGGAATGAGAAGATAGTGAGGAAGAACAAGAAACATGGAAGCAGAATTTGATTAAGGGAGAAACAGTAATAAATGCAGAAATTAAAAAAAAATAAAAATAAAAATAAATAAATAAAAAAATTTGAATAATGCCTTTACCAAAAATTAAATTCTTTAACAGTACCATAATTCCCCCTTCCATACTCAGAGAGAACACCCCGCCCTCGGATAGAAGAAAGAGGGGGAAAAAAAAAAGGCCGAGAAAAAGAAAAATGGTTTTGCATATTTAAGCTTCTTGGTCAAATGGTGCACTGTTTAGACAACCATTTTAATTTTTTTTTCTTTTTATCACAGCACCTCATTCAAATTCTATTCCCATGAATTAAGACTTGTTTAGTATCTCCTCAGTTTAGTTGTAATGGTGGTTTGTCTTGGGAGAGACAAATATATACTTCTAATAGTCAAACAAATTTTAATTTTAAATTTTTTCTTTTTAATAACTTTTATTGAATCTTCTCTTCCAAATCCAGCAGTCAAATGCCAATAGCAATCGGATCTATCACTTTACAACAATAAGTTATGTCTTGGGGACTGGGGGCAGTGATGGCATCTCCATATTAATAATCAATATTTACATATGGTAATAATTCTAATCTGCTCCCTTCAAATGATTCTACAGACATAGTCTGAGTCCAATCCCGCCACATACCCAATGAGTCCCACATACCATTCACACCTGACCATTGTTCTGAGTGCAATCGATCAACATCCCCATCACTGATAGGCTGGGCATGCTCTGGCACCTCATAATTGTCATCATCCCAGTCAATCTGGTCAAGGTTCAGAGGTGGAAGAGAGTTGTAAATATCCAGCAAAGACTGCTGATTGGCCGACATTGGTGCTAGTTCATGGGCTGCAGACATTGTCGGACCATCAGGAAGGTTGCACTCCAGTTGCAACTGACATGGGTCCATTTCCATGGACAATGGAGATTCTGATTCTTCCTTAATATCATTGGGCCTCACAGAAGTCTGCAGAAACTTTTGCACTAATTCAGTTTTGGCCTGGCTTAGCATGTTATGAGGCTGCCGAGAGTCACGTTTATTTGATTTTAAGCGGATGTCTGAGGGCAGAATATTGTTAGAGGATTCTCTTTTCATTTGATTTGCTCGGATTTTTTCAATGACATCTCCTTTTAAATGGGAACTGCTGGTCTCTGATTTGGCTTGCAACTCTGCTATCAACTGGGCTGTAGTCTTTACTTTAGAAGCCTTTGTTTTATCTTGTTTAACAGTCAAATTGCATTTATTAGCAGAATTCTTGAAGGAGTCATTACTGTCACCACTGACATACGTAAAACAATTGTCCATCACAGACTTGGATTTAGCGAGAACTTCATTTGGTTTTTTCTTCTCAGAAGACTCTAAATTTGGGCACATGCCATATAAAATGCCATTTACTGTCTTTTCTTTAGAATGTAAATCTTTAGCAACATATTTGTCTGGGGGAGGCACACGTTTTGCCAGTATTCGCTTTTTAGATAAATTGCCTTTCACAGCATTTTTTTGATCATTGACTATGCCAGCATTGATGCGATCTTTGGAATGATTCGAAATTGGGGAATATTTCCCTGAATGTAATGAACCAACTTTTGATAATGAAGTTTTTTCTTTCGACACACAATTCCGATCACAACCTGCCGGACTGCAGGGTTCATTTTTCTGGTAGCTATTTTCACAACGGCCTTCATTGGAGGCACTGTTCCCAAAGGGAGGGTTTGGACAAATTCCTTTTGATGTTGATGTTGAAGAGAATGACATGTTAGGACTATGTTCTTTAGGTGTTGAAGATGATGGTGTGCCAGCTCTCCGGGGGCACATGGTTTTGGGGGAAATATTAGACCCTTTTGGGGTTGAAGTCAATAAATGGCCAAACTTCAATGGGCAGACCAAATTGGGAGAAATATTTGACCTTTGGATACCATTGGGATCAATTTTGGGGGACACAGGATGCAATCCTGGAGTCCCTGGTGTTGCATTCACACGCAAACATGGAGAATGTATTTTGTTGGACATAGACATTCTACATGGACTAGATTTAGACAGGGCAGGTGAGCAACGAAGTGAAGCTGGGCTGACCGGCTGGGAGCCGGCTCCACCCCCACTATACACTGTCATGCCCGGGCTCTGTGAGTTAGTATTTATCCGTTCTCCATTGACATTGTTGCTATCCGATGGAGAAATGAGCTTATGCCAACTGCGCACCAGTTTCTTTGCCCGTCGTGCCAAATCATCATTTGTAGTCTTCTTACGGAGTTCGTTAACCAGTTTTCCAATTCTTGTTTGCTAAAAACCAAAAATTAATAGATGTTTAGATATTTACACCAATACATTTTTCATTAAAAAAAGTAAAATATGCTGTATAACCTAACTTTAGTATAGAAATTATATTTATGAAAACCTATTCATCTAAAAAATGTTTTTTTTTTATATTTTTTTTACAAGAAATTCATCAGGTATCAAAATGAAAACCATATACCCTTATATATAATTAAAATGGTTTGAAAGAGCAAATATTTGCAAGGGGGGGGGGTCTTAACATAAAAAGTAACTTATTTTCAAGCTCCACGAAAACATTTGTATTTAAATGTTGAGACTATATTTAATTCTTGTTAGTCCAGGTTAAAAGCCTGTTACGGGTAATCCAATGCCAAACATCTTTTCAATGCTGGTGTCATTGGGAATGAGAAAAATCTTAGTTAACAGGTTAGTCTTTGGACCATTTATTAAAACTTTTCTTATTCTCCAATGAAACTTGCATCAGAAAAATAAGGTCTAAAAATATCTGACTTTGGTTAGGATAAACCTTACTGCACTTTTAACCTGGACAATGTTGATTGAGATAAAAATCTGTAGTACAGGAGATTATATAGCAGCAAACAATAAGCAAAAACAAAACTTACTCATTTCTTTTACAGCTGGAGGCACCAAAATAAAACTTGGCAATCTTGTTATAATTGATAGAAATTTTTTTATACCAATGCAATCCAGTATTTAGATCAATATATTATTCAATAACTTAATATCAAAATAAGGTAAATTTTATATAAAAAGCAAACAATATTTTCATAAAGATTTCTAATGTAAAAAGTAAAAAAAAAAAAAAAAATTTTGATGTTTTTAACACTTCATATTAAGTTCTTTATTTTAGTTAATGAATTGAATACAAAATTCTATAATACTACATTCAAAATAAATGATACCTTACCTCAAGTGCCTCCCTTGTAATGGGATAACTTTCCAAGGTGGCAATAACCTCCAGGACAGCAGGTATGTCCAATACCTGTCAGAGAGAATTCACAAAATATAGAATCTGAATATATGACGTGTGAATAAGCAGATATAAAGTTCAATAGAACAGCATAAATATTTTTTAAAATTTCATCCACTTGTTCAAAGGTTAGATCCTTAAGTTATACAAGATCTTTTACAAAGGAATAAAGAGGTAGAGAATGCAATTGTTGTTTCTATATAAACATGCTTTATACAAATTAATGATTTTATATAAAAGTAATATAAAGCAAAGTAAAATTTTGCCTAGAGCATTGTTATAGAATTTTTTTTTTTTTTTTTGAGAAATTAAAAATTAATCAGAACAAAAATTTACTCAATTTTCAAGTTCATTTTTGCAGCTGAATTTATGAATTTACATTAAATAAACTTTGAAAACCTTATTGAGAACATGAATATAAAATTAGCTAAGATCTAACTAGCTATTACCTTAAAAGTCCTTAGTGAAAAATCTGAAAGTCATATACCCAATAAAATTTCATGTTTAAACTCTTTAATATCAATATAAGAAAAAAATTTAAACCGAGAATAGCAAAATTGATTGTCCATTGAATGAAACCTAATTTTAATCTATAACCTTAAACTAAATAAAAATCAATACTAAAGCTTTAATTTAGGAAGCTATATTTTACAGTGATTTTTAATCTTAGAGAATTACTCAATTTTGAGTATAATAAATTGCTATTAAATAATATTCAAATACCTTAGTCTTCTGAAGAGTATATAGATCTTTATGCTCTAAGGTTGCTTGTTAAAGCCAAACACTAATTATTCTTAGAACAACAAATAAATAAATAAAAAGCTTTCCAAGTAAAAATTACTACAAAAAGAAACTTATTTATAGTTAATAGTAAAAGACTTTCAGCGACAGATTTCAAATATTAAGTAAAAGGTTAGCAGCTAAACTAGAATAAGAAACAAATTTCTACACTCTGGTTTACTATAAACAGGTTGCAATACAGTTCATAATTTGGACAAAACATTCAATCTTGATTTCAAAACAAAAATAATTTGTTTTGATGAACATAACTTACTGAAAAGCTGTCATGAAGTTCAAAAACAAAAAATCTAAACTAATCATGACAGTAAAAACCAACACTTGATAAAATTCAGCAACAAGCACTGAAGGAACATGAAGAAGAAAAAAAAAGACCAGGCACAATTGGAGGTGAACACAGAGATGCTTTTCGAGAACTTGCAAAACTATTTGATTTCTTGCATATCTAAAATGTCCTTTATTATTATTATTATTATAAACTTCCACAAGAAAAAAAGATATTTGTAAAAACCTTCACTGAACCTCAGTGTCTACAAAAATAAAATTCATTTCTTTGATTCATAAGATACTGATCTGTGTTATTGGCAAAAAGTAAGATATAAAAGCATAACATAAATTTCAACGCTTTACATGAGCAGCTTTAATTCATTGGAAAACAAATATTGAAGATCATAAGGTGTGTGTGTGTGTGTGTGTGTATATATATATATATATATATATAATTTAATGATCAGTTGGGATTTTCATATTCCATTTTCACTTCAACATAAAATGCATAACGACCATGCTTATGGAGTTATATATAATGGTACCTACTTACGATGAGAACCCTTAAATTGTCTCAGTAAAAATAAATTAGTATTAAAATTTGTCAATGTGTACAATACTATGAGGGTGTGGCAAAAATAGTGTAAAATAAGTACACACACAAGTTACAAAACCAAATATTGATGAGTGTATTAAGCAGTCTAAAATAACTACAGCTCAATGTCAATCAGCAAGAGGTAAAGATGTGAACAAATATAATCCTTGGTTGAAAAAGAGTTTATACAACTGAAAGATAATTCTTTGAGTTTATGCATGAATTTGAGAAATGAAAACCATAAGCGCATCTGTGTGTGTGTGTGTGTGTGTGTGTGTGCATGCATATATATATATATATATATATATATATATATATATATATATATATCAATCATGTATCTCAGATTAACATTACATTTATTTTCTTTCAGAACAAGATTGGATTATTGAAAACTAATATATATATATATTAAAGACTACAATAATTGTTTTTAATGACAAACAGAACAGATTTATATCTGCAATTTTTATCTATAAAAATTAAAATTAGATAGCGCTCTATAAATTCAACAAATAGTTCTACTGACCAATCTCAAACTAGAAAAATAATAGCCCTTAAATACTTTAAGTACTGAACAGAAATGTTTCCAGTTTCATAAACAGCCAAATGAAACTACATTTACCAATAGAAACGTCATAGGAAACAGTCATAATCACAAACTGTTGAAAAAGTAGAGGAATCATTGAAAGTATTTATAATCATGAATAAAAAAAAAATACAACTACTTGAAAATGATAATTGCAATTCCATGAATGTAGAGAGAGCAAAGTCAATACTTCTAAGTAGAGGAAAGTAAGGGTTATTATCTGACATTACTCAACTAATGTGCAGTGTATAACAAGAACGGATCAGCCTTGAGACATAAACCAGCCACATTCCCCAATAAAAACATTACTTATACACACAATATATAGAGTATATTAAAAAGGTATATAAGGCATAATGCTACTAATTACTGTAAAGAAAAGAATTATTTTTCGTTGTGGATCAGAAACAATGGAGTTGGCACAGCAACATGAACACAGACTACAGACACCTGGTGAAGAGATTAAGCTAAAAATGTCTGAGAATGAGTCTTTTCATGCCTTTTAAGATTAATAGATGGAATTTCTAATTGACTACATTATAAAAAGAATACCAATACAAAAACTGAAATAGAATTAAAACTTCATATTGTAAGAGTGATTTAAACTACTCAAAGCATGATATTTAAACAATCTTGCTCAACCCCCCCCCAAACCACCATCTACACAAAATGAGCAAACCCTACATAGCTTTCTGAAAAAAGAAAAAAAAAAAAATCAAAGTCAATACAATGTTTAAATATCAAGATATTTCAAAAGATTTACAGAAAAATTTTTGGACATCAAAATATTTTTCTACAGTGCCTAACTTTACAAAACAATTTAAATAGTTTCATTCTTTTAAAAGATGTTTTTACACAATAGGTAAGATTCAAGTACAAAAAGGTCATTTAAATAAACCAAAAAATTAATAAACAAAAAATGCTTGCTCAATGGGTAGTTTTACTAGGGAGAAAAAAAAATACAAATAATAAGCTAAAGCAAAACGTTTATATTAAGCAAGAAAAAAACAATAGACAAATACTTCTTGAAATTAATTTACATCTATTTTCGAAAAATCATTTAATTTTTGTATGACTGATACCATGTACTCAAATCAGATAAATTACATTCATCACTACCTCAAAAGAAAGCCCAACTTATTTTGAATGGAAGGCCAGATATACAGATTTTAAGTTGAAAGTATCAATGAATTTTTTTTTTTTACTGTGGCACATGACTACTATGCTAACCATTTGTTTTTACGATTCATTACTCAAACTCTTAAAGAGATTAAAAAAAAGAAAGAAAAAAAAAGTGGTATGTTCTTATGGATTTTTTCAGTTTTTAATCTTCAAGTTAAAACCTTTCATGTAAATGCAAAGAAAAGTGAACATATATAATTCTCACCCAACAATGTTTCAATAAGAAAATCACTCAATACTTTTCCTTATTTATTAGAGATGATCCTTATACAAGGACAGACCTTTTACGAGTTACTAAGTATTAAGGAATGTTACAAGAGGTGTAAACAAACCCTACAATGAAATAATGCTAGATTTGGGCTATCATATAACATTTGCTTCTAATTTTTGATAAGAGCATATCAATCAGGTTTAACGAGATAAAGAAATCTCTCGTCTGATCAAGAATGCTAATCTTAAAAACTTTAGATTTAAGTATTCATAATGTCAAAGAAAAAGGCTAACAGTATAGAATATACATTTTTAATTAGATACAAAATGTTCAAAAAGATAGGGAGTTTTTACATTTGGACAAATTCTGTGGACGATTTTCAGATGAATTAAAAACTTCAATCCTCAATTAGAGAAAAATATCTTAATTGATCCATTAAATTATAGAATAAGGACGGAAATATTAGTACAAACATTAGCAAACAAGACAACTTGAGCTTTTCAAATTTTGATTAAAATGCATTAAAAAGTGCACTCGCACTAAGAGCAAAGAAAAAAGAAAAAGGAAAAAAAAAAAATTCTTTTCTAACTTGAAACGATCTTGTTTTAACTTTGGATGCTTCATTTTTTTTTTTGATAAAATTTCAAAATGTTACAATCTTATTAAATTCTTACAAAAGAAAAATGGATTTTAATATGCAAGACCAACAAACCATTGTTCACTGTTGTTCAGACATGAAGTACTTAATGCTGGTTTGTTTTAAAACAGAATTTTTTTTTTAGTTCAAATAGTGCACTGACCTAGTTTTTGTTAACAAAATTCAAAAATATAATCAAAATTGAATTTAATGCATAAATTAAGTTCAATACTTCTTTAAAATGAGCAAATTTAAAGCATATAACTTCACAGTTTATAAGAGCAAGAAAAATGTTATTGCAATCTATTGTCTACAATTTAATATCAAAGGTCAATTTCTTTTCCCATAATTTTGGTAAGAAAACGAAGCTCAGAAGGCAATAATAATTGTGACCTTTGATGAACATCAGTGCAATAGCAACTTAATCAAACAAGACTACATAGCTGTCTCAAAAGAAAAAAAACGAATTTAGAAATTTTATGTTGATTATCTTGAATCAACTGACTTCTTCAAACTAAACTTTTTAAAGTTAGTACTGAAAATGATTCAGAAGAATTTCTAGAGTAGTAATGACAACACGTGTCAGATTAGGTACCAAAACAAAATGCTAAAAACCTGATATTTGAGAAGAAAAATATTTAATCATTGAATTAAAAAAATGATAAACTTGTTTAAATTTCCGAATATACTGCGTTTGGAGAAATTTAAATAAAAATTTGAAAGCTTTTAAAAATGATTTTAAGTACATTCAATGATTTTCATTAAAATCTAAAAGTTATTTTCTTATATAAAAATAACTTGTTGATCTAATTTTAGGCTATCATCTCATTTTTCATTTTGCAAAACGTTATATAAATTCTACATTTATCATCATCTATATCAGGTCCTTAACAGCTGGAAAACCTAATGAACAAGCAAAAAACAAACAAAAATATACATACTAGAAAACATTCTTAGCTCAATTAGTTTTATAAAAAAATGTTTGAGAGTTAAAGAGAAGGGAGAAGAAAGGAAAAAAAAAAACATTTATTTACGAAAACTATTTTAAAATATTAAACCTGGTCTAATTATCATAGATAAGATTATCGAATACAATATAGTAGCAGTGTTGTAACAAAAACCTAATACATGACCATAATGGACATATAAGGTCTTCTAAATGAATTTAGTCCTAGATTTTCGGTAAGTTGGCTAATATGAAAAAATAAGGATTCAATAAATCATCGAAAAGAGTTAAAAAAAGAAAAGAGTTAAAAAAGAAAAGAGTTAAGCTTTAAATGAAAATAGAACTTCCATATGTAAAGCTTGCAAAAAAGAAAAAAAAGCCCTACGTAGTAGTAGTCGTTATTTAAAGTGGCACAATTGTTTCAGGAGAGAAGGGGACCCTATCAGCTGATCAAGACTTAGACAGATGCCGGGGACAGTTTTTAATTTTAATTAATTAGGAATAATAAACATACAAGGATTGAATTAAAATGAACAAACTGAAGTTTACTACTAAGAATCTGTATCCACTCCCAATTATTATCTAACTTTGTGTGTGTGTGTGTGTGTGTGTGTGTGTGTGTTCAGTTATTACCACAAATTCAAGTGTCGCTAGTTTTTAAGTCTACTACTCTCCCATTTTCTTGCCGCACCGACTACATTTTTTTATTCTTCTATTTTCGAACACCTTATTTGAAGATTGTTCAAACAACTTCATTTGTCGACCTTCAAAAAAGCCTGTTGTTGATTATTTAGCATGTTTTACTTTAGGATAGGAGTTTTTTTTTTTTTTCTTTCTTTTTAATTAATGCTAGTTAGAAACCGGTATTCATGGTTGAAGACTACATTTATTTTTTCGGTTTTTAAATAAGAGTGAAAAAAAGGGAAGGAGGAAAAGAGAAAAGGTTCAACTTAAATGAGACATAAAAATCAGTCTTAAAAATTAATCTGGATAAAAAAAAATTCCAAACCATTTTTTCTTTTTGGAAACAAGAAAAAAAGGGGTATAAATTCTTTTAAGTTTTTAATAGTTTAATTTATATAAGATTTCTTACAAGCATGTCTACTAGCCTCCCACCGGAAAGTTAGGGTCATACTTTTAAATTTGATAGCAATAAAGAGAATGAGAAATTTATATATTAATTATTGCTGTTGGGGATCCGTTTTTAATTTAAAGACGTGTATTTACTGATCCCCGAATTTATGACCATCCCATTCAGGTTCAGTCGTGTTGGCTTTTTTTCCCCCATTTCATTTACTGCTGCTGCCTTCAACTTAAAGGCGAGCAGAAAAATGGAGGAATAGGTTTTTTTCCTTCTTTAGAAGGGGGAACAAAAGAAAAACGATAAGAGAATGCATGCTAAAATATTCATATCAAATTAGTTCACAAGAAAAAAAAAAGCTTAAGATAAAATTCAACTAATAGGAGTATGCCTAGAAAAATATAAAAGTTTATTTTCCTTTTTGTTAATTAAAAACTTCTAAAAAGATGATTCGTATATGCAATTTCTTGTGCATTTATTTTTACAAGAAAATAAATAAAATAAAAAAGTATTTATTCATAAATTCTTTTTAATTCAAACAAGAAAAAAAAATTCAAAAACTTCCTTTGAAATTAAAATGCATCCTTAAAAGAAAAAAAAAATGTCTTCGTATCTCAAAAACTTTTAATATAAAAAAAATATATAGACTCTTTGAATTTATAATCAGACGAGGAAAAAAAAATTAAAAGGTGAAATATTTAATAGAGGGGGGGGATAAAAATACACGCAAAATTGCAGAAAATGTCAGAAACAAAAAATAAATGTCCTAATAAAACACATACAGACGCCATAAGAACTTACCAGACAAGCACATACACACCTTGATAAAAATGGTTAAAATATCTCCTTAAATTTACATAACGTTTTAATATTTTAGTATCAATAAAATCTAGAGAGTCAGCTTTATAAAAATTAATGTCTTAGCTGAGGAAAAGTGCCAACACATGAACAAAAATCTGTCCTATAACGAACAGCAAATCTGTATTATATGATATAAACGGACGCCATGAGAGGAAGCTAGGCTATAAACTACCTTGACAAATATTTTAAATATCTATACAAAATCTTTACTGCATTGCAACTAAATTACTATGATAAAAGCCCGATCGTTTCTCTTGATAATCCCAACATAAGAGATAGCCAAGCTAAAATGCTTTTTTGCTAAGAAAAGCATCACATCAGAAGCAAAGACCTCAGGTGTGTGTGTTTCTAATAGAGGCCTTCCCCCTTTTTTTCTTTTTCGAAAAACATCTAATATGTCCTCTTTCTCGAGTTGCTTGGCTGGGATCATTTTTATAACAACGAAAAAGCATCTCTTAGGCTCACTAAAAAGGAAATTCTTACATTGTTGTCGTCGTCAAGAGCCCTCGTAAGCTTCTCTTTTATCTCTATAGGAGAGAACTGCATCGGGTCGATGGAATAGTCCTAGGTTACGGCACTTCTGCCAAGCGAGTGACCGAAGTACAGCCACCAGAATGGCGGTCGCCCATACATTGTGAAGTTTTCTAAACCGCACTGACATCTGGGAAAACTACCTCTTCTCTGACGTCAACGACCGAGCGTGACGTCACACTCGGCTATCTCCGTAAATTCGACTTAAGCGCATGCGTACACACACTAACATACACGCGTTCACACTAGCCTACCATAGCCTCTAAGTCGGTATTTGGGTCTGCTTTTCAGGCTTTATATAAACCAAGGGTGATGCCCGAGTATTAATTAATTTTATATTATCCTCACTCACCCTGCCACCAAAATTAATTTAACCTTTGTCTCTTCCTTCCTATAATAAAGCACTTGTGGTTGTGAAAGCACCTGAGAGAACTACTTATTTTAAATTGTCACTTATAGAGACAGTTCTATCGACATTTTTCTCTGCCTAGAAAATACGTTTTTTTTTTTATTTTTTAGATTATATTATAAATGAGAAAAGTATTTAAGATATACAGCTCTGTGGGAAATTCTATATTTGAGAGTAAAGTTTAATTTAAAACAGACTTTTAGTTATAATAAAAAAAAAGTCAATTCTTGTGGGAGTATTGCAAATCAAAGAAAACGGGTTCATGTCAACGTTTGTGTTAATTCAACTCTTTAATGTGCATCATCAGCAGAATATGTATCGTTTTGATTTCAAATCTTATTTAGTGAAAATGGAATTAATTGCTACATCTTAACAGTTCAGTAACCAAAGCCTTTTGTGAATTACATTCCAGATATGCCGAAAGGGTGATATTTTTACAAGGAAGAGAGTATCTTCAGTTCAGGACAATGATAAACTATTTATTTTTGCTTGTAAAATCCAAAGCATTTTTGAAAAAATAAATAATAATAATCAACTTGTAAAAGCCAAAAATAAAATATCTAGAATAAAATTTCATTTGTATATGATACTCGAATTTTATTTTTGTTCAGGGTAAAAAAGAAGAAAAACAGTTTCATATTGTATATTTACTACAGTTTTTTAATGTCTATTTGTCCTCAACAATTCCTCATCGTTAAATATCTGAATTACACTTTGTTTAAAAACCCCATTAATTTAAAAATAACTATTCTTTTAGAATTTAAATTTCTAATTTAAATTTAAAAAAAGGAAGAAAAATATTATGCATATATAAATACTTGAAACAAATTTAATTACAATCCAAAACTTTTAATTAACATACAGGCACGCACGTGTTAAATACTTTAAATCATTTTTACAGTTATAGTAATATAGTTTTATAACATCTTATATATTTTAAATTTTTTTACTATATTGCTCAGATGTATGAATTATTAAGTCTTCATAACAGTTTCAAGGCTTAAAGAATTTTAATTCGTTCAGTTGTAGTACTTTTTTCAATAAGAAAATTTATTACTCATAAACTTTGACCTTAGAGAATCCTATTTTTAACTTCTAAAAATCGACGAGAAAATGAAAGTAAAATCATAATTTTAACTCGAGCATTTCCTTTTCCAAGAAAAAGGAAAATATTTCATATTTTGAAAAACATAACAGGCAGTCTTAAAATATAAAGGTAGACATTGATTTTAGTTTATTTAAGTATGAAATAAGATTCGTTTTTTAGCTTCTTGATGTTTAAAATAAAACAAATCTGCAGTGACTATGAAAAAACAAAAACAAAAAACAAACCATGTATTCTATTTGATTAAAAAAATAACTTTAATTAATCGAAGAGCGGATGATGTTTTTTATGATTCGGGTTCCGGGGTTATGAATAAACTTTTAATTCATTTAATAAAATTAATAAACAATATCTTTTTTTGAAAAAAAAGACATACATTTTCATAAAAGATATTATCTAAAGTAAATAATTTTTATAACAGAATTTGATCAAATTTCGAATTTTCTTCTTGTTTGGATACGAAACTAAAATAAGGAAAAAAGGCTAAAATTCGCATGGAGTAATATTTGCTGCTCCTCATATTAGGAGTATATTTTAAATAAACTTTAACATTAAGAACTTTCGAGACCAGGTATACTTGCAAAATGTTTGTTAGCCTCCTTTGTGAATTTTTATTTACCAAATATATTCAATGATTATTAAGTCAATATACAATGTTATTGAGCGAGTTTTCTCTATTTCCGCACCTGAAAACCAATATTTTAGTGTTGCAACATTTATTTATCAAAAGTTGTAAACATGGTGACTTTACAGTGTAGTTAGAGTAAAAATATTTTTTTTTTAAATCCACATTGAATTAATGAAAATAAGTAAGTCCATTTAATTTCCGTATTCAGTAATTTTTTTAAACAACGAAAAAGGCGAATGCATCCAAACAATAAGTAAATAAAAAGACCACGAGAAATGTATAAAAGACTTTCTTTAAAAATGAAAAAAAAGTGAATATGAAATAAAGTCTATGAAATAAATCATGGTAGTTTGAATTTATGATGTGAATTCAATGTATTCGTTCCATATGGATAACTAGAGAGTTTATCAAATAAAAAAGTGACACACATCTCAAATTATGGAAACTCATTAAGAAACAAATTTCCCTCAACATATTTTTCTAAAAGTACGATTGCTTTAGTGCGTTTTTCACAAAATTTACGATTACTGTCTTTGCGGTTTTTTTTTTATAAACATTGTTTCGATCAATATTAGATGATTTTAAATTAGAGTTGCTCGGTTCAACAGAATTAGTTCAAATATAATTCCAAATATTTGTGTTAGTCTGAGAGTGAAAAAAAAAATTAAGCCTTTGTCACCTACAAAATTTAAATAATTACGAACTGTATTTGACTAAAAGCAGTTCTTGGAAAACCAAAATTTATATTTAATTCGTTAAGACGTTATTTCAGTGGCTCTTAAGATAATTTGTATTTTTCTTGGTTTCCATAAATCGTCTTCCTTTACATTTATTTTTATATAACATTTTATATTTTGCTTATTGGTCAGAAATATATTTACATTATTTTATTTTTATCTTTTGGTCACTGCAAGTCGGTGATAATATATTTTTTTCCTAGAAAGTATGTAGTAAGGTTATATATATATATATATATATATATATATATATATATATATATATATATATATATATATATATATATATATATATATATAATTATTATTATTATGTTGGTTGAATATTAAGAAAAATCTTGTATTTTTCTCTGAAAATAGGAAGTAAAGTTTGTAGATTTTCTTTCATGTTTCAAGAAAAATAAACAAGAAAAAATCTTTCCTAAAATAATAAGAGATTTGGGGAATATCCCCACGTGAAATAAAAGGAAGACTTTTTCCCTAATTAAAAGAAAATCACACGTAAACATTGAGAAAGCATTTAATTCTAATCTACTGAACTACTGATGATAAGCCATTATCGCATCTCACTCGTCAAAAATGAGGTTTTCTGTTATATAAGTCATAATTTTTTCATAATTCTTCCTAAAAAAGTTATTAATATGATTTACCCTATTTTTATTTTATAGAAGTTTTCAGACATACATCTTTAGAATGTGAAGCACTTGCTGTAGCGTTTGAATCATTCAAAATCATATTGGAAGATATCTGATCTCTAAAATTCAAATAAAACATAAAATAATGAACAAAATAAAGAATAATTAAATGCTGGTGGATTTACTTGAAGTTTTATTGAACTAAATAACTTGTTGACTAAACATATAAAAGTTATGGCCCCTGTGAAGTTCCCGTATTTACGAAAATATGGGCTAAGAATCATTTACACTGTTACGTAGATTGTCTGGCGAGTTGTACATGTCATCGACCTTAGCCTACGTACTTGTGCGCAGCCTTTTTTATTATTATTATTTTTTTTTTTTTTTGACTTTTATTCGTTTAACTTTAATGTAGATTTTTCAAAGGCTCGTTTTAAACTAAATTAATTTGTTCTTTTACGACCTTTTAACGCATTTTCTTTTTTTCCCTTTAATACAAAATACATAGTTTATAAATTTCTTTGTTTTTGGTACTTTGCAAAACATGGAATATTGTGTTAGTGTAGTGTGTACAAGCATAAAACTAAGGTATTATAATACAAAATTGGATCACTTAACTATATGTAGCAGATAAATTGTTTTTGAGTATTTGGGGGAGGTTTTTTATGCTTTAGTAATTTTCGCTATAAATTAGTGTAAAAATTATTAGCATCAGTACGACTACAATGGCACATTTTAAACAAGATTTCTCATTGCATAACTATTCACAGCAAATATTTGGTATTTCGTTAATTTTGCAATGATAATGGACTATTTTCATTTAGACATAAAATTATTCTATTCAACATAAGTGAGAATAAAACTCCTTTATTTTTTCTTTAAATTTATTAATTCATTTTGCGAACAGACATTTAAAACGCTTTTAAAAAATTGATAGTTTTATACACAGCACATTAAGACCAGGATTTTAGAATTGAAAATATAAGATATGTCGCAGGATTGTTTTATGACTTGAGTGCATTGTTAAGTGCATTTTAAATATATGATTTAAAAGTTAAACAGAGTAAATAACGAGAAAATTGTCTTACTACATTGTTTCAAGATTAATTTTATGTGAAAAATAAGTACGATTAAAAAAAAAATAAATAAATATTTATTTTGACAAACTAAATTCTTATGTACCATGAAAGTTTGAGCACATGGTTTAAAGAACTAAAAAAACATTTAACGATTTTGGGAACAAATCTTTATCTTAGGCCCAATCGGCACACGGCTTTGGTACTTCTGTGACAACTAAGCACTTTTATGCGGAGATGTATGGTACTAACAAAAATATAAAAAGTACATTTATTATATTTTTAAAATGTTACAATAGAAAACTACCAATAAAATAAAATAATTAAAAACTAAAAAAAATCTGCATATATAAATTATTAATTTAGATACTTCCCTGCAGAGGGCGCATTCAGAAAAAAAAATTATTTAATTATTATCTAAGGGAGATAACGTTTTCTATTCTTCTTTTTTATTAAGAGAAATATATGTTAATCTTGGGTTTTCTGCTTATATGAATTTACCAAAAAGAAAATAAGATAGAAATGATTGTGAAACTTTTTGCTATATTCAGGCAAATCATAAAAATATCAAAGAATATTGTATTCATTTTATATTTATGTGTATGCTGATTATACGGTGCAATTGGAGAAATGCCCCTATCTTTTTATGGTCATGTAGGTTTTTATTCCCCCTTTTTTATTTTATAAATTTGAAAGCGACTTTTTGAAAAGATATCGAAATTAAACTTCGTGAAACTTTGTTTTTGAGTTACATTCTTCAATCAATACGCTTTTAGAGCATTTTGTAACTAGCCACACAGTGTCTTTGCTGGTGCTTTTTATTTGCTTTCATCTTAGCCATGACTAAGGTTACTAGTGGTTATCCAAAAGGAAGATTTTCTTTTTTAATTGAAAAATGTCTTTTCATCTTAAATTGTCTTCCATTTTTTTAGTAGATAATCTATGAATTTGATTCCATATATTGTTTAAATCTTTCTGAAGTACTTATAGTTTTTCAGGACTACTTAAAATATGTGAATATTATTTTTGCATTTGTGCTCATAATACAAATGTTGAATAGGTTTTGTTTTTTATTAATCGACCAATGAATTAAATAGATTTCATATAGTCAGTAAAGGCCTTAACACTCATGTTATACAATTTTAAGGTAATGAAAGATATGGATTTTTTAATAGTTTTTTTTTGTTTAGAAATGAAGAGCTTTTATCAAAACTAGCCTGCCCTGAAAAATAAGCCTATATAAGATCTGTAGAGAATAGTGATAAAAAAACAAAACAAATATAGTAGAATAAAATTATAAATATACTGTGGGTGGGACGTAAAATATGTTAACTGTATCTTCTGCAAAGGCCTACCCCCCCCAAAAAAAAGGGATGTTCTGGATATGACACTAATCTGCATCTGATGATGAAGCTCCTGTTCTTGAGCTCTGGAGATTGTGAAATACCCTTTCGTTGCCATTACTCCCAGGTCTACTCTGACCAAGAGTGATAGTACCTGTTAAGGTCCCATCTATGTGTCAAAAAGATCTGTGTGAAAATTATTTATATTAGATAGGAATACTTTTTACCATATAGCTGTGTAAATTGTATTAAGAATAGTTACTTAAAGATATGATTATTTACTAAAGATTATCATCCTTAATATTATTAGTTGAAATCATGTAACTGTATGAAAACAAATTATTATTAAATAGAAGTAGTTACTTGAAACCATAAAATTGTGTATAAATTATCACCATTAGGAGCACTGGAAGCCATCCAACTGTATGCAAATTATTTGTGTTAGATTGGATTCTTCGTTTATAACTGTGCAAAAAACTCTTAAGAAACAATTATACAAAAAAAAAGACAAAATGTAAATATAAATCTACAATACATATGATTTCTGAACATCTAGGCAAAAAATAACCCCTGATGAGTTGACATGATGTTAAAATCAATCAATCATACCTATATATCTATCTATATTTGAGATAAAAAATTATCATTGTCCTTGCTTGTAAATTTCTTATTGTAACACATTCTTATAAAAGACACATCAGAAAAAAACATCCTTTTTTTCTTCAATATGACCATCAAGTTTTTATTGGGCAATAAAGCAGACTCCATATGCGAAAAATCCACACCCTGAAAAGACAAAATCAAAATTAGATTGACTGATTTTAATGGGTTGAATGTTCACTTTGGCTTTTTATTTAATAGTAAATAAACTAATAACGGATAAAATGCAAAATATGTTTTCTTTAATAGCTGAACATTTTGGCTTCATAAAATATTCCTTAAACATGCAAGATTAAATTCTTCTGTATCATGAAAATATTGATGGTATAATTTTTTTCAAATGATGCAGAGGGAAATATAGAATAACCTGCAAACCTGACCGATAAAATGAAACGCAGTTTCTTCCAGGCTGCGGTCGTGGCGATACTGCTATATGGATGCACTACTTGGACGCTGACTAAACGGTTGGAGAAGAAGCTAAACGGCAATTATACAAGAATGTTGCGAGCAATATTGAACAAGTCCTGGCAGCAACACTCCACAAGGCGCCAACTATACGGTCACCTACCACCTATCACGAAAACTATACAAGCTAGACGAACCAGACATGCCGGACACTGCCGGAGAAGCAAGGACAAGATCGTAAGTGATGTACTCCTGTGGACCCCCGCATATGGCCAATCAAAAGCAGGACGGCCAGCTCGAACATACATACAGCAACTATGTGATGATACGGGATGTAACCCTGAAGACCTGCCAGAGGTGATGAATGATAGGGAGACATGGAGAGAGAGGGTCAGGGATATCCGTGCTAGCCGCACGACATGATGATGATGATGATTGAGGGGAAAAATTATGGAACTCATCGACAAAAGAATCAGAATTAATATTTAGTTGCTCCTACTTGAGTTTTTATGACAATCAATTCTTTCAGACATGAATTTCATGAATTTAAAGTAATTTTCTTCATCAAAGAAAACATCATCTGTGCTAATTCCATAATTTTTGCCAGGGGTAGTATAATTGTTTGCACATAATTATCATCAGTTATTTGAAACTATGTAATTGCTTACAAGAAAAAAACTGACTTTGGCAAAGTTTGAGTTGCTATAAAACCAGTCAATCAGCCAACTAATTATCCAATAAAATATATCTCCAGTAAATTCCATACCATAATGTACAAGAAAGTAAAAGTTTGTTTATTATGAAACTTACAAGCATAGTTTGTGTTGTTTTTATCAAGTTTGTTTACATAAGACTAAATCTGGCCCCATGAATATCAAACTGATAGTGAAGGTACAATTCAGCTGGACAGAGGATATGATTCAAATGAGTGAGTCTTGTATGGAGTCCTTAACCAGAACAAGAGAAAAATAAGACACCTATGTAACACAATGGAGTTTTGATGTGTTGGTACATAAGGTTAGATGTATGTGTATGTGTACATATGTGTATAGTTGTAAGTTGACTATAGGTATAGATGTGTATATATATGTGTATGCAGGTTTGTATATATATATATATATATATATATATATATATATATATATATATGTTCATGTAGAGGCCTACATTTATCTCTGCAGTATTTGACAAGAAGAAGGAGGAGGAAGTAATTCCCTTAGCACCAACCTGCCTAATTGGCTAGAAGGCCAACATGTAGGTTTGAATGAAGCAATGTTAAAACCTTGAATGAGTATGAGATTACTTGTAGGTAGGAGAACAATGAAACAGAAAATAACCTAGCACTTCCTGTTCTTTGAGTAGTGTGCAATGATCCTTAAAGTACTGGAAGGTTGACTACCCCAGGAAGATTATAAAACTGAGTTCCAATTCCAGACAATAAGAAGACCCAAGCCACTGCTGCTAATGTGAGATAGAGAAGTGAGTGAGTTTGCAGTGACCAGAGAGAGAGCCAAGTCAGACACAGACGATAGTTGTTAGTCGTTCCAGGGATAGCAGAGTGGCAAGCAAGAGTTTGTGCCGCATGACAGGTTACAGGTTGGGGGAGCAGAGTTAGAGAAAGGTCGCAGAGTGAGCAGGTCTAGTTCTTCAAACCTTGTGTTATCTTTCTTTTATTTGTCCATGAGACACTGCTGTCCTCTGGACCTGCACATTGTAATATGTATCTGTAGAGTACAACATTGTAAAATCCTGACCTTGTGGCACAGCAGAATATGAAGCAGTACAACAGAGTGCACAAGGTATGCATAATGCACATGAGCAGATGCACAAGTTACAGGCAAAGGTTGGTATGTCAATTTAAAGAAGGCTTAAAGACTGCATCAAAAACCATCTTTAGCAAGTGAAGTTATATATCTAGAAGAACTTGATTTTGGAGACTTAAACAAACAATAATTCTTGAAAAATATATTTCATAATATAATCCCATGCTCTTTTTTTATATTGAAATGATAGATTTTGAAAAATAACATACAAATATTTGTTAAAGAATTTCTATAAATTCTTAATTTGATTGGTTTAGTTGTTTGGGTTTTATGGCATATCAACCTTTGTAGGTTATTTAATGCCAAAACCAATTTTAAACAAATAATCAGTTCTATTTCAAACAATTCAGTTTAGCATTAGTACACAGTTTAATTGTCAAAAACATTCCTGTTTTAAGCTATTCAGTTTAGCCAAACAGTTCTAATTCAAACAATTCTGCTTAGCATAAGTATGCAGTTAGTTCTATTTAATCCATAGATAGGGCTCTATCAGGTGCTACCATTCCGAGCCAGAGTAGACTTGGGAGTAATGGCAAAGAAGGGGTGCTCCGCATTCCCCAAAGCTCCATCATCACTGGAACCTCACCATCAGATTGTTTGGTGTCATATCCAGGACTCTCATTGGCGGGTGGGTGGGGGGTCTGACCCCTCTGCAGAGGTGTAGTCGGTGTATTCTACAGCCCTAGCCAACTGGGCAATTTTGATTTGACATTAAACATCATGAAACAAAAATACCCACTGAACTGTTATATCCAGTGAAATTTTTAAATCATCAAAATCTACTTCTTTCAAAAAAAATTCTTCTCTCTACTCTTAACAATAAAAAGTTATATCATTAAATATTTCTGGGACTATCTTTTTGTGTAGCATAGAGTAAAACATAAAAATGCAAGTTTCTATGAGATCAAATCAGAGATCAAATATTTGGCATGTTACTTAATTCAACAAACATCCATATTCTAAGGAATTATGTCCTGGATCAAAGTTATATTCTTAAAGATCAACTTTCAATTGAAGAATTATAGGAAATAATTGATTCCTAATATTAAGTATAATTGCTAATTATTTAGTTAATGGACATCACTAACAAGTCTCTGGGGGACATGCTGAACTATGACATTGTACTAACAAGGACCTTATTAAAAATTTTCTCAGTAATTACAGGTGAAATCTAGTGAAAGATTTTAATGAAGCACTGCTGGTTTGAATTCAGAGTTTTCATTCTCCAAGACTGATTGCCTAACCAAGGCTAAAGAATTCAGTTTACCCTACCATTTACTCATAGATGGGGAAAGAATAGATGGATTTATGGTTTTCAGAAGGACATAAGCATGAAATGAAATGCAAACAGCCCCATCCAAGATTTGAACTGAGGCCACTGATTCCATTTACAATGACAATGTCTATTATGCTAAATGTGCCTCTGTAGATTTTTTGGGTGTTTCTTTATTTAATGGCATATCAACCTTTGTGGATTATTTATTGCCAAAATCATCCTTGTAGAAGAACAGTGTTAAATATTGACTGGAAGACCCCTTTGACATACCGGATAAATTGTGTGGGTGGAATAACAAGAAGTACACTTGCTTTCTAAAGTAAACAGGATGTAGGTTGTTCCCAAGCAGAAATGCAGCATAAGTTACATGGGTGGCATAACAGGAAGCACACCTGTTTCCTAAAGTAAACCGGACGCCGGTTGTTCCTCAGTGGAAGTGCCATGTAATATCCATAGGTCTTGCTTGAAGGATGTGTCTCCATATGCAATGTATAGGCAGGAGGTGTGACTACAAGATTTTCGTGGCTGTCTTGTAAAATTATATAACCAGCAGATAAAAGCAGAGAGAAAGATGACTGCAGAAAACAACTACTTGACACATGTCACTCTGGGCTCTGGTCTTATGCCAGACTGCCCAGAGTAGAGAAGCTTTAGATGGTTCAGTATGAGACTTGTGAAAGAAGAGAAGCAAGTAAAAACTAAGATGATACAATTCCCTAAGATGGCTCTGTATGAGACTTGGGAAACTAGAGAAGTGAAGAGAAACCTAAGATTATTTAATTCCTTGAGGTGGCCCTGCACTAGTTTTACGAAAGTAGAGAACAAAGAAGAAAATGCTGCAGAGATTTCACTGAAGATTTGTTTGGTTTGGTTTGGGTTCTTTGTTTAATGGCATATCAACCTTTGTAGGTTATTTAATGCCAAAACCATTCTCATAAAGGAACAGTAGTGGTACTATTTAACCCATAGCTGGGAGGATAAGAGGGTTCATACCTTTCCCAAGGGTAATTGCCTGAAAGTGAACGTAATATCACGACTGGAATACAAACTCGCTTACTGCGATTCCGCAGTCCATTGCTTTAACCATTACACCACAAGGACACCACCCTGAAGATTTGTACCTCAGCCCCTATTTGTGCAGCTCAACCATCTTCCACCCTCTTTCATTCTACCCATACATACATTTTGGGTAATCAAAGGAAAAGAAAAGACGCAGTTAATATTTTTATACATCAGCATTGTTGTCTTTCTCAGCTATACATATTTACCAACCCCTCCGCTCGGGTAGGATATGACACAAGGTCAATTTTGAAGCGTAGTTTAACAGGTTTGAATTCAGAGTTTTCCTTCTCCTAGACTAGTTGCCAAACCAAAGCTGAAGAACCTCGTCTGCCCTACTATTTACCCATAGCTGGAGGGAGAATATTTTGGATTCATACCTTTCCCAAGGGTATTAGTGCTATGTGAAATGCAATCAGTCTCGTCCAGGATTTGAACTCGCATCGCTGTGTCCATTTCCTACGATGATAACCATTACACCATGGGCACCTCCTACGACAGCTATATAACATCAGTAGTGATACTATTTAACACCCATAGCTGAGGGAATGAGAGGGCTTATACCTTTCCTAAGGGTATTAGTCCAAAAGTGAATGTAATAACATGATTGGAGTTCAAACTTGTTTACTTTGACGTCACAGTTCAGCACTTTAGCAATTGTAGTTGTGATAACAACAACAATTATGACATTCACTAAGTTTGATATAGAACAGAACTAGATTAAATAAAATAGAATTAAAGAAATTATGTTGTATTTTTTCCAGGTTTGTGAGCTGGAAGGATGCCTTCTTTGAAAATCAGCATTTGAAATCCTTGCTTAATGTATGCATGGAAACCTTTTCATAGGAAGACAACTCCTTGAAATAGATGTAGATAAAGACTAAGTATATCATCGCTGCCTCACATTCGTGATTGCCCAGTTGGCTAGGGCTGTAGAATACACCGACTACATCTCTGCACTGGGGTAAGACCCTCCCAATGAGTGTCCTGGAAAATGACACTAAACAATCTGATGGTGAGGTTCCAGTAATGCTGGAGCTTTAGGGAATGTGGAGTTCTCCTTCATTGCCATCAGTCCCTGGTCCACTCTGGCCAGTGTAGTAGCACCTCTTTTAGACAATGGTAACAGATACTGTGTGGCAGGATGACCCTTTGAGACTGAACTTAAGGAATTTACACATTAGGTCATTTTTGAATCTGGTAATCACTGAAAGGATACCTGTTAACCAAAAGAAAATTCACATTCCAAAAGATCATGAAAGACATAATTCTTTATCCATAAAATCCACTAGGTAGCTGATATTCGGTACATTAGGACAAAAAATACCAGATTCCTATATCCTCCAATAAGATACACACTCTGTTTAGAATACACTTATCGTATCTCTGCAGAGGAGTAACCCCCTCCCCCCCAAAAAAGAAAGTTTGGTAGGACACTAAACCGTATCTAGAGGTGAGACTCCATTTCTAGAGCTTTGGAGAGTGTGAAGTTATCTTTTTGTTGCCATAAGGTAGCAATGGCACTCTGACCTGGAGTGGTAGTACCTTTTAGAGTCCCATCCATGAATCAAATAGATCTCTCTTAAATAATGTTTTTTTAAACTGTAAATTACTTTCAAAGCTAAAATTTGAGCACATGGAAGGCATTCCAAGAAATATAGCACTTATACCAAAAGAAGTCTCAGAAGTGCTTCAGTTAAGTGCTTTGATTAAGGAAAACTTGATGGAATGAATGAGCTAAATGCCAAAGGGAGTATTTTGAAGAGAATGTTTCTTTTGTTGTTAATATGTCAAATGAGGTAAACCTTCAGTTTCAATATTTTTTAACAAATCTAAATAGATTTTCGATTAGTCTTGATATAAGATTAGGTTGTCAACACCATCTGGGTTGACATCAGCTGATCAGATACCTCAACTTTGCATACATGATCTGGGAAATATTTTGTAGCCATTTTTTTTTAGAAAAATGCAAGTGTTACATGATATATGTTATCAAATTTTCAAATGAAATAAATAAAACACCTTGTATTTTGTCATATAAATCAAGAAAAATGAAATATACAGAAAAAAAAATGTGCTCACACACATACACGCACACACACACAATTAACATGCACAAATATGTATATATTCATACACACACACACAAGTACACATACATACAAAAGCTACAAAGACACACAAAATAAACTAACACATAAAAAAAGTAACATACTTGCACACACTTTGGTGTTTATGCCCATGGGAAAGGGGAAAGGTATGAATCCATCTCTTCTCCCTGCCAAGCTATGGGTAAATAGTAGAGCAGATTGGGCTCGTTAGCTTTGGTATAGCAACCAGTCTAGGAGAAGGAAAATTCTGGATTTAAACTAGCACTACTCTGCAAAATAATGGACTTGAAAAATTTTTAGTTGTATCTTTAAAGACTTTTAAAGATGTCCATTTTATTGATTTGATTCTAAAGATGTCCATTTTATTGATTTGGCTCTAAAGATGTCCATTTTATTGATTTGGCTCTAAAGATGTCCATTTTATTGATTTGACTCTAAATATGTCCATTTTATTGATTTTTTTAGACTGTTGAAAAAAGGACTGTTTTACAGATAATCCAGTTTCTTTATTTATACTTGGATTTCAAGACTGTCACTTATTTACAGAACATGTTTCTTGCATCCAAGTAGACATAAAATTTCTGTGCAGTACATCTTCATAGTAATGACTTCTAATCTCTTTTTGGACATCAGTGACAAATTTTTGCCATCAAAAAATACAGTTTATTTGCACAGTCAATGAAAGCAGCTCATGTTATGTAATGGTTATCTTCAAAGGAAATAGACTCAGGGGCCAAAGTTCAAACCCATGACAATTCTGTTTGTCTTTCATTTTGTGCTAATACTCTAAGGAAAGATATGGATCCATCTCTTCTTCCTCAAGCTAGGAGTAAAATTGTAGGCCAGACTGGGCTCTTTAGCCAAAGTATGGCAACCAATCTTGGAGAAGGAAAACTCTGAATTTAAACCAGCAGTAAGTAAGTTGGTAAACGTTGTTGAGGGTGACCCAAAGGTTCCCTTTTCATTAGTTACTACACTGAGGTGCAGGAGAGAGTGCTACACCTTTCCCTGGATTGCTCCACTTACCCTTGATCTATACATTATAATGCTGTGTGTTAAGTAAAGAGGCATCAAGTACCGTTTTTTTGAGTCTTTGGTATAACTCGACCTCAGATTGAACCCTGGTCTCCCAAGCCATTAGCAAACACTGTCACATCTTGTCATTGGATTGAGGAGTTGGATAGATGTATATATATAATCAATAAAAACACTGAAAACAAAGAATTAATTTTGAAATTCTTTATTTAAGAGATAAATATTTCTAATGAAATATGTATATCAAAATTTTTTAATAACAACAAAATAAATGTTTTAGGTTTTTAAATGATTTTACTGGTTAATCCTATTGTATCGGGATTAAAAATTATACAACAGCACAAGAACTTTATAATGACCCCATATACAAGACTCATTCAATAAATAAGGGGAATTTCTTTGTCCTATTATACATACAAGGGTTATTTAATAAATAAGGGGAATTTCTTTGTCCTATTATATATACAAGGTTTATTTGATAAATAAGGGGAATTTCTTTGTCCTATTATACATGCAAGGGTTATTTAATAAATAAGGAGAATTTTTTGTCCTATTATATATACAAGGGTCATTTAATAAACAAGGTGAATTTCTTTGTCCAATTATATACATGAGGCTTATTCAATAAATAAGGGGAATTTTTTAAAAAAGGAAAATATTTTTTATCTCAAATTTTATTTCCTAATTGTAAACTCATCATTGTTTGGAATTGATTTATGTCAAAAATTATTTCAATCTTGCAAAAATATTTGTTTTGAGGCTATTCATTATGGCAGCAAATCAAACAGAGTGCATCAAGCTTGAACAGAGGTCTGTCATCAAATTTTTGGTGGCTGAAAAGTGCAAACAATTTGAAGTTTATAGAAGAATGTACGGATAAACATGTTTTAGTCAAAAAAACTTTTTATAAATAGGCTACGCATGGATTTGTCACTATGAACTTGAGTGGAAAAAAAAAAACAGTCTTTGCAGTGGAAACTCACTGTCTCTTCAGTAAAGAAAACATTTTGGATGGTGCAATCAGTAAAGAAGGTCATGCTGAAGTGTTCTTAGACATGAAAAGAGCCATCTCTACTGATTTACTGATTTCCTTGAAAAAGGGACAACTGTTGATAGTACTTCCTATTGTTAGCTCCTAAGGCAAAATTCACCTTATTTACTGAATAACCCTTATATTTGCAACAAATAGTCTATTGAAGTAAAAAAGAAATCTCACAACTGATTTCTGTAAGTAATTTGGCAAAATCTTCCATTGTTATAGCTCAAAGGCCTAATCAGTATCAGTAAAAGGAAGCAATATTTTTGCAAAAATCTTTTTTGTGTGCTGACTGCTAATTTTCTGAAGTAACAAGATGCCATCTTTAAAATCCAATCATAAAATATGCTAAAACTCCCATGAAGCATCAGTCTTGTCATGAATTAGCAATGTATGGTTGTCAGAGGCTCCACATTAATAATTATAAATAAGATGATTGTAATTTGAGCTATTTCTGTCTGATTGATCTGTAAATGTAATTGAATAAAACAACTGTATATTTACTAGGACTGCAGGTAAAAGCCAACATGTGAATGCTGGTTTTCTAAATAAGCATACTCTATCCACTCACAAGATCAGTACAACACAATTTTCCTCCAATTTCTCTTCATTTGATCTTATGCTAATTGTCATAAATATCAAAAAGGAAACACAACCAATGGTGCCAGAGGTTGGTATTTGAGCCCTGGTAAAAAGCAGGATTTTGAATGCTCATTTTCAATGCAGACCAACAAGTTTATGAGACCCAAATTTGTAATGTTGATATATATATATATATATATATATAATGATAGCAGATGGTAATAGTAATAAAAAAAATAATAATGGTTGCTGTCACATGTTCTCTAGGAAAAGCCACTAGTTTTTGACAGCATAAAATATTTGATGATAGCTTGTGTGACAACTCTTAAAACTAATTAAAGGGCTGTAGGCAACAAATAAATTATCAGTCACATTGGCCACTAAATGGTCAGCTCCTTTAAATAAACACTCCACCCTTACTCCAATAAAATGCTTGGCAATTACCACCATAGGTCAAAGAAAAACCCTTTGATCTCCAGTGGTGCCTATCAGCAAAACACTTAGCTTTTCTATAAGGACCAGACGATTGTCTGAAGGAAATCTTAATTTATAACTCCATGTCCCTGGCCCTTGTATCCTTCAATCTGGCCACCTTGAGGTGGCTGAAGGATCAATGACAAGCATAGAACTAGACGTTCGGGTCTAGTGAAAATATGTCCGGCAAGATTACCTAGGATATATGCTTTTTATTTTCCTCTCATTGGTCTTTATTGTATAAAGAAATACTTGATGGAGTTTATATCAAATCAATTTTTGTATAAGATAATTGAATTAATAAAAAGCATAAAATAAATATTTTTACTGTTCATTAATGTTAGATTTAAAAAAAATTTTTTATTTATTTTCTTTGCAATTATTTACTACTTAACTTGCAAAAAATATGTATTTAAAATTTATTCAAGATTTTTTTTTATGTCAGTTGGCTTGTGTAGTGTAATGGTTTGTAAGCTAGACCAGTAGCCTTTTACTTGTGAGTTCGAATCTCACTGAGTGTCCCTAACTCCCGGCCTTATGACACAACTAAGCAAAGCTTCGCAAAAAGAAATAAAAATATTCATTCGGGATATTTTTGTGCAAATAAGATTTTTATTAATATCTATCATTCCTTACAATATGTACCATAAGATTATGTTTGTTACAAAGCGATGAGTGTATTTTGGTAATGGTAGTTTGGAAGAGTTCCTGAATGATGTTATAGTAAAAGGGAAGAGTTGAAGAATCTAGTCTAAAATTATTTTCTGGAAAATAAATGTTTTAATTTGTTCAAAACAACTTATTTTTACTTAGACTCAGAATGGTGATTTTAAAAATAAAATACCATTTAACAAAAAATATACGTCGTAAAAAATTGGTCATATCGAGAAAAAGAAAAAAAAAAAGGAAAAAAGATAAAAAAGAAAAAAAAAATGGAAAAAAGGCTGCTGTTTATATCTGATGCGTTTATTTATTTCATTTATTTAAAAACAAAAAACAAAAAAAACTAAACTTTACTATTTTCCTTTTATTTTTATTTTTATTTTTTAACTATTTCCTGGTACAAATTTTATCGGGAAAATTTAAATGATTATAAAAAATTGTCATAAAAAGACAAACTAACAAAAAAAAAAAAAAAAGGAAATGAAAAAAAAAAAATTAATATTTAGAAAAATTATTGTAACTATTTAAAAATGTTAAATATAATTATTTAAAAAAATGATTAGAAAAAATATTATTCAAAAGTTTTGAAATTAGTCAATAAGTCAATATTACTTTCCTTTATCATCTAAACATTAACGACAGTCATTGTTTTTAATTTGTTTTCTATATAACCAATTTTTATCGAAGTATATTTTTTGTTGTATACTGTCTTTTTTTTTTTTTTTAGATATATATATAAATCATAAATCACGAATTTAAACAAATTAGAATGTTTATTTTCTTCAAAATAATTCTAGACTACCTTCTTCAACTCTAGCTCGCAAAAGTTTTTGGGTCAGCAATTGTAACTAGGATACTTAATGATAGGATAAGAGAACCCTCCCTTATTTTTAGACTTTGAACCATATTTGTATTTATTTATTTTTACAATAAATATCACATTTCTTGCTTTAAAGAGAAACATGATGTATTGATAGTCGGGTCTTGTTCTCGTTGACTCGTTTAATCCTGCAATCGATTAAATATAAAGGCAATCTTTTAGAAAATTGAATGTAATATTAAATCTCTTTGTTGTTACTGATAAAAAATGAGATGAATGGAACATAAGAAGTTTGATTAATAAGTAATTAATTATTGACTGATATCCTCATCAAGATGATAATACCCCACGAAAGAATGTGGTATATAAGTAAAGTTGGCGACCTTAGTTGAGGGTGACCCGAAGGCTCATTTTTAATAGCTACTACACCGAGGTGTAGGGGAGGGCGCAACTCAATTCCCTGGATAGCTCCACTTTACCCTTGATTCTTACCTTATAATGCTGAGTGTTAAGCAAGGCGGCATCAAATACCATTTTTGAGTCTTTGGTATGACTCGACCAGGGATTGAACCCCGGTCTTCCGGGCCATTGGCGAACACTCTACTCATTAGGCCAATGTGGTATATAGCCTCTTTTCTATTGTGTTATTATTAACGAATTGATTCATATTAATATTACAAAATTAGTCCGTTCAATTCTCCCATAAAGTCAGTCTAAGGGCCTTATTTTAGGGAAAGGTTATTTTTAGCAAAATTGTGAACACTAGTTACTTTTTATGCGTGGTAGTCATTTTTAAAGGAACTAAATTAGGTTTATACCGTTCACTTATTTTCAGTTACACCGGCATTGTTGATAGTTCATTCTGATTCCTTTTATCAACGGAAACTGTCGCCGTTTTCAGGAAGTAAGATTTTGTTGTTTTTCTCCGCCAAAGTTAACTTTATTTTGATTGAAACTGCTTATTGGTAAGTTCGTTCGTTTACTGCTTCAAGCCTGTGTGAAGTAGTAAGAAATCTTATTTTTGTTTTAAATCAATACTTTTGATTTAAAGTTTTGTGTTCTTTCCTTACAAAACTCTTTTAAAAAGGAAACATGGATCCAAGTCTTTTAAAAGAAAGAGCCGCATTTTTAGCAAGAGCAAGGGCCCAACCTTCCGTAGAGAAAAGAAAAACCAAAGACCACAAAGATGAAAATAACGAACCGTTATCAAAAAAGCAGAAAACCTCCAAGCCATCCAAACCAAAACCGGCCCCAAGTAATAGCGATATTTATGATTACAAAACAGCTAAGGGAAGTTCACAGTATAAATTCAGTGTGCTGGCTAAAATCGTTAAACATATGAAAACTCGACACCAGCAGGGTTTTGTACACCCTCTGACTATCGACGAAATTCTTGACGAAACCAAACAACTCGACGTGGGAAGTAAGCAGAGACACTGGCTAATCACCGAAGCCCTTCTAAACAATCCAAAAATTGATGTTGTGGATGGTACTACATATGTTTTTAAACCTAAGTATAGCATCCGAAATAAGAAGGGTTTAATGAACTTGCTTAAAAACCAAGACTTGCATGGCCTGGGTGGCGTCCTGATAGACGATATTGAAGAATCTCTACCAAATGCTAGTAAAGCATTTAAGACACTTGCTGAACACATCGTCTTTGTGACCCGGCCGATCGACAAGAAGAAAGTCCTTTTTTACAACGACAAATACTGCCAGTTTAATATCGACGAGGAGTTTCAAAAAATGTGGAGGAGTGTGACAGTGGAAGGCTTAGACGAACAGAAGATCGTGGAATACCTTGAGAAGCAAGGAATCAGTTTGATGCCAGATGTATCAGTAAAAAGAGCACCAATACAAAAGAGGAAGGTTAGCAAGAAGGCGAGATCCTTCAAAAAACACAACGATCATCTCCAAGGAGTCCTCGAAGATTATTCAGACCTTACTAACAAACAGAAATAATAATTAGAATAAATAAATAAATAAAAATCTACCCAAACTTGTTCTCATCATTTTACTTATTTAGTACTGATTTGTCTTGAAGAGATGGAACTAAAAGGAATGTTGTCGTGTAGGTCTTGACGTTACTTATACTTCAGAATGTAGACTTGCTGAGCTGGTAGTTTTTATTTGACTCATCACGTGAGGAAAATGTGACACAAAGGTCAGTTTAAGTGCAGGAAGCGAACATACAGGTTTTTAAAATTGCTTAGAATCTGTCACCATTCCCCTACCTTGGAACTAAATTGTTATCATTTCTCACTTCTGTGTGTGTGTAAAGTTTTTACCGTATTTTAAGTAGAACTTGAGTATGATTTCTGATTTAACAATTATATGACTCTTTGGGAGTTTTGGATCGTTTAATAAACTATTTATTTAACTAGAATTTAAAACAACTGTTCAATATGTAATCGGTAATCCTAAAAATTGGAATTTTGTTTTAGTGCCGGTTTGGTTGACTGAGCTAGCAGTATTATTTTCGTATTGACTTTTTTTTTTTTTTTTAAAATAAAGAATATTTTAACACAAAATGCAAAAATTTAAGAATCGAAACGGTTAAATAATTCAATTTAAAACAACATTATTATTCACACTTTTTGTTTCTTCTTTAATTATTTCTTTTAAATATAACGTAAACTAACTTCGCAAACAATGTATATAATGTTATTAATATAAACAAAACTGCGAGCAAATATAAATATAGTTTTAATGCTTTTGTTTTAATTTTAAATATTTTTTGTTTATTTATTTTTTGCCTTTGTAGATATTTTGAATTAAATTGTTTGTTTAATTTCTTTGCCTCATTTTTTATATTTTTGTATTTTGTGTTGAACAATAAATGCGAAAATTATATTGCTGGCTTAATCAGACGAACTTGTACGAAAATTATATTGAAAACTGAAATTGTTACAGTGATAAATTTCAAACAATACTCAAGGTATTACATACTGTAGAGAAATCTGCAAGTGAAATTACTAAATTAACTTGATTTTTTGTTTTAAATTCTGTTTGAATAAATTCTGTATTTTATTTTTGAGTATTATTTCTTTGTGTAACAATATTCAAAATAGTTAACTTCCTGAAATAGACGTGTTATTGATAGACTTTTTGCTAGAACTATATTAAGGATTATATCTAATCTTAATTGTATATGTAAAATAATTAAATGGAATTTTTAATATAATAAACAGGCATGTCGGCCTTGTATCGCCTTTTGAGGGATTAGACCCCTCTAAAAAGGGTATCCTGGATATGACAATTGTATCTGGTGGTGAAGCTTGAGATTTGTGGATTGTAGAGTACCCTTTCATTGCAATTACTCCCAGGTCCACTCTGACTCTTGGTAATACCTGTTAGGATCCCATTTATGGCTCAAATAGATCTGTTATTTTTAAATAGGAATACTTGAAACCTTTTAACTGTATGCAAACAAATGATTATTGACTAGAAATAGTTACTTGAAACTATAATTGTGTTTAAATTAATATTAGATAGGAATATATGAAACCATACAACTGTGTGCAAATTTTTTGTATTAGGAATACTTGATATATAACTGAGCAAAAAACTCTTCAGAGACATTAAAGAAATGTAATTATAAATATACAATGAAAGCAATTCCCAAACCTCTTGACATAAAATAACCCTGCACAGGTTGAAATGCTATTGAAATGAATCAATCATATATATCGTTATACAGTATTACCTATAAATAAGTACACCTCAAACAGTTTTTCATAAAAAGTTGATATTCTAAACTAAAGATACTAGTTAGTTATCATTTCTAGTGAAACATATAATTAAAATAAATATTATTAGGTATTATTAATTACCAAACTCTTCAGCGTTGAAAATCTACTATTAAATGTATGAATATGTAGCAGTTAAAAAATAAGCACACTACATTTTTGCAATTTCATTTTAATCAGTAAAATTTCATGATAATATTACATACACCTACTGCCACAAAAAACAAAGCGACAGCTGTGCAGCCAACGAAATCTTCATCAGATGATGACCTTGAGGTCATGCATCCTTAGCACTAATCTAAAACACCCTAGCAGTATCTTACAATATCACCATCACCAGATTTTGCTGATTTTTCTGTCACATAGTTGGAATGCCAAATCATTATGTAGCTCCTTTGTATAATGTGTTTTATTCAACTTTTCAACATTAATTCAATGATGTGAGATTTGATTTTATCATTCAGATTAAAGTTTCAGTCATTTGCTTAATTTTCTTTTTTTTAACCAAACAGCTATGGTTAAAACCCAAAATTACATTTCTGCTATAACTCAACTCTTTAATGGTTGGGCAGGGAAAAAAAGATTAAAGAGATATGACTGATAGTTGAATTATAGCAAGTAATTTTGGAACTAGAACTGTTCATTAAAAAAGAAATACGGCAGATGAGTGAAACTTAGTCTTATCTAGATGGTAGGGGCCTCTGGTCGTGTAATGGTTAGCAAGCTCGACTAGCAAACCTACATGAGTGAGTTCGAGTCTCATTGGGTGCCCCATTCATATGGCCTTGTACCACATCTAAGCAAAAAGCTTAGTAAATTACTACGCTTATTTGGATGGTGAATATAAGTATTACATTTTTGTATTATTTTATAGCCCACCAATGAAAACTTTCATTATTTCTGTGGTTAATACCACAGAAATAATGAAAGTTTTCATTGGTGGGCTATTCTGGAGAACTACCAATATTTTTTAAAATCGAAAATTGGTATTCTATGTATATACAATAATTTGTACCAATGTTGTAAGCATTTTTAGTCTTAATCTAATTCATCAAATGTCTTTTAATATCAGAAAGTATTTTAAAAAATCAATTACTTTTGAACGAGTGCATGATTTATTAAACTAGAATTTAAAGTAACTGTTCAATATGTTATCTGTAATCCTAAAAATTGTAATTTTGTTTTAGTGCCATGGCTGACTGAGCTAGCAGTATTATTTTCGTATTGTCTTTTTTTTAAATTAAGAATATTTCAACACAAAATGCAAAAATTTAAGAATCGAAATGATTAAATAATTTTTGTTCATCTGTCTTTCATTACATAACTCAAGGATAGTCTTGTACACAAAATTTTCTCTGTGGTCTTTTTGGCTCTGAGTTGTCCTTTGATATGTTTTATTGACCTTTGATCATCCCTAGTGGGCTACTGAACTAATTTATTGAATAATGCTGGGACAGTGAAATTGCTAGTAGGGACTACAATGAATTAACAAGATGATTGACAACTGGTTTTTGTAATTTAGTTTTGTAAGGTGAATGCAAGGTGTCAGAATGTTTGGACAGAGGTTGGCAAAATATCACTCTAATGACATGCTGTTTATGACTGAATTGGCCAAATATTTTGTCTTATATTGAGAGATTTCAAAGAAAAAAAATGAAGAAAACCTAGAGAGGTGGCCATGTTTAATTAATCATGCCCCCTCCTCAAACTCAGGAATGAAAGAAATTTAATGTCTCTTTAAAAATTCTAATTTTGATAATTCTTGGTGGTCTTAAGGGTTTTTATAACCCTATGATCAAGTCAAAAATTTTATGAAAAGATGAAAGCTCTTAATTTGGGGAATGAAGAAAAGGGTCTTATTTTTAAAAAATTCCATAACTTGGTGATTCTTGCTCTTAGATAAAAAAAAAAAAGAGACATTAATATGGTTTTCCTATTTCCCTTTCTTTACCTATAATCTCTTGTTAATAAAGTAAGTAAAGTAAAGTTGTCTCCCTTAGTCGAGGGTGACCCGAAGGCTCCCTTTTCAATAGCTACTACACCAAGGTGTAGGGGAGGGCGCCACTCCTTTCCTTGGATTTCTCCACTTTACCCTTGATCTGTACCTTATAATGCTGAGTGTTAAGCAAGGAGGTATCTAGTACCATTTTTAAAGTCTTTGGTATGACTCGGCCTGGGATTGAACCCAGGTCTCCCGGGCCATTGGTAAACACTCTAACCATTATGCCAATGTCCGGTATTTTCTTGTTAATAATAGGAGGTAATAGCTTTTTTATCTTCAGAGAACCTCAAATGAAACTTAAAAACTGCTTTTTATTCTAAGAAATATAGAATTATTCTGTTCAACCACACACATCATGTTACAAGTTACTTATTGAACCTCAGAGCATGTTTTGAAATTATAAGTGTTAGAAAATTCCAAAACGTTTTAGTGAAGGGTTCAATTTTCAGTGTAAATATAATACTAAATTCGTTCCTTATTTTGTATCCATCAGCTTTGCCAAACTGAATCTTTTTCTTTTTATTAAACTGTATAAAGCAGGGGGGGGGTCCTCATGGTGTAATGGTTAAAGCGCTGGACTGCGGAATCGTAGTAAGCGAGTTCGTACTCCAGTCGCGCTATTACGTTCACATTCGGGCAAATACCCTTGGGAAGGGTATGAACCCCCTTATCCTCCCAGCTATGGATTAAATAGTACCACTACTGTTCTTCTAGGAGAATGGCTTTGGCATTAAATAACCTACAAAGAGTTGATATGCCATTAAACAAAGAAACCAAACCAAACCTGTATAAAGCAGGCATCTAAAAACATTTTCTAGCCAAAAACCAAGGCCATGACCCCCCCCTTTCATGACATTTTTTGGTCACTGGAAAAATCTCTTCACTGGATTCAAATATATATAATCTATATATTACTAAAAGTCTCATGTTTGTGTGTGTGTGTTTTATATATATATATATATAAATGAGTGTGTGTGTGTGTGTGTGTAACTATAACCTAAAAAAATTGGCATATCATAATAACTTAAAATATTCTAACTTAAGGAATAAAGTAATTTCCTGTTCAGTTATCAAACTCTGAAAACCTTATGTGGACATTCATATTAAATGTCATTTGATTATCCAAATTTTTGACCTAATGGAGATAACTATGAAATGCTAATCAGAATCAGCTATTCTTTCTTAAACAGAAACACCAATATCATCATAGACCACTGTCAAGGCACCCTTCAATGAACATTACCTCTGAATCAGACTGTTCATGCCAGGATCTACTATATTGTTCTGAGGTGTCCAAGAGAGAATATTCAGTGCAAACGACCTAATCTAACATAGCAAAGGAATTGAGTATTCTAACATAACTATACAATCAGTCAGTGTGTTGAAGCCATGTAGTTGTGTTCAGTTTAATGATTATTTTTGTAGGAAATGAAATCAGTGACCTGAATTCAAATTCTGTGCGAAGGTGTTTGCATTTCATTTTTTGCTAATGTCTTTTGGAAAGGCATGACTCCATCTATCCTTCCTCCAGTTGTAGGTAAATAGTAGGGCAGACTGAATTCTTTATCCTTGGTTAGGTAACCAGTCTAGGAGAAGGAAAACTTTCAATTCAAATCAGCTATATTCTGTTTAAAAATTGATCTTGTGTCACATCCTGGCCATAGTGGAAGGATGGGGTAAATACTCCATTACAATCATTGTATTATGCACTGTACTCAAAGGATTTTGCTGTATGCAATTTCCTCAAGGTAAAATTGAACAGTTGCTGTTTTGATACTATGGAGGAGATCCAGAGTGAATCACATATGGTGCTTGATATGTTTAAAGAGAGGGATTTTTAGGGAATGTTCCAAGTTTAACAAGAATTGGGTGTGGTTTATTGCAACAAAAAGGGACTGCTTTAGATGAAATGGTGGTCAAAGTTGGAATGAAATTTTTTTATAAAAGTTTTGGAATGTTTGAATTGTACTATATCAAACATACATAAGTGAGTCAAAAGTTGGCATCTGTAGATGCTTTTGCCAAGGTTGTGAAAGTTGATAAAGTATACTGGACTGTAAGATGCCAAGCTCTCCTGATATTCTGAGTGTCACTTGTTGGATTTGCCTTTATGTCTTGGAGCACGGTCTCTGAATCCATGGTTTTAAGCCTATCTGGCCTTGACTAATTTTTGAGGTTCTTGCTATCCAAGCAAAAATTCTTCAAAAATCTGGTTACTGTATTGTGATCAGCTGCACTTTCACCTTTTGCACCACAAATGTTTTTTACTTGCTTCCATCACATTATAGCCCACGTTGAGGCCGTAAAATATACATTCCCAAATTAGATTAGATTGCATATTCGTTTGTGTAACTCAAATCACATATGGAATGAAGCAATGCACATATCAGCACATCTACTATCACGGGTATCTTCAAAGGCTTGAACTGCTTTGGTGATGTAATGTAAACTAGCATTTACCAAAATATTGCAAGATTTTTGACTCACCTGAGTAATATCAAACAGAAAGAAAAGACAAGATCAGATTGGATATTAAGAAAAATTTTATTTCAAAAGAAACAATATTTTTTAGCAAAGCAATATTTTTGCAATAAATAGACAACATAACTACTATAATAACTCAAAATATTCCTCTCTAAAAAGAGAAAAAAAAACAAAGTAAAAAAAAACAAAAACAAACCAAAAAACAAAACAAAACAAAAAAAAAAAGGCTGTCTTTGTCATTTTGGCTTCTTGTCACATGACTAATTGCATAAAAATATTCAAAATCTGATTGGCTAAGAAAAAAAAGTATCAGAGCACTTTGGAATGAATAACATAAACAAACAAAACATGTGCCTTGATGAAAACATCTTTAATGAATCTGGTGCTACAAAAGCTTCTTAAAAAAACAAAACAAAACAAAAAATAAAAAACTAAAAAACAAAAAAATGTCTGTCCTTTTTTTCCAATTCTTTGGTTGGATTAAGTAAATAGCCAATACTCCCCCCCCCCAGCAAGAGGATTAAGTCTGAAAAGCAAAAAATAACAAAAGCAAATGGTTTTAATGATTGAGCTTTTCTGAAATCTGAATCATTATGTACAGCATTGATGTATATACAAATCAGTTTCTATGGTCACATGATAATGTTAGACAAAAGGACAATGAGAAATGAAGCCCATACAATTTTAATGATCCTTATAAGTCTTATACAAACATCTTGTCTGATAGATGAATTATACCATTGGTCAGTTCAGGAAATGTAATGAGTTTTTTTTTAATAAAATGGAACAATAATGTTATTGGTTAATTGTTGACATGTGATATGAATGAAATGATCCAGTAATATAATTGGTTAATGATTCTCTTGTGGCTATCAATAGTTTTATGAATGAAATTAATGAATTATACCGTTGGTCATTTGTTATGTATTACAGATGAGTGAATAAGGTTACTACAAAATGAATTAAAAAATGCCTTGATTACATTTTTTTTTAAAGAAAATTATTTATGTAAATTGTTAGGTAGATAGGTTGAGAGTCCTTGCTAGGTAATATTTTTTTCGTTCTTTCAACAAGAGTGGAATACAACATAAGGTCTTTTTTTTTTTTTTAAAGGTGACCAACTCACAGAAGGTGCATTTACTTTAAAAAGAGTTTTATCATTTAAAAAGATTAGTAAATTCATATTTTGTGTATGAGAGAGAGAGAGAGCTTTGAAGCTGAAATAGTTCTATTTCTTTTTAGTCTGTACCAGTGGTTGGGGTGCACCAAGTGAGACTAGTAATGGTTTGCAAGTCTAGCTTGCTTACCATTACACCACATGAGACAGAAAAAAAATTTCAGAACCTGAAATTTTGTTATCAGAAGATTTAAAAAAAAATCAAATAATGAAAAACTGTGAATCATAAATTCAATAATCATTAATTAAAAAGATAAAATTTAAAATATTTTTTTTTTCCCTGAAAAGACATCTGAGAATGTGGTAGTGGGTTGTAAAATGAGGGAGGGAGTCCAAAGCTAATGACTCTTCAATTCACAAGGCTTAACTATCAATTCATGGTTACAAACCAGTTTCTAGAGGTCAGCCATATTATCACTTACTCAGTTAAGTCCCTTAGATATTTGGAATGGCATTTCATTTCTATTGAAAGCATCTGGTGCATTTGCACTTTGATATTCTTCAGTCAAGGAGCTCCTCTGCTGCCTTCACAGAACACAGAGGTAATATTAAATTTTATACAGACCTAATTTTGTTTGGAACTGCAATCTATATCTCTCTATTGCACTAAAAGTAAACGTAAAGTCAGGAGATTGGGGAGGGGGATCTTTATGAACAACTGTACTCCAGTTATATTGTTTGTTAAAAAAAGGTTTGGCATATCAACCATTGTAGGTTATTTAGTGCCAAATCCTTTTTATACATACTTATTAAATATATAGGGCTTGGTTTGGTTGGGTTTTATGGCATATCAACTGTTATAGGTTATTTAATTCCAAATTCTGTTCATACATATGATTTGTAAACACATTTTGTAGATAACATTTTTAAACTGGTATGAGCTTTTTTTTTACACACAATTAAATGGTTTCAGGTATTGCTATATAACAGTCACAATTTAACATCAGTCATTTGTTTGCACACAGTTTATTCTATTTGACCCATAGATAGGGCCCTATCAGGTACTACCACTCCAGGTCAGAGTGGACCTGGGAGCAAATGGTAATGAACAAATACTCCACATTCTCTAAATCTCCAAGGCTGGAGCCTCACCATCAGATGGTTTAATATCATATCCAGGACATATTGTATGTTTAATCTTGAGCAAATTGAAACTTATATTCAGTTTTTACAATTTTACTTTTACGTCAGTATATATTATATTACATAAAAGATTATGAAATTGCATAACATTGTAAGTGATTGGTAACTGGAGTGAATAGATATCAAGAAAATCAGCAGCTGGAAGAAAGATGAGTTGACAATGCTTCATCTAGCACCCCAGAATGGATTTTGTTGAAGTCATAAATGATTGGTCACCTAAGTAGTAGTGAGGGTTGGCTAAACTGGACTTCTTGATTTGCCCTGTCTTTTGGTGGCTGGGGTATGAGGAGACAAACATTTGGGTATAGAGAGAGTGAGGAATGACTCAAAGATACAGGAAGAGCAAGTTCTAACTTGAACAAACTCTCTTGCACAAAGTGTATTCGCCATTTCCATCAGCTAACATGGACTTAGAAACTGAACAGAAAGAATAAAACAAGATGTCTTAACATTTAAGATGAATTGTATTTTTGTGTTTCTCCTTCATTCAATGATTAGCAGTCACTGACACAGCAGTTGTTGTTGACTATGCTACAATTGGCTCCTGTTTGAAGTCATTCTTAATTCATTAATAGATAACTTCATTTTAAAGATTTTTTTTCAAATAATCTGATAAGTGGAAATTTCTTTGGTGGGTTAAAATATGACAAACTAATTTAAATAGTAGGGAAAGGGTAGTTAATTTTGTCCAATTGGGGAAGACAGCCAGATTAGGTTAAAAGTGTTACTAGTGAGTGCATTTAGATTTGGTGTTGGTAGTCTGAATAAAAGAGGTGAGTGGGTGCAAAGTGGATAAAAATAGATGTGTTTCTTTATACAGATCAAACAAAATTTCACAACTGAAATTTTTTGCAGGTTAAAAAAAGAAAAAGAAAAATTCTTAGCAATAAAAGAAAGATCAAAAAACAAAACCCAATAAATTTTATATAAAATACATGTATATAAATATAAGGTTGTTTGAAAAATAATGTCTAATTTTCACTTTTAAATGTGTAATAAAAATCAGCTATAATTTTCAAAACAATCTTATAACAAAAGAATTTTTGCTTTTTGATGAAATTTGATAAACGAGTTATTAGACTTTTGTGTGTCTAGAAAAGCACAATTTATAAACGAGCTTTGATTTTGAAAATGGTTGACAGGTGGGAAGTAGATGTGGTCGACATGAAAAGATTTGAAAATGGCAGGAATTATTAAAATAATATAGGTGGGGAGAAGTGTATGGTGGACATGTAAAGATTTCCACCATCAAGAATGCAAAGTATGAGAAATCTGATTTGACATGTCCCATAATAATTGTTACATTTTCCCATAAATTTTCAACAATTATGGGACAAGGGAAAATTTGAACTTCAGATTTTTTTTCACTGTATGTTTGGAATTTTTTGTGATGGAATCATTCTGATTTTTGGTTTGATTTTTAGATTGTTCCAACACTGATAGAGAAAATGGCGGGGATAAGGCAAAATATTTTGGAAAAATTACTTTAATTCGATAAAACTGGATATTCAAAGAAATGCTTGCAATTGTATCCATGTTTTGCTTGTTGAGATAAGACCAGGGAACTCTTTACCTGTTTCTCAGGTCCAATACAGTGTGTCCTTTTTGTGACCTTTTCTTTCCATTTGGATGGACACCAATACAAAGAAATCATAAAGATGGCTTGTAGTACAGGTTAAAAGTGCAGTAAGGGAAACCCAAAGCCAAACATTTTTAGACCTTATTTTTCCAATGCAAGTATTAATGGGGAATGTTATGGTAAACGAGCCAAAGCCAAGTTCATTTACCAAAACTTTTCTCATTCCCCAATCATAACTGCATCGAAAAATTAAAGTCTTAAAAAGTTTGGTTTTAGGTTACCCTTACTGTGCTTTTAACCTGGACTATAGAGAATAGTAGATAGAAAACTGCAGGTAAAACACCATTGATAGTAACAACAAAAGTAGCACAAAATTTTTTAAAAAACCAAAAAAAAAACAAACTTGAATATGCACATATATATATTTACATACATATATATTTACATACATAACAATAAGCAGTTTTTTTAATTAAAAAAGCTTAGAGACAAATTCATTTTTAGTCATCACACAAAAATAAAGATAGTTTAAATTTTCTTCCTGTATATTTAAGATGTGTCAATATAATAATGTGAAAAATGTTGACATGTAAATAAAATCAATTTTTCGGCTGATGTCTGTCAGTGAAAAAAATGAGATAAAACAAGTGAAGTCTTATTAAAAACAAAAAAAAAACCCTCTGTCTGTTAATAGTTATTACATTTGTGTATGAAATTTATAAGGAAATATAACAAGTATTATTGGACACAGATATTTAGGTAAATTCAAATAATTGAATGAAGCATAATATTTTATGTTAATAATTTTGTGATGACTTGCAATGAAATCTCTAAACTTTTTGAAGATTTCTTGAATAATATTTATTCAAGATATATAATATATCTATGTTAGAATAGTGTAGACACAGAGTCAATGGTGTTTAGTGACTATCAGTTTCTTACCAATGCTATCACCAAATGAAGTTTTAGTTTGATGATTGCATAGACAAGAAACTGACAGTCAACAAGTGCTGTTGATCCTGTGTCTGTGCTACCCTAACTTATATATGCTCTGTCGCCAATAGTGAGCACTCTTTATAAATTTAGCAAACTACATTATATATATATATATATATATATATATATATATATATATATATAAATATATATATAAAAATAAATAAAAGTAAAGTTGGCGACCATAGTCGAGGACAACCCGAAGGCTCCTTTTTCATTAGCTACTTCACCAATGAGTAGGAGAGGGTGCTACTCCTTTCCTTGAATTGTCCCACTTTACCCTTAAGCTGTACCTTACAATGCGGAGTGTTAAGCAAGGTGGCATCAAGTACCATTTTTTGAGCCATTGATATGACTCAACCTGGGATTGAACCCTGGTTTCCTGTGCCATTGGCGAACACTACCCACTAGGTCAATGGGCTGGTATATATATATATATATATATATATATATATATATGCACTCACACATTGTCAGTTATTTAAAAGGTAAAAAAATAAAGTTGAAATCAATTGAGGATCAGTTTAAAAACTATGAATAGTGCTTGATATATAAGTGAAAGAGCAAATGTAATTTTTAACTTGTAAAACAAACTATTTTAATCTGTTACTTAGTGATCGTCAGAAAGGCAGTCAAAAATACTTTTTTGATTACCAGATTGATGATTGCAATATTTTCTGAATCTTGAGTAGCAGATCAAAATAGTTTGTGTGTTATGATTTGAAAATTATATAAGTAGTATGAAGAATAGAGAAAAGGTATATTTACATATTTTCTTCCAAATATACAAAATGAATGTGGTCATCAAAGCAAATGACAGTTTTTCTCTTTTTTTTTTTTATTTAAATTACAATTTAACCATTGAAACCTACCAAAATTGATGGATTTTTTCTTTTTACAAATATGCTATCTGCATCATAAAACAATTTTCTGTTTTGGATTTCCTTTTTTTTTCATTAATATACAAGGCATGAAACTGAAAATTTCCACTGTAGAAATTGACATCATTTTAAAAAAAACATTAGAGAGAGAAGAGAGAGAATGTATTTTTTTGAATAATTAGGGAAAGATGGTAATAAACAAAACAATGCTGAAATTCTAAATCCAAACACAAAAGAACAAAAAAGAAATACTGGATGGGGTAGAAGTAATGAGGCAGTCAGTAATTACATAATAGTCAATTACCCAGTTACTTCTGCCCCAATCTGTACACATGCATATATTTGTCTTGTAATTGGGTTGGGGGGTACCATGCATAAACCTGGCTATCAAAAGGTTGACCCCCCACCTCATGACATTTTAGTGGGCAAGTAGGGTGACTGGATGATGTCTATTTTCTCTTCATGCACTGGAAATAACAGCTTTTATAACTGCCAACAGAAAAAGAAAAAAGAAAAAAAACCCTCACCTGTATTGTCTGTCATCTGTTGTGCCAGGCTAGTGACAAGACCATTGTTAAGATGACAAAAAACAAATCCTTTCAAAACTAAAAACTTCTGTCATTTGAAGAACATTATAAATTTCTAGTAATTTGATTTGATGAAAAATAAAGTTGGAATTTAAAGAAATGTTTAAATTTGGACTCCATTAGTTTTGTCATTAACCTGGCAGAAAGGAAAGGGATTGAAATGAGCCCAGCACCAATTTTCATTTAAGATTCTTTTGCTGCCTCAAGTAGATTTATTTAGCACCATTAATAACTACAGCAAACTCTTATGAAATGAAGACAATGCTGTCATGAATATTATTAGCTATTAAAAATGGTTATTAAAGCTTTCTGTATTATTCATAAAATATATTTTAATACCATGATTACAAAAAACAATAATTGTTGAAACTTGCTTCTTATCAATACAACAATCAGGGTAGGATTTATCTACTCGTGGGCCCAAGGCCACACTCATAAATTCGCTCCATACAAGTTTATAATCTGGCACACTGCATGACAAATTAGTTTTAGTGGGCCCCCAGATATCCTAGTAAATCTGGCCCTGACAATCAATAATAATAAAAAGTGGTTGTTAAGGCTTTTCATATATATATATATATATATATATATATATATATATATATATATATATATGAGCAAAAATGGTGTTTCCTAAAATGTCTAATTATGTAGACAATATACTATGTTATATATATATATATATATATATATAATCAGTCACATAGCTGGTGAGTCACTAAAGAGACCAGGTTGTAAAAATCTGTTGTTATGGTAACACAAAGCCTTTTAAAAATCCAGATAGATCAATGTTTTTTTTATGGATAATAACTCGGTAGACTACATTATTTAACTTCTCTCTCTTTACTTCCTCTCTTGCTTTTTCTTTATTTCTTTCCCAGTATCACTTTAATTCTTTTCATATGAAAATGATACCATCATTTATTACAAAAAACTTAACATTTTCTGCTCTTTTTAGGAAATAAAAGTCTAATTTTTTCTGAAGTTTAAGTGTATGATTAATTTCTGTTCCTTAATTCTGTGAATTGTTCTTGGTGAAAATTCAGGAAAAAAGGTAGAAGAGAAAACACATACATATTTCTATCTATCTATCTATCTATCTATATCTGTGCATCAATTATAATTCACCCTAATCATTGGCAATTTTTTTTCTAGAGCCAATCCATTATTATCAGGTAAAATTCAAACTCAGCAAATGCTTTGTCTGAACTGTACTGTACACAAGCCAATGCTTTATTTCTCCTTAAATAATTTTGGAGATGATCTTGCACAATTCTGATTGACTTTAGTTATCATCATTATTCAATTTAAAATATTTATAAAAAATCACATCAACTTGAAAAGACCTTCCATTTGAAAAAGGATTTGTAAATTGCCCTGATAATTTTGAAGTAATTATTTTTTCCTGATCTCATATATTGAATATTATTTCTATGAAACTTAAAACATTAAGAATTTTTCTCTGGTTATAAAAAATACTCTATGAGGAAAAAAAAGACAAAATTTACAAAAAAAAACCAACATTCCATCAACATTATAATCAATATGTGACAGTCATAATTTGAACTACTTTCTGAAGTAATAGAGAAATGCTTCAAATTAAGAAAGTGAGTCTGGTGAATATCATTGTGAATCATGTGCACCAATGGTTTGATTAAACTAAGCTCAGTGAATATATGGTACATTGCTATATAACATGAGTTAGCTCAGTACTCAAGCATACCATTACAGCTGTAATGGGCTCAATTCTCACTGGGTGTATCACACTTTGAGGCCTTAGGCCGGACTAAGCTAAGCTTAGTGAATGTGAATATTAGGCAACCAATTGTCAAGAAAGGGTTAGCTCAGTACTCAAGCATACCATTGCAGCTGTAATGATCTCAATTCTCACTGGGTGCATCTCACTTTGAGGCCTTAGGCCAGACTAAGCTAAGCTTAGTGAATGTGAATATTAGGCAACCAATTGTCAAGAAAAGGTCAGCTCAGTACTCAAGCATACCATTACAGCTGTAATGATCTCAATTCTCACTGGGTGCATCTCACTTTGAGGCCTTAGGCCAGGCTAAGCTAAGCTTAGTGAATGTGAATATTAGGCAACCAATTGTCAAGAAAAGGTCAGCTCAGTACTCAAGCATACCATTACAGCTGTAATGATCTCAATTCTCACTGGGTGCATCACACTTTGAGGCCTTAGGCCAGACTAAGCTAAGCTTAGTGAATGTGAATATTAGGCAACCAATTGTCAAGAAAAGGTCAGCTCAGTACTCAAGCATACCATTACAGCTGTAATGATCTCAATTCTCACTGGGTGCATCACACTTTGAGGCCTTAGGCCAGACTAAGCTAAGCTTAGTGAATGTGAATAATAGGCAACCAATTGTCAAGAAAGGGTTAGCTCAGTACTCAAGCATACCATTACAGCTGTAATGATCTCAATTCTCACTGGGTGCATCACACTTTGAGGCCTTAGGCCAGACTAAGCTAAGCTTAGTGAATGTGAATATTAGGCAACCAATTGTCAAGAAAAGGTCAGCTCAGTACTCAAGCATACCATTACAGCTGTAATGTGCTCAATTCTCACTGGGTGCATCTCACTTTGAGGCCTTAGGCCAGACTAAGCTAAGCTTAGTGAATGTGAATAATAGGCAACCAATTGTCAAGAAAGGGTTAGCTCAGTACTCAAGCATACCATTACAGCTGTAATGATCTCAATTCTCACTGGGTGCATCTCACTTTGAGGCCTTAGGCCAGGCTAAGCTAAGCTTAGTGAATGTGAATATTAGGCAACCAATTGTCAAGAAAAGGTCAGCTCAGTACTCAAGCATACCATTACAGCTGTAATGATCTCAATTCTTACTGGGTGCATCACACTTTGAGGCCTTAGGCCAGACTAAGCTAAGCTTAGTGAATGTGAATATTAGGCAACCAATTGTCAAGAAAAGGCTTGCTCAGTACTCAAGCATACCATTACAGCTGTAATGATCTTAATTCTCACTGGGTGCATCACACTTTTGGCCTGAGGCTAGATTAAGCTAAATTTAATTAATACCATTATATGACACCCTGTTGTATAGATAACTTGAGTAGATTAACCTTTGTGGTTATATCTTGGTTAATTTTACTGAATTTTCCACATTTCTTGTCCTGTGACTGTCAATAATAATGAATAATGCTGTAAAAATTAATTGAATTGAGGAAAATTCTTTAATCTGCTTCATGTAGGAAAATAAACCAACAGATAATCCTATAAAAGTTTTTTTTGTAATGCAAGATATGAGGTCAAGTAAAAAATGTCCCTCCAAAATTAAAAGACTTTTTCCCTTCTCTGTTCACAGAGTAGGTTTTTTCCTTCAAATCCTCCCTTTTTAAAGAAACCCAACAATAGGGAACGAAATTTTAACTAACTTAGGAAGGTCAAGTCATTTGAAAGATTTTTTTCTTTTTTGATTTGAAGTAAAAAAAAAAGAAGTCAGAAAAAATAAGAGAAATTTTTCTTTGTTACTTTTTTGCTTAATTCTTTAAAGGTTAATCCAGTGTAATTTTCCATTCATCTAAAATCATGAAACCAAATTCTATAATCTTTTAAGCAACAATTGACAACCATTTTTGATTAAGTAGGGAAGATTTTTAGCTATTGCTTTAATTGAGCTTTCAGCTTTAAGGAATGGGACCAAGTGTAAAATCTTACAATTTCTCTACTGAAAAGAATTCTTTTCAATTAAGAAATCAGAAAAAAAGGAATTACAATATTTACTCAACTCCTCTGCTATGGGCAGGATGTGACACAAGGTCAATTTTTCACCAGAGTACTGCTGGTTTGATGTCAATTTTACAATCAGGTGAGGTGAGGTGAATAAGCAGATAAACTGTTGAAAGGGCATTTGTACAAAGGTAAATCCAAACAGCTTTGTCCAGAATTTGAACTTAGCTTGGGTTTCTTTTCTAAGATGATAACTGTTATGTGATGCCACAGTATTCTTTTAACATCTCAGACTTAATAGCTGGTATTCAATATCTAACTTGTTAGTCTACACCAGCTAGATCCAATTTTAGGCACTTAGGATTGGACCAGTGGAAACCCTGATAGTATAATTAATATATATATATATATATATATATATATATATATATATATATATACCCAACTCCTCCAGAATGTAACAAAAGGTCAATTTTCAAGTGGAGTTTAACAGGTTTGAATTCAGTTTTCCATCTTCTAGATCAGTTTACATTCCAAGGTTAAAGAGCACAGTCTGCCCTACTATTTACCCATAGCTGGCAAGAGAATAGTTGGATTTATACCTTTCCCAAGGGTATTAGGGATATGTGAAATGTAAACAGCCTCATCCAGGATTTGAACCCTGTTGGCTATGTCCATTTCCTACAACAATAACCATTATACCACAAACACTTTCATAATGTATAAAATATATAAGTATGCTTAAATATTAACTTTTGAAAGACAAAGAAATTTCCCATAAGTTTTCATTAATTTCTTATAAGTTTTTTCCCCTCCTCTTCTCTCTCTTTCTCTCTTCAGCCAACTATTTTTTTCTCAGCTGGTCATCTGAAGAGGGAGAAAGAATTTCATCTGATGATGATAGGAATAGATCAAAAGACTGGACATTGGCTTGCATTCAGTTAAATTGGTTGAATATGTGGATTCGGAACTGGAATTATTTTGTTGCCAATATGGGAAAAGGGGATTTAACTAGTATTCCTAGAGTTTTCTGTAATAAAAAAATAACAACTGTTTAAAATTAAACTGAACACAAATTGGTTAGTAGTATTATGTAAAGACAAAATGAGTTATCTCTTCTTTTGAATTCTCCCTCTAGAAGACTCAAGGAACCAATATTGAAATATTATTGATCAAATCAACCACTACTTTTGTTGGGCACCTCAAATGATGTTATCGTTATCAAGTTAGGTTAGTAGACTGTTGTTAGTGAGCTTGTTTCTCATTGTGTCAAATTAAACTAAACTTAGTAAATAAAAATCATTTCCTTAGTTTGTTCTCAAATACTGACTCTCCTAAATTCACCATTTAAAAAAAAAATTTTTTGTTGGTATCTTTTATGGTTTCATATTCTCTGATCAACAAAGATTTTAGATTTTTACCACTTTTTACGCTCCATTTAAATCCATTCTGAACCTTATAGTCCAAGTTAAAAGTGCGGTAAGGGTAACCAAAGCTTGGCCTATTTACAAAAACTTTTCTCTTTCCCCAATGATACCTGCATCGGAAAAATAAATTTCAAAAACGTTCAGCTTTGGGTTACTCTTAGAGCACTTTTAACAGAATCTGATGACGCTTAAACCCTTTTCTTTTTAATGTGATTCATTTTCAGTTATGAGAATCTGTAATGGTTAGTAATGGTTAGTAAAGATATCAAAAGGGAGTTAGATATTTACTAGGTGCTCCACTTCACTCAGACTAAGCTAAATTATGTAAATAACAACAGATTTCCCCAAAGGAAAGGGACATGAGTTCAAATCTCACTGGGAGCTTTCTCCTTATTATTTCTGATCTGTGCTAATCCTTGTTGCCATACATTGACAGTCTAAGTGAGTTGTTATAAAGAAAAAAATAAGGCAGTTAAAAATTACAATTAAAATATTCTAGTCTAAATCAATAATTCAGATGGTTACAAAAAAATAATATTTCTGCTTCTCTAATGGTTAATTTATTCAATTGTTAATAACTAACAAAAATAGTTTGTGAAAAATTATATGGCACAAGTAACTTCATATGGTCCCATTCGCAAAAATTCATAAAAAATTTTTTTTAATATAATTTTGCTTCTTTTCTATTCATGGAATTTGTCAAATTTAAGATAAATTGATTTGTTTTTATATGGAATTAGACGATGGGTTCAGGGATAGTGTCTGCTACATAACTATAAAAATAAATGAGTAAATTGTCCTTTTTACCATACGAGTTATCTGTTCTTTGAGTTGATATTGATAGAAAGTCAGAGTTTATTTTCCCATTGTATCATTACTTAGTAGACAGGGCCACCTTGTTTAATTCCATAAAAAGTCAATTAATTTCAATTTTGACAAATTTCCTGAGTAGATTGTAATTTTGATTTAATGGCATATCAACCTTTGTGAGTTATTTAATGCCAAAGCTATCCTTGTAAAAGAACAACGGTAATACTATTTAACCCATAGCTGGGGAGGGGGAATAAGGGGGTTCTAACCTTTTCCAAGAGTATCCTTGAGTAGAGGAAATTCTTCGGAATGGAAAGCAACTAAAATTATTCCTGAAAAATTTTTTTTGATTTTTATAAGTCACTTGTGCCCCAAATCCTCTCTAAGATCCTCTTTTAAATTCTGATTTTAAAAAACATGGCAGCGTCATGAGAAATTTGTTTACAATCCAAAAAATATGAATAAAACATCTGTAAAAAGACATTAGAAAAAATAAGTATAAAAAAAAATTCTTTTTACTCTTCAGCTGTCAAGTAACCTTCCCAGAATTCCATCGACTGTCTACCACACTTCCTTTTCTTATCCAAAGGTTTGATATGATAAGGAATAAACTGGCCCTAGGCCATGAATTTATGTTGTTACCAGACAATAGGATTTTTTTCATCACTTCCTAAAAAAAACCCAAAAAAACTCTCTCATCTCTTCTTTTATCATAAAGAGAACAAAAAACCCAACTGTGCTGGTTTCCATGAATGGATACAGAGATAATGATCCAAGCACCATATTTAACTGGGTTATTCCTGTACTCAGTAATATTTTGGCTTGAGCTTCAATAGTCAATTTTGTCCATTGTAGTTCTGTAGTTGGTTACATTGCTGGCTGGACTGGAGCCACTCTGTTCATTAAGTTAGCCATAGCTGTACCTACCCCATCCACATTTTGAAGGATGTCATCATTTGTGCCATACTGATCAGATAGGGTAAAGGCTGAAAAAAGAAAAAAAAAAAGAGATTCGTAAAAGAAGAGATCAGGAATTTTCTTATTTATTTTGGCTGCTTTAAATCTACAGTTCTTAAACTGTGATCTGCTTGATCCACATCAGGAGTCCTTAAAAAGAAAATCATTTGAAAAAGATAAAATGAATCCATATATTTGATGGATATTATGTCTTGAAACCGTTAACCCAAATAGATTCACCATCAAACTAAACCACCCGAAAAACATTACATTTTTACCCTTAAATTCTTATCAAAATATTTCAAAATATATTATCTTTAAGAGTGATCTTGTTAACAACAACAACTTTGAGAAAAACAAAAGTTTATTGACCCTTGTCAAAGATGGTGTTCTTAACAGTTTTTTGTTTTTATCATATGGACTGGTTAGGATGTTATGGGAGAGTAGTCTAATTATTTGCTTATACAATCCTTTCTCCATCAATCATCATGGCATGTTGTTAATGAGTCAGAGCACAGGGAGAAATGGTTTCATACCTTTACATGAAAGATTAAACTCTTAGTTATACAGCATTTCATTTTTATTTATTTTTTTTCTTATTGAAAAGGCTGTAAATATTTTAAAATAAATTTTTTTTTCCCTGACAAAACAGAGAATTCAATTGTCGGTCAGAATAATCCATAATTTGCAATTCCAGATCACAGGGAGAAGTGGGTTCATGCCTTTTTCAAATGCATTAGTGTGAACTTGGTTTAATCGTTTTTTTTATTCTATCAAAAATATTGAATATAGTTTTAAAAAGTGTTCAATAAATTTTAAGTGTTAAGCGTAGAGTACTGCATACATTTTAATTGTATAGTGCTGTATAAATTTGAAGCATTAAGTGTAGAGTGATGTTACGTAACAGATGACAAATGTGTCAGGTCACTGTGTATTGAGAGTTGTGCAGTGTGATAACCTATTGATGACCTCAGTGTCCCTTGGTATGGAATAAAGGAAAGTGGATATATCAATGAAAGGCACCTGAAAAATTGTAAAATAAGAAATTTGGCATAATTGGTGGTAGCAGATAACATAAGGGTTTTTGGACTATTGTCTTCATCTTTATTGTTATTTCCGCAATGTTTCAGCCAATATGTCCTCTGGCCTTCTTCAGGTGTTTGTTGAACTTGGGAATCTACACGGAACTTCAAACTATGTCCTTTATTGAATCCACGGGGGTCGCCTGTTCTGATTCCGTTAACCATAACCGGGTACAAGTGTTAGAAATTCCTTTATTGTTACTTGTCTGCAGTCAAGATTAAACCTGCAACCTCTAGGTGATTGTCTCCTTAGAAGCTTAGGGAACCAATGCCTATAACCATTATGCTATGTGTCCTGCTGGACAGTGTAGAGTGAATTTTTGAGACTTATAAACTTAATGTTTAGAGGCGTTGAGTCTCTATGGTTCCAGGCGAGCATTGTCAGAAGATAGTGGTTTCAAATCCTACACAAACTGGCCAGAGGTTTACTTGGTCAAAAACTTGGTGCGATAGACAACAACTATGGAAGGCAGTAATTACTGGGGATACGGTTACAAGACTCATCATTCCTATCCGAGGTTGCGTGGTGAAATTTGGCCGAAACGTAATGAAAGAAGAAACAACACAAAAAAAACTACCAAGATGAGGACAAAACGTCCGCAATAAATAAAAAATTAATTCTCAGTTCCCATATTGTATTTATCTCTATACTTAGTCTACTTAACAGGTCACTGTAACTAAACAGATGTGCTGATTCCTTAAGGCGTCTAATCCTCCAATGTTCTTCTCTATCTATTATTTCAACTTCACCTCATAAGGGCAGATGTCTTCCCTTTTCCTTCCATATATGGTCCGCCATACCCGACTTTTCAATCTCACCTCGAACTACTGCTTTCCGATGTTCTTCTAGCTTTACTTTTAGTGGGCAACCTGTCTTGCCTTTGTATATTTTACCACAACTGCAAGGGATGGTGTAAACACAGTTCTTGATCATGTTGAATTCTGTTGGTAGCTTGACCTAGAAGACATACCTCCAGAGAGTTGAACCACTTGTGAATATTGTCCTGATGTCATATGGACTACATATCTCTTGGATCCTTTCATTGTGAAAATAATAAAGATGAAGACAATAGTCCGAAAACCCTTAATGATAAAAATCATCAAGCTTCATCTCAGAAATTCAGACAACTTTCTTTTTCTTATTCAATAAATGGTATAAGGGTCATCAGGAGAGAATGAGCACCATTTCGGGGCCTTCCTCTCAACGGTTTTATTTGCACCCCACCTCACTGAACATAAATGTATATATTACTAAGCCCTATTATGTTGATTAAGAAGTGTAATAGCAAAATATGATTTGAAAAAAATACCTGTGCGTTACGAGAATATTGCATGAATCTCGTTAGTGTTAGTTTAACAATCTTTATTTTGAATTATTCCACAAGATATTTCTTTTATTCCATATCCTCATGAAACTATTTTCCATTATTTCTATGAGGTGTCTTATACATTTGGCTCTATTATGCCCTTTGATTCCAATTTGACCCAGAAACTGATACAGGGGGCCTTCTACAAAACTTTTTGCTCCTATTTCCACGGTTTTCATGATCATGCTATACCCTTTACTGGTTTTATATTCATGGCTTTGCTCCATCTGGTTTTCATATGGTATTGATAATTCTACCATGATGATTTTAAGGTTCACCCTTGACAGGAGAACAATATCTGGTCATAGAACTTTACTAGATATTGTTTTTTTGGTATGCCATCTTGGTAGGTTGACAGATACCTTCCAATTTCCACTAGATCCAAAAATGTTTTGACCGAGTATAGCTTGATGTTTTATTGTTTGCTTAGAACTGGCATATATTCTGCCCCTCTTTGAAACAAATTTCTGGGTTGAAATAGTTGGTTCAGATTTCATATAATTCTTTATAAATCTGACCAACTCATCCAATACTCTGTTGAGCCTTCAGGTGTATCTCCCATTACCAAGGGCTGTTTACAGGAGCTGAGGACATGCTCCAATGTTTGTGGTTTGTCATTACATAGGGGACAGTGTTAGTGCTATGTGAAATGTAAACAGCTTTGTCAAGAATTTGATCTTGGGTAGCTGTGTCCATTTCTTATGATGATAACCATTACACTATGAGTGCCTCTTTTCTAATTTTAGTGTATGGGCTGCTGAAGCAAGTACAGTATAATTTCTAAGTGTCAAGCATGGAATACTGTATAAATTTTAAGTGATAAGTGTAGAATACTGTATAAATGTAGAGTTAATGCTGTCAAAGTGATGTGTAAATGTTTAAGGAGAGTTAAGTGTAGAACAAAATTGGAGTAAGTGTTATATAAGTGTACAAAGAGAAAGTATTGTGTAGTTGTAAGCTTATATGTGAAAAATTTTCAGAGATCATCTTACTTGAGGTTGATGAAAGAGACGAACATGTTGACGTCTTCTTTGGTTCTGATTTTGTTGATGATGAGACAGATATTCCATCATCTTTGTCTGCAACCAAATTACACACTGTATCATTACAAATGTCATTCTGCTTTTGTGTTAAAGTCAATCTTTTGGGAGCTTACCATAATAGTGGTCTTGTGCCATACAGTACAGAATAACTTATTTGTGTCTATGACCTAATTAAGACACAATTAAAATCCTGCACCTTCACTTTAGAATCTCATATCCCAATGCTTTCTTGAAAAAAGTAATCAAAAATAATTCATTAAAATGTGAGTAAAAGGTCTTCATTTTTTTAAAAGTAGAATATATTAATATATTAATTAAATTTTGACTAAGTTATTAATAGAGGTTAAACATTTGATTTTGTTTCTAACATACTAAAATTTTATTAAGTGGGGTCTTAGAAGTTGATAATAAATTTCAGCGCAACCTTTAAACATAATGTGGTTCCCTACCACTAGTTTATAGTTTTGAGATAAGTTATGAGTGACAATGAATTTTTAAAAAACTGTTTATTTTACAATATCATAGTTCTTTTTCTGGGCAGTTGCAAGTGAAGTTTTGTCCAGTGTTTACAGAGCATTTTCTTATTTTAAAATAAATGATTTTAAGTAATTTGTTCACCTATATATATATATATATGAACAAATTATTTAAAAACATGATCATTAGACCAATTCAGAATTTGGTTTGATCACATAGGTGAAAAACTGACAATTACCAAATGCTGTTGACTGAGTTTATACTATCTTAACTTTATATAAATTTAGCTAGCTATATTCATAAATAAAGTGTGATCAATATCAGATATATATATATGCACTATCACTGAAATTGATAACATTATATATATATATATATATATATATATATATATATATATATATATATATATATATATATATATATATATATATAAAAACAACAAATTTTAAGGGAAACAATATTCAAATATGTATGTAAAAATGTATAGAAAGTTGAAAAGTTACTTTAAATTAGAGAAATTAATGTCTGAATGAATTAAGTCTGTTATAAAAACTCAAGAAGAGGCAACTAATTGTTAATTTGAATATTTTTTGTCAAAAATTCCGTAATTTTTTTCTTCTGCATGACTTGGCAAAATATTATACCATAAATTTAGATAATTTAATCTTGTTTGTTTAAGGAATATTTCATGAAGATATAATGTTCAGGTATTAAATAAAGATGTTTTGCATCTTATCTGTAATTAGTTTATTAAATAAAATACTAAACTGAACATCCTCTAAACATGCTAATTCCATAATTTTTGCCAGGGGAAGAACAAACTATGACTTGAATAAAAAGCAGTCAAATTTGATAATGAAGGAAGGGCAGAGAACTTAAACCAAAACTGTTTTTTCTTCATTCAGGATTTCAATAGGTAAGCAATATTTAATTCAATAAAATTTGATCAATTGATTTAAGAATACAAATAACAAGATGATTCCATAACTTTTTCCTCTGCATAGCTTGGAAATTAGTTTAGATAATTTAATTTGTTTAAAGAGTATTTCATTAAGCCAGAATGTTCAGCTATTGAATAAAACCCTTTTTGCATCTTATCTTCATTAGTTTAGTTTATTTACTGCTAAATAAAAACCTAAATAAATATCCTTTAAGCATACTAATTCCATGACTTTTGCCAGGTGGGTAGTATATGTCTGTTGCTATCATACAGCAACAGTCACTTTGAAGGGTTTAATAAAACCACCTGTTGCCTTTCTTTACTGTACTCACCTGAGCAGGAAAGATTTTGTGGAAATGCCTTCTCTAACTTCTTGACCAATTTGTCCATTTCTTGCTCAGCTTCAGTGGTAGTGTTAATGGATGTATACAAGGTAGACATGTCCAGTTTGTGGGTTGAGTCAATGGTTGATTGGTCAAAGTATTTGCATGTATCTGGTGAGCTAGTAAGCCGAGAGGGCAGCAAAGTTGGGTAAGGTGAGTGGTCAGCATAATTCATAGAGTTCATCCAACCATTTTGTAGGTTGTTACCATTCTGGAAAGGAAAACCATTTGGCAAGTGGAATCCATTTTGCGTGTGGAAACCATTGGTTAAATCATAACCATTCTGGGTTATGTTGTCATTTTGTGGTATGAATCCATTTGGAGTTTTCAAACCATTTGGCACTTGCAGACCATTGATTGGTTTAAAACCATTTGGTGGTTTGTAACCATTTGTTGTATTCATACCATTTGGAGTTTTGAAGCCATTTTGGAGGTGGTAGCCATTTTGAAGGTGGTAACCATTTGGAGTTGAGAAGCCATTTTTGTAGGAGAATCCATTTTGATTGATTCTGTTAGTCAAGGCAGGATTTGGGGCATTGTCTGGTATTGCTCCACTCTGTGAGGAAAAAATGAAAGTAAACCTTGAATATGATTATCAAATAAGAGAAAGACAACTGATATAAATAAATTTTTCCTTTCTTTTTTATCTGTCTTTTTCATTGAATCAGAGTAATGTATTTACATCTCTAACATGGAGAGGATGTGACATAAGATCAATTTTTAAACAGAGTAAAGCTGGTTTGAATTACTGGATGCCAAACCAAAGCTAAACAACCCAGTCTTCACTGTTATTTACTCATAGCTGAATCAGAGTATATAACTTTTTCCATACTACCCAATCTAAGACATGCTTGATAAGGATTGGGTAGTACAAAAATGTCATATACTCTGGTTCTTGGTCTGTGTCATAGGGTGTGATAAAAATTTATTGAGACTCATGCTTAAAACTTTCTGAATTATAAAATTCAAATATAAAGATATAAACATAGCTGAACAAATTCTATAATAAAGTGATGATATTTAGATTTAGAAATCTAGACAAGTCAGAACTAATTAAAAAAGAATGGAAAGGAATTCATAGCCAACCTATCAATCTTGATATTTTTTGAACAGCAGTTTTTGGCATAAAACAGTGTTGATATATATTTGTGTTGGATGTGAGCTTGTTTAGAATTTGTCAGAGTAGGTGGCAGTGATAGTTAATTTACATGGCAGTGATGATAATGGTGGTTAGCCTATCAGAGTTAACCGCCATTGCTATATGAGATAGCTGATTTCTGTGGGTAGTAGTGGAATAGAAAATATTTTTGATGATATACAGAAATAAAACTGATGATTGTACTAGTGTGGGCCTTTTCTATACTTGTTTTGTGCAACTTTTATTGTTTCCTAAACTGAAAATTCATCTTAAGAGTAGAAATGTGGAGGTCATTAAAAGAAATGTGATGGTACACTTTCACAAGATATATAAGGAAGGATTTCAGAGGTGCTTTGACCAAGAGAGAACTCACTGGAATAAGTGAGTTGAATGTTAAAGGGCCTATTTGAAAGAAACTAAAGGTTTCATTCATTGTACATTTCTCTTTTGGTAAATACAGCTTCAATCTTGATATTCTTTGAATAACCCTTTTATTTGAAAGAAAATTAACATTTCATTTATTGTTCATTTTTCTTTGTAAATACAGCTTATGTTTTTATACTTTTTGAAGACATCTCAGATTTTGGAGAAAATCCACATTTCATTCACTGTTTATTTCTGTTTTGTGAAATACAGCTTCAACCTTGATATTTTTTTAACAAACTTTGTATATTCTGATTCAGTAGAAGAGACAGGTTAACAACATCTCAAAGAGAAATTAACAAAAAAAATTAACTAATACTTTAATGATTATTTAACAAACTGCATGTAATGTGGATAAATACTGCAAGTTTAACTCCTTTAAATATGAATAATTATCTAAAAATTTAATTAAACAGACTCTACATCCTTTATTTTTAATAATGACAGTCTTACAACCTGTATGTAATATAGGTAAGTAATGCTGGTAAACTTTATTAAAAGAGATTCTACATCCTTTATTTTTAATAATGACCATTTTACAATCCATAATGTAATATTGGTAAACATTGCTCATAATGATAATTCTTCATCTCAGAAATTTGGACAAAAAATAAATTTACATTGAAATAGTTCAAAGGTTGTTTTGTTACAGAAATCAGACCTCACTCTATGGTTGCTGGTTTGAATGAGAATTCTGTGATCATCCTCTAAGCTTAGATAATATATATACAAAACTCATTGAATATATAAGGAGGATTTCTTTTTTTTACTGAGGAAGGAACTATTATATACAAGGATCAATAAATAAAGGGAATTTTTTAAAAAGCAAAATTATCTTTTTCATAAATGTAAACTCTTTGGAATTGGTATATAGTAAAAATAATTCAAATCTTGCAAAAATAGTTGTTTTGAAGCAATTCAAAATGGCAACAAATCAAATAGATTCCTTCAGGCTTGAACAGAGGTCTGTCATCAAAATTATGGTGGCTGAGAAATGATTACCATATGAAATCTAAAGAAGAATGTATGATGTGTACAGAGAAACATGTTTTAATCAAAAATGTTTACAAATGGACAAAACATGGGTTTGACACTACAAGTCTGAGTAAAAAAGTCAGTCTATGCAGTAAAAACACACCGACTCTCTGGTAAAGAAAACGTTTTGAGTCCAGTGGTCAGTAAAGAAGGTCATGCTGATCGTGTTCTCAGACATGAAAAAACCTATGACTATTGATTTCCTTGCAAAAGGTGCAACTGTAAACAGTATTTCCTATTGCCAACTCTATCAGCAAAAGTCACCTCATTTATTAAATGAGACTCATATTTACCTGCTTGAAGGAGAATTCTATGATAAAGATTATTTTAGAAAATTCCTCCAATTACATTTGAAAGCAGAATTTCTGGAAATGGTAAAAATAGATTTTTTTAAAAATTTGTTTCTCATTAAAACATTTTCCTGGTATATCAGTTAATTTTGGATTAGGGATGTTTACCTCAACTTACATCCAGTGTTCTGGCTCAGATTATTAAACCAAGATCTTGATGATTCTAATGGTGCCAGATTCAGAATGACTGACCTGTACTTACGGACTTCCCTGGAAATATTTTTTTATCTAACCCATGAAATAATATTATAACAGTTATATAGTATGGGCTGCTCATTTTGAGCTGTCTGCAAAACACGTGCTCCATGGGCTAGCAAGCACCAAAAGAAACTGATTCCTTCTTTTTAGAGCAGAAAATTAAACTTTCAGCAAAAGTGGAATTGTGGGAAAATTTTATTCAATTTTCATGTTTTATTATGTTTTATTTTCATCTAAACTTTATCAATTTATGAAATAAAAACCAAAAACCAAACGGACTGACCTTCAACATGTCATGAACTCTGGTCAATTGTTTGTTAAGACGGAGGTTATGGTCATCAACAACTTCTTTTTTGGCTTCCACCAATTCTTTCTCCATTTCAATTTCCTCACCATATGAAAGGCTACTACAACTGTCGGTACCTGCATCTCGAATTTCTGCCAACTGACGGTACAAATTTCTGGAAAAAATAAATAACATTATGAAATAAACATTCAAAAAAATAATTTTTCAAGTTGAAAAAAAAAAAAAAAAAATCAACTTTTAATTCTGTCAAAAATTTTAACTAAAGTTTATTTGAAATACAAATCGAAGTGAAAAGAAAAAAAAAGACAGAATTATAAATAATTTTAAAAATAATACATTAACTTTCTGTGGTTAGAAGAAAAAAGTGACAAATTCTTCCTACAAAACAAGAATACATTTACCTGTTTTCTGTTTCCAAATTTTGGATAATTTTCTGCAATTCTTGAACATGCTGTACAGCTGCCAGTTCTGATGGTGATGGAGTACGACTCTCCTTCAAATACAAAGTGGAAATAAATGAAAAATTCATACTGGTGGTGGGGAAAACCTTTTGGACAAAAAGGTTACTTAAAAGGTGAATATTTTTGGGTGGACACTGTTATTTCTTTTAGAGTAGATAAATAATATGATTATCGAATGTAGTAATAGTGGTGATGCTGGAATTCTGTAGATTCTTTGTAAAGTATAGTGGTGCAGTCACACCACACCAGGAACAGTGCTTCAGTTTCAGTCATAAGGGTAGAATTGCTAGCCCCATACATATTGGTCAGAGTTTTTCTTCTAGACTAGATTGCCTACTTACAATGCTAATTTGTGCTATTATATATATATATATATCATTCATCAATATGAAGTATGTTGAAATATTTATAATTTTATTATTTTTCTTTAAATTATAATATATATATATAGTAATATATAATTATGAGTGAGTTCAAGTCTCACTAAGTACCACATTAACAAGGCATTGTACCATATATTCTCTGACGAAAGCAACAAGCTGGAAATATACATGTATGTAAGAGCAAAATAAATAAATAAATTCTAAAAAATACAAATCTCTTTGTGGACCTACTCATTTTAAAATATTTTCATTCACTCTTTGGACCTACGAGAAATTTTTTTTTAAATAGACACACACACATATATATATATATATAGTAATATATTAATAAATACATATATATATATATATATATGTATATATAATAATATATTAATATATACATATATATATATATATATATAGTAATATATTAATATATAAAAAAAAAATATATATATATATAATTATATAAATATTTGTTATACAAATTTTCCCTTGGTTTTTGTATTTTGGACTTTTAAACATCCATCGTTGATTTAACATCACTAATATCATCCCTTACAGTCCTGACGATGGTTTAGTAGAAACGAAACGCTATAGTGTTGACTTTACTTCTCAATAAATCTCTCCTTCTATTTAATTTTTCTTTCTCTCTATATATAGTAATATATTAATATTACTATATATATATATATATGTGTGTGTATATATATATATATATATATATATAGAGTAATATATTAATATTCATATATTCAGCCGCCAACCAGGGTGATAACGCAGCTACTGAAACTGTTATCACCCTGGTTGGTGGCTGATGAAGGTAGGGTATCGCACATGCTTTCACACATTGTATGATGAAAAAAAAATATATATATAGTAATACATTAATATTCATATATATATATATATATATACACATATTATTCTAGAGGAACAGGAGCCTACAGTGGCCCAAACATTGTGAATATAACAACCAAGATGAGAACAATAGTCGAAGATGTTTAAATAATAAGAACTCATCTCAGAAATTGAGAAAGTTATTTTTTGGTATATAAAATTTCTAGAGTCATTCAGGAGTCCTTCTTTTAAACAGGGATGTTGGGGTATCAAGCCCCATAATCTGTTTGTCTAACCTGAACCCTAACCTTAATGATATGAAACTCAGGGTTTTTTTTTTTAAGCAAAATATTTGAGAAAGAAACAAAGGCTAATAAAAGATGCAATAAAAGGTTAGATATATTCAGAGAGTATCTTTTCTGCAGATATTAAAAGAAAACAGCTACCCAGATTCCTTTGCAAAAAATATTGGGTTATCTCCCTCAGAGAATGGCTATGTCCATTGAGAACCTTAGAAAGCCATTTTCAAACTCCTTTTTGCCATTGTTTTTTGAACAGCAGAGTTGTTGTCTTGGACCCATGGCACTTTTACACTTGATCATTAAGTAAGCCTTTTTTTTCATTTTTGTACCTCTTTCACATACTGCTTGTTTATGGAACAATATGTGCTTATTTCTAGCAGTTGGGACACATTTGTGTATTCTTTATTTTTAATACCATTGGTTTATAAAAGGTTAAATGTTCTTGTATGTACAAATGTGTTTATCTTGTCTTTCTATCTGTTATGTTTAGCATTAGTATATCACAGATATACTAATGCCAATATTGGTCCTTGGTGAGTGGTGACTCGACTAATTATCATCCTTAGCACCAAGCAAACCAATAGATGCAGAAAAGGTATCTTTCCTGTAATTATTAAAAGTAAACAACGTATAGCTACCAAGATTCCCCTGTAAAAAATAAAGATTACTGAAGATAGAAAGATAAGTAGGTGTTAGAAAAAAGTGAAAGATTAGTAAGAACCTTGCTGTGTACACTGGCTGTGACAAGAACAGTATCTGTCTGGAGGGACTTGGTGCTGGTCTGTCGTGGCTTATTACTCTGTTCCCCACTGCTGCTGCACAGACGGGCAGGTGCACTTGAAGCACTGTCAGAGCCATGACTCATTGTCAGTCGTGAAACTTGGTCCTCGTACATTGTTGATCTACGAGTTGACGTTGACCTGTACAAAAAGAAAAAATGAATAAAGGAATTGGTAATGTCTGAAAAAAGTGATTATAAACCTGCTGAAAAAAAGACAAAAAAAAGAAAAAAAAGAAAATTAAATGATGATTAATAAGTAATAAATCAACTTTTAAAAATACTGTTTGTCAAGTCAGTTCCTATTAATAGAATTTATAATTAATAGCAAATAAATAAGGGGAAGTGCTTTATAATTAACATTTAATATTTATCTCCCTTGGAAAATTATAATGAGTGGCATAAGCAGAACATATACTCTCCAACACTATTTTTATTGAGTCACAAATTGAAAACTGGTCTACTATCAAAGTTAAGGCATTTTAAAAGTATTGCACAAAAATTATGCAATGACACACTATTTTTGCTGTGTTATAGTACAACAGAAATTCCTCCAAGCTGTAGCCATGTCAGTACTATTGTATGGTAACACCACTTTAGTGAAATGTCTGGAGAAAAAAATGATAGGAATAACACAAGGATGCTGTGTGCTGTTTCAAATAAATACTGGATTCAGCACTCTACAAAACAGCAACTGCATGGCCACCTATCTCCTATCTCACAAACCATTCATGCCAGGCACTGCTGAGGAAGTAAGGATGAATTCATTAGCAACATTTTCTTATGGACTCCTACACATAGAAACACCAGTGTTGGCTGACCAACAAAAACTTATATCCATCAGCTCTGTGTAGATACTGGATGCCATCTAGAGGACTCACCGAAAGAGCTGACCCATAGGGATGGATGGTGAGAAAGAGTCCAGGAAATCTGTGCTGTCAGCATACCATCATGAGGATGATGATGGTAATATATAATTGATTCATAAGAATGGAAAATATGAAAGAATATCAAGTTTTATCTCTTAGAATATTTAGACTATTTTCTTCATCTTCATAACATTTTGGCCACTGCATCTTTTGGTCTTCTTCAGGTATTTCATGTTGAACTCCGGAGCCCACACAGAACTTCAAACTGATCCCTTTATTTAATCCACTGGGGTAGATTATTCTAATTCCATTAACCATGACCAGGTACAAGTGTTAAGCTATAAGTATTCCTTGTTATTTACTTGTAGTCAGGATTGAACCCGCAACTTCCAGATGATTTAATTTAGAAGTTCTTTAACTAAATGCCTATATCCATTACACCATGTGTATTAGGTGTTAGGGTTTTTTTTTTTTTTTTTTTTTTTTTTAAATTTAGTTTATCTTCTCCAATAGTTCTAAAATATTCTATAAATATTATTAATTTTTGTCTAGTATCATAATAGTCAACAATACTTCATTTAATAAAGATAAAAAATCCTGAGTGAAAAATCATGAGTGGTTCTAAGTCAGGACCTTATTTTTTGTGTTGTTTTCATTGTTTTCACAAAATTTTGGCTGATATTTTCTACAATCTTTAGACTTGTGAAGGATGAGAATATACTAAAAAAGTGAAAAATAAATAAATAAAAATAGCCTTTACTTACGTGGTGTCACTGCTGCAACTGCTGTTGCAGTTATCAACGGGCAGATATTTCACACGTCGTTTGTGTCGATGTTTCTTGCTGAAGTTGTTTCTCATTGTTACCAAGAAAGCTTTCATGTCCTGTTTGGTGCTGGCCTGGCATCAAGAAACATGAAAATAGAATTTGAAACCACCTCGGTAAAAAAAATCTTTAAAAAATTTATATATATGTATATATATATTTCGATTTTTGGAGACACTCTCTATATGCACACACAGATAAGAGAGAGATTGGCCTCCTTGGTGGCTAAGGTAGTCATGGTTGGTGTTTGAGCTGAAGTAAAAGTTGGGATTTTCAAGGCTAATTTTAAAGGCAGTTAATTCCTGAAATTTTGAAGATTGATAGAAGATATTTTCCATTTCTTCATGTGACCCTGATTAAACTAAATTTTCATGAAGATGTGAGATTATAGTATCTTTCCTTCCAGATTCATTCCATGGGTCCTATGTCAAATATATCAGGCTCATTTTTGGTTTATATATATATATATATATATATAACAACAGTGTGTGGTTGTCACTATCTCACGATGGGTTTGTAGCAGACCAAATGTGGTTGCAGATAAGCATCTATTCTATAATACATATATATATATATATATATATATATATATACATATATGAATTTGCGTGAATGTATCTAATATGTATAAATAAATGGCTTTTATCAGTCATAGGTTATCTAATTTACATATGTAATTTAAAAAGCAGATTTTAGTTCATTTGTAATTTTATTTTCATATATATATATATATATATATATATATATATATATATAAAATTATTTTTTTATAAAATATTTTTAAGAAAGCCAAAAAGTTATTTTAACCTTATTAAGTTTTAATGAAGGAGTGCAATTTGCAGAGTACGTTAATATTTAGTCTTTTTGATTGACTTTGAAAAATATGCTGTTTTCATAGATGCAAATAAAAAGAGGCAAAATGAGAAATTATAAACAAATTCTTTTGTGATGATTATAATGAAAACAAAAACATAAATATGTACACATAGACATGCAAGTATATCATTACAGCCTTTTATTTTCATAAAAAATCACTCAGAGTCTATCAAGTGCAGTATTTTTATGCAATAGTTTGAAACTGAAATGAATTGGTAGTTTTTAAAATTCTTTTTGCTAATTGAAACCCAATCTTGAAAAAAAAGAACATAGTAGTAAAGTACAGGTACTATGGATAGAATATATATATGTATAGAATATATATATATATATATGTAAGAGAGAGATATAAAGAGTTGGATATAAATAGCTTGTTAGTTATACTGTGTGTTTCTATGCAACTGGCAGATAAACAACATGTGCATATACAAAAAGTCTTTACATTTTTAAGTAAAATAGAGCTTAATTAGTTCATTAAATGATATATTTTATTTATAATATATAAAAGTTGGCGACCATAGTTGAGGATAACCTGAAGGCTCCCTTTTCAATAGCTACTACATCGAGGTGTAGGGGAAGGCACTACTCCATTCCCTGGATTTCTCCACTTTACCCTTGATCCTTACTATTTTTTGAGTCTTTGGTATGACTCGACTTGGGATTGAATACTGGTCGCCTGGATCATTGGCAAACACTCTACTCATTAAGCCAATTATAATGTATATATATATATATATATATATATATGTACATAAAAACAGCAAAAATAAGTTGATTAAAAATCATACTAACATTTATAATCTGTGTTCTCTGTCTCAGAACTAAAATAGAGCCAGTATAAAATCTAAAATGTAAAAAGTTTGCAAGGATTCAGAACTATTACATTAAATTTCATGTTGTGTTTTAACCCATGAAATATAAATGATAAATTCATCTGGAGGCAAGTTACATAATAACCTTTTAGTGCTATGCCAATTCAGTATTAATTTTAACTGTTTGTTTACTATCTATTCATCTCTGAATATCCAACACCCATAGCTTCATTTTTCTGAACAACTTGCAGCCAGTTTTATTTACGCTATAGGTGAGCTTTTACTCTTTCCCCATTTTATATCCAGGGATTTTTTTACCTTCCAAATAAAATGAGAAAAATGTTCCCTTATCAATTATACAATGTATAGTCAACAGCAAATTTAAAGTTTAAACAAAACTACTTACGACAGTACAGAATTCTTTTAGAGGATGCTTCAGTTTGTGTTTGCCTTTCGTCTTTCCTTGGAAGAAGCACTGCTGGCACATGTCAAAGTTGAAACATTTAAGGCACCGATATCTGCGTCAAGTAAAAAAAAAAAAAAAAATTAAATGACTGTCAAACAGGAGCAAGTATAAAAATTTGTAGGTTTATACACATTTTAGAGCTAGGTCAAGTTGTAACATAGTTTGGTTGGGTTTTATGGCATATCAACCATTGTAGGTTATTTAATGCTAAATCCTCTTTATAGATATATATCAAATGTATATGATATGCAAAACACATTTTGTTGATAACATTTTTAAATGAGCCTGAGCTCATTTTTTGCCAACATCTAAATGGTTTCAAGTTTTGCTATATAACAGTTACAATTACATCAATCATTTGTTTGCACACATTTAGATATACATACTATGTAAGAGATTAATTTGTCAGTAATTTCATTTTCAAATGAGTTAGAACTAATTTGTTTACACACTAATATTGCTATTGTTTCTACATAGTTTAATGGTTTCAATTATTGCTATCTAACAGTTTTAATTCTGTTCAATATTAATCCTTTGTTTGCACACTGTAAAGTGATTACAAGTATTGTTATTGAACACTAATTATTATATTCAACATTACTCATTCATTTGTGCAGAGTTTAAATGTTAAACAGTTCTATTTGACCCGTAGATAGAACCCTATCAGGTGCTTCTCACTCTGGGCTAAAGTGAACCTAGGAGTGATGGCAATAAAGGGGTACTCCACAATCTCCAAAGCCCCAGCATTATTGGAGCCTCACCATCAGATTATCTAGTGTCATATCCAGGACTGCAGTCAGTGTATTTTACAGACCCAGCCGACTGGGCTGTTGTAACATAATGAGTGAGGGCATTCAGTGTAGTTTATATTTACCTAACCCCTCTGCCATGGTCAGAATGTGACACAAAGTCAGTTTCTAAGCAAAGTACAGCTGGTTTGAATTCAGAGCTTTCCATTTTCTTGACAGATTGTTGTACTAAACCTAAAGAACCCAGTCTGCCATTTACCCATAGTATGAACGCAGAGAAATGGATTCATGCTTTTCATGAGAGCATTTGTGAAAAGTTAAGCACAAATGGCCTTGTCTGGGATTTGAACTTATATCACTATGTCCATTTCCAAAGATGATAATTGTTATGTCATGTATAACAGATATATGTTATCTGTGACTTCAGCAAAGATAGAGCCCAATTGGCTGGAGCTGTAGAATACTCTGACTGAATATCTGCGGAAGGGGAAGACCACCCCAACAAGTGTCCTGGAGTTTTGGGGAATGCAGAGTACCCCTTCATTGCCATCAATCCCAGGTCTACTATGACCTGGAATGGTAGTACCTGATAGGGTCCTATCTATGAGTCAAATAGAATTGTTTGACATTTAAACTGAGTGCAAACAAATGACTTATGCTAAATTGAATTGTTAGAAATAAAACTGTTTGATCATTAACTGTGTGTAAACAATTGACTGATATTTAATTGAATTGTGACATATATCTATACTAGGAACCAATCAACTGTGTGAAAAAGTATGAGTTTAAAAATGTTATCAACAAAATGTGTTTACAAATCATATCAATCTAATATATATGTATAAAGAGGATTTAGCATTATATAATCTACAATGGTTGATGTCATAAAACCAAACCAAACCAATCAGCTAGGATATGAGAACCAAAACACAAAAAGACTTTTCATTTAGATTTGAGAGTTGAAAATAAAACAGAAACAGAGAGATATAATTTGAGAGGCTTGGGTTTGTAGGACCTTCAGGGCTACCATATAAAGAATGACATAGGAATTTCTATTCCCCTCTTTAATGATGATTGAATTCCAATAACCCATTATCGGAGCTGATTTGAACATTTTATGTGATCAACATCTGAGTAAAAATTGGAAGATAGACAAAAAATATAACATGTTTACTTCTTTTCATCACCTGGTCAGCAATGACAATCAATGATATTTGAGTTCTGTCCAGAAGCAAATGCTTACAAGAACAGTGTGTGATCCAAGTGTGACAATATTCGTCTGTGGCGGTACGTGAGGGGTTAACCAAAAAGTTGAGTAGCCCAATATAATTGCCAAGAAGTGTAGAGTTGAAATTCTGGGAAAAAGAATCGAAAATGCTGTGACCGAATTTTTTTTGACAAAAGCCAAGATGGGAACTGGAAAGAAGTTGACAGGTACGGAAGATTAAGTTGTTTACAGAACTCAGGCAGAAATCGAGAAAGAAAAATATTGTTATTAAAAAGTGAAAAGGGTAACGATATTAAGATAATTTTCGAGCCTGGAAAAAGTTAGTTTTTAAGGATTTGACAGCACAAAGATTCAGATCCGGTGTGACTTGCACTCCAGTTAAAAGGTGGGACTCAGAGCAAACAAAGAAGTCTTTGTTAAGATAAGGAAGGCCATCTGGCAATTGGGGAAATACCTCAGCTAAGGGTTGAGAAAATTATCCAGAATTACTTATCAGTGCTGAAAGGGAATTATTAATTAGCCTGAGGATAGGCCAGCCTTTTCGCCTACGTAGATTTGAAACCAGTTCCATCAAAAGTGACAGTCCAGCATATTTGGGCAAAAAGGGTTGGACCCTTTCTGACGTCATGAGCCGTAAAATGAGAGAAACTATGTTGGTAGGAGGAAAGCTATCCTCCTGTAGTCCTCACTATGAGGGTAGTGAGAGGAACGACTCTGTGGAAGTGGTGAAAAGAGGGTTGGACCCTTTCTGATGACGAAAATTGAAACAAAGACATGAAGAATGTCTAATGAGTTGAAAATGACGTTAGGGAGATCACCCCTGCCTCAGTCAGAACCTACCCCAGAATATTGGCAATTATTATATAAACAGACTGATTTTCGAACTCAGCAGTTGGTGGCAGAGAGAGGCGAAGCAGTTGGTACCAGACGAAGCCGACGAAGACCAGGCAGGGACCAACAGATTGGAATTGTGCTTTGCGCTGCCAACTCGGATATCGCCAGTCTGCCGCTGGGATAAACTGTCGTTAAGAAAACTTAGACCTTTGTAAGTTGGTGGCAGAGAGCGAAGCAGTTTGGTTCCAGACGAAGCAGACGAAGACCAGACAGGGACCAACAGATTGGAATTGTGCTTTGCGCTGCCAACTCAGATATCGCCAGTCCGCCGCTGGGATAAACTGTCGTTAAGAAAACTTAACCCTCGTCAAGCCGCCGCCTTAGACCATTATATGTCACACCCGCAGATTTTTGTCGCCATCTGTAACTTTGAAGTTTTATAAACCCTTTTATTATCTACTGCAGAAATCGGAGTTATTATTTTTTTTTGTTCTGCAATATATGTACCCTTCGGAGTCCAGTTTTCAGCTGCCAGTAAACCCTCTTCCTTTCAGACGTGGCCGTCGGCCTTACTTTTAAAGAATCACAACGTGGGGCAGGGCAGTGCATGGTCACTTTCCTAGAAGGAACTTTTGATCTGTTTTTTCCCACGCTGTAGCAGAGAGATTGGAGGGAGGTGGACAAGGTTGTGGCAAAGAGATACCATACTTGGTATAATCAGAGCTGTGACCGAGGACGGGGCGAAGAAGGTGGTATACAAGAGCATTTTTTCCCTACAATATAACAAAATTTCTGAGCATTTAGTATGGATAAAGCTTGTTAGAATGTTGGAGAGGAGACTTACACTTAAAGTTAAATCAAGGTTTAGGTTCTTTGTTTTAATAGCATATCAACCTTCATGGGTTATTTAATGCCAAAGTCATCCTTATAGAAAAACAGAAGAGATACTATTTAACCAATAGCTGGGGAAATAAAGAGGTTCACAACTTTCCCAAGGGTATTAGTCCAAAAGTAAACGTAACAGTGGGACAGGAGTTGAAACTTGCTTACTTCAAGGCTGCAGTACAGCACGTTAGCCATTATGCCATAGTGACTCACCCTGAACCAAAGTTTGGAAATTCAACTTGACAAGCTGATTCATAGACACACGGGTGGACTCATTTACATTGGGTAGAAAATTGTAAATAAAACACATGGATATAACAACAAGGCTGCATTTTCATCTAGCATACCCACAACATAATGGAAAGTCTGATGGTATCGTAAGATACGGGTGGGATGCTCTTGTTTAGTGGAAATGATGTTTTGGCCCTGTAAACATTTCTGATCCCAGAGTCATCATCTGGTGAGACCTTTGTTATATATATATATATATATATATATATATATACGCTCCTCCATGGGGGTTGAGCACTCTGGCGAAGGAATTTTCGGCCGCCGCTCGCATAAAACAAAACTCTTCAAAAGAATTGAGCACTCTGGTAGCCGATAGGGTATAAAAATGTAAACAAAAGGATGCTGTTGCTACATAATATCTTAAAAATTCCCGTAGCCAATGTGGTATGCTTGTTGGCTGAGTGGTCTGAGACTAAGTCTAATGTAAAGTTGGATGGGTTTTCGATCCCAGCTTCGAGCGTCCTACGTGTCTAGCCACACTGAAGAGTTCTGATAGAATGAAACAGTCTGTCTGTGGATGACAATATAATATATACATATATATATGTGTGTGTGTGTGTGTGTGTGTAAATGATGACTAAGGGGAGGTAACTCTTCTTGTCATTTATCAGTTTTTAATAGCAGCCAATAACAGGAGAATGTGAGCACAAATGATAAAAAGATAAAAAGCAACAAACCTGAATCCGATGATTGGCCAATCTTTACATATGCTACATTTCACATCATGTTTAACTAAAAAAAGAAAAATTGATATTTATTCGTTTAAATTTATAAAATATTCTATACATCTTTGATTAAAAAGAAAAAAAAAATCAAATGCATTTCAAATTATTCTCTCAAAACAGAAAACTCACATAGCCAAATAGTTGTGTGCTTCAGTAACAAAAAAAGAAAAAAGAGGAAAGAAAAGAAACTTGTTGATGCTTAGAGCTTACTTTATGACTGAGATAGATAATCAATAGCAAATATACATACAGTTCAATTGATTGATTTTAATGGCATATCAACCCATCAAGACTTATTTTATGCCTAGTGATTAAGGAATTGTGTTCATTGTAGATTCATATTTACATATTTTGTGTAGTTTCTTAATAGGTTTTTTTTGCACATAGTTTTATTGAATATAAATAATTTTCAAACAGGTCTATTTGACTCATAGAGGGGACCCTAGCAGGTACTACCACTTCAGGTCACAGTCGACCAAGGAGTAATTGCAATGAAGGAGTACTGAAGACTCTCCAGATTTCCAGAACTGGAACCTTACCATCAGATGCAGTTGAGTGTCATACTCAGGACACTCAAACTCAGTCAGCTGAGAGCTGTAGAATACACAGACTGCATCTCTGCAGAGAGGTTAGACCTTCCCTAATGAGTGTCCTGGATATGACACTAAACAATTTGATGATGAGGTTCCAGTAATGCTGGAGCTTTGGAGAATGTGGAGTATCCCTTCATTGCCATCACTCCCAGGTCCACTTTGGCCTGGAGTGGTAGTATCAGATAGGGAGGGTCCTATCTATAGGCCAAATAGAACTGTTTGACATTCAAACTGTGTCCAAACAAATGACTTATGCTAAATTAGATTGTTTGAAATAAAACTGTTTGAGATGTGTGTAAACAAATGAGTAATATTTGATTGAATCGTTAGTGGTACATAGCAAGACTGAATTAATTTTAACTCTGTTGACTTATGCTAAATTGAATTGTAAGAAATAGAATTGTTTCAACATTTAACTGTGTGTACCTACAAAATGTGTTTACAAATCATATATATATATATATATATATAAAGGATTTGGCATTAAATAACCAACAATGGTTGATATGCCACAAAACCAAATCAAACCAATCAAGACATCTCTTTTGTCAGGGAAGGATCTTACTTCTCTGTAGAGAATACAGTCAGCGTATTCAAAACCCCACAGACAAGATGGACAACTAGGTTGATGTTTAAGCCCATGTAAAAAAACAGACAGACCAACTTCATTATCTTCTTTCTGTTTCCATTCATTTGGTCTTGTGTTATATTAAGCTGAACTCTATAAATATCAAGAAACAGGATTGATAATTAGGATCTGCTTATTGGCTGAAACAATCATTTATTTCCTATTGATACCTGAAGTTTGAACCCAGGTAAAAGGCAGGCAGACAGACCATGTTCACTTGTATGAGTGGCATTACACAATCGACCTACTTGTACTAACTCCTATTTGGCCTTGTGTCAAACTTGGTTAAACTTCTAAGCCATCAATATTTTGTCAAACAAACCAATATCTTCATAGATTACCTAGTTTTGTTGTGATTCAACCATCTCAATCATCTGTATCCTATTTATCCAACCCCTCCGCTCGGGCAGGATATGACACAAGGTCAATTTTTAAGCGGAGTTTAACAGGTTTGAATTCAGAGTTTTCCTTTTCCTAGACTAGTTGCCTCACCGAGGCCGAAGAACCCAGTTTGTCCTACTATTTACCCATAGCTGGAGGGAGAATTATTGGATTCATCTCAATCATCTGTATCTTTCACTTGGTACATATCTTTGATCTGAGATTTTAATTGATTGAAAATCATTTTCTGGGGAATAAATCAATAATACAATATCATCTGCAAATGAAATCAATAGATCATAATCAGAAAATCTGTAATGCTGACAAAATTTCTTGGCAGAGGTGAGGTGAGGTGAGGGGGTTAAAAGAACAAATTTATAAACTTATTTTGTTTAAACTTCAGACGGATTTTCATTTATTTTCCATCTTTCACTGCAGTATCTTGTTTATTTTTTTTTTGTTTTATTGCAAAAATGAATTTCAAAATCTCTTCAATATGAGAGAACACTGGTAAGAAACCAGAAAGAAACACACATCTATTTTTATGTAGCTATATATATATATATATATATATATAAATCTGACAGTATGAAAATATCCAAATAAAAACATGTCTATACCATATTTGTACATTTTCATATTGTGGTATTTAATTCCATTTTCCCCCAGATATCTTATATTCACACAAATGTGAAGTGGAATGTTTTCACACTTAAAAACCAAATCATTTAATGTTGGCAAAATATAAACTCATCCCCTGAAGACCTTTTTTTTTTCTTCATAATTGTACATTCTCATTTATAAATGCAAATAAAAGTTTATTTAAAAGATGAATTATTACTGTTGGGGTATATTGGATGAGTAACAAAAATATTACTCGCAAAAAATTTACATCAGACCTCAAGTTCATCATCTAATGTAGCTTTCAAAGAAATGCAATTGCAGATATATTTAAGCAGTCACATAAAGACACATAATACAGAGTTATTTCCCCTTTTTGCTAATGCAAGTTTTAAATACTACAAAAATAATTTTATTATATTAGAATGATTCAAGATAGAATTGAAATAGCTCAAGTTACCATATGAATGATAATCACACACACACACACACACACACACACACACACACACACACACACACACACATATATATATATACACATTAGGGTCATTCAGTTAATAAGATGAATTTTGCCTAAAGAGTTGGCAATAGGAAGCACTATTGACAATTATAACTTTTTCAAGGAAATCAATAATCATAGGTTGTTTCATATCCCAGAAAACAGTCAGCATTACAATTTTTAGTGACTGCTGTACCTGAAACGTTTTCAGTACAGGGAAGTCAGTGCATTTTCATGTAATGGATAATTTTTTCAACTCAGGATTATAGCAGTGAACTTATGTTTAACCAATTTGTAAACATTTTTGAACTAAAATAGGCTTCTTTGTACAAATCACACATACTTATGAATTTTTGCATGATTTGCACATTACAGCCAGCAAAAATGTTGTGACAGAACTTTCATCAAGCCTGGAGGACTTTGTTTGCTTTGAGGACATTTTGAAAGACCTTAAAATAAATGTTTTTGTGAGAATAAATTAATTTTTGCAACAAACAAAATTTTAAACAATGCAGATATTACATTTATATAAAAATAATTAATGTGCTTTTTTTAAAAAAAATTCCTATAACTTATTCAATAAGCTTCATATATATATATATACACATACATACATACATATATGTATATATGGAAGTAAATGATGGAGTGTAATCTGGCAATATATAAAGAAAAGTTAATAACAAGGTAATCCAAGTAGAAGGAGAGATTTATTGAGAAGCAAAATCGACACTATATTGTTTCGGTTCTAATGAACCATCATCAGGACTATAAGGGATGATATTAGTGATGTTAAATCAACACTGGATGTTTAAAAATACACAATACAAAAACCTAGGGAAAATATTTGTATGACAAGAAAAAGTTGGCCGTTTAATTAGTGAATCAGCGTTTGTTGTTTTAAATTATGTCATTCAACTTATTAGAAATATATAATGGTGGAAATAAGTAAAAGACACCCCATTAAATTATTAATAATTTTCTTATCACAGCACAAATTCCTCTGAAAATTTATGTGTGGTACCAATATCCGATGGGTATTAGTATACATATTTGATTTTATTATAACTTTCCACCAAAAAAAAAAGTTATTAAGAAAAATACATTTTCAAGGGTACGTATAAAACAGTTTTGAAAATTTGTATTTAACAGCAAAATTGTACAAAATTCAATATTTACATTTATTCCCTTTCAATTGTAATATTTCAGCACACTTGTTTTGCATTGAATCAATAAGTTTTCCAAGCATTTCAGAGGGAATTTCATTCTAATACTGTTTAATGCAAGATTTTAAAGTTTCTCAATCTTCAAATTGACATTTATTTTTGTATACTCTTCTTGACAAAATTCTCTACATATTTTCTATTGGGTTTAAATTGGGAGACTTAGTGGGCCAGTCCAAAACTTCAATATTTCTTGCTTTAAACCAGTCTTTCATGAGCTTAGAAGTGTGTATGGCTGCGTTGTCCTGTTGAAAAATGGCATTTTTGCTGTTTAGATGATTCATAAATGGGAAAAGACTTTTTTCCAACACATTGATATATCGAGCAGAGTTTTGTTTCCCTTCCATCACTACTAAATCAGCATATTCAGATGCAGTAAAAGCTCCACAAACCATAACAGATCCTCCTCCAAATGGGAGCTGTTGGGCCTATCCAAATTAAACTTTTTTCTTTACCCAATCTACAAGCATCTTCTTGTGTTAAGCAGTTAAAGCAGGAGCTGTCTCCCTGTTTTGATATACGAGATCTGGCGATTCATGAAGTAGTTGATGAACGCTTCTTGGAGAGATGGGTAAATTCTCAGATTTTTTCAGATCTCTTGAGTTTGATTGTTCTTTCGAAGCTTCTCGAAAAAATCGATGCTTGGCTGCATTTCTAATTTTAGGTGGACAACCTGGATGTTGTCTAGTGTCTTACGATTCAGGGTGCTTTATATAATTTCTCACAACTGTTTGGGACCACAACAGTTCTCTTGCAATGAAACTTATAGATTTTCCTTCCAGTTTATAGGCAGAAATTTGCTCTTTTTCATTTTCATTAAGGGGGGAGTTCCTAGTCATTTTGCAGTAACTGTATTCAATTATGAAATGTTTAAATAGGACTCACGTGGCTTAAAATTATAAGAGTCTTTTGATAATCTGCGCATGCACTTATTCTTCCTTTGGCATTCTGAAGTAAAAACCAGATATGCAAATTTTCAATACTGTCTTATAATTATTTCCACCCTCGAAAACAAAGTTTTGTTAATGATATTTTTTTGGTGGAAAGTGGTTATAAAATAAAATATGTATACTATGATCCATGAGATCTAGGTACATATATATATATATATATATATATATATACATGTACACATGCATATATATATATATATATATATATATGCATACAGATACATGTGTGTGTATATATATATACTTATTTACCCCCTTCCCCCGCTCAGGCAGGATATGACACAAGGTCAATTTTTAAGTGGAGTTTAACAGGTTTGAATTCAGAGTTTTCCTTCTCCTAGACTAGTTGCCTCACCAAGGCTGAAGAACCTAGTCTGCCCTACTATTTACCCATAGCTGGAGGGAGAATAATTGGATTCATACCTTTCCCAAGGGTATTAGTGCTATGTGAAATGTAATCAGTCACGTCCAGGATTTGAACTCGTGTTGTCGTGTCCATTTCCTACGACGATAACTATTACACCACGGGCACCTCCATATATATATATATATATGATTCATTGATCAAACGGCCAATTTTTCTTGTCATAAACAGCCAACTTTTCTTGTTGTACAACTTTTCCAAATTTTTATATATTTTTACACTTTTTATACATCCATCTACACTTAACATCACTAATAAAACCCCTCACAATCCTGATGATGGTTCAGCAGAACCGAAACGCTATAGTGTCGACTGATTTTGTTTCTCTATAAATCCCTACTTTCTATTTGGATTACTTGTTGTCAATTTTTCTTCACAAATTGTCGGATTACTATCCATTATTTTCTTCCATATATATATATATATATGCATACATATACATATATATATGCATATATACATACATATATACATAAATAAATACATATGAATATACATATAAATAAATATACATATAAATATATACATATATATATAATGAAAATAATTCCTACATGAGCAAGTCTACTGAGCAACCCTGAGGAGAAACCTAGGTAAACTTGCTCGTGTCCATGTAGAAATTATTTTCATAATATCAGCTCTATCTCATGTATTTAGCACTTTATTACATTTTATCTTAGGTAATTCTGTCTGTGTTTTTTCTTTTCACTAGACATAAGTGGTGCTTGATTTTTTTCAAGTAGTATGTGTGTTTTTCAACTTTTTACTTATTTACAAATTTTTTTTCCAGATATCAGTTTGTAGGATTTGCAAATTGTACAATCTGCTTTTTTTTTTTTTACACCAACAGTATTATAGATTAGATATAAAAAGTGAAATACATATATATATGTATATATACACACACACTCATATATATATATATATATATATATATATTCAATTGAACATTATAGACATTTTTTGTGTATATATTTTTTGTTAATCCTTTTGTGATGCAGTATTGATCTTATGATATTCAGCAGGAATTGGTTGATAAACCTTCCATAATTAGTTATTTATTAAGTACTTTCTGCACAACCTTGGGTCATCATCAGGGGAGGATGTATTACGAAAGTGATGTAACTTTTGTATGTACATTACTACTTGGTAAGAATGAGTGTTTATACTGGTGTGTTGTGTAGCGTTTACTTTTCAAATTTGTCTCTATAAATAGTGCCATTAGCTAAAGACATTTAAGTACATTAGCACTGGTTTCAAAGAATTCTATTAATATATATACATCTATATACACACACACATGGATACATACAGACACACACACAGAGATATATATATATATATATACATGCGCACACACTATATATATATATATATATCAGGGGCGGAGATGGGACTAGTGCTACTCGTGCCCGGCACGACCAATAACTCAGTCAATGTTATTCAAAATGGATTAAAAATCATCCATTAATTTCAAGCAAACATACTTAGTCTGATCTCAATTAAATTACATATCTATTCAAGTTTCGATAACTAAGTAGCCAAAAGTTCATAAATATATCTGGGAATAATACAACGATGCTGTTTTGAACGGATGGTCTTTGTCCGGCCACCGTCAGATTCATTGAACATCCCATAAAATCGGCTATAATGTTGAACGCCCGATCCGTGCCAGGCACTAGACCCTTATAATAACAGTAATGTTAGAGAGATACGCTTTTTGCTGTAGCCAATAGCAAGAGCAACCCTAACACTGTGCTCAAAAATCTTAGCACGTGTGACTGCTGATAGATGTATTGGGAAGAGGGTGAGGGACCGAGAGAGAGAGAGAGAGAAAGAGGGGATAGCAGATTAGAGCCGTCGCCGACGTCATCATCATCGCTATGGTAAATGTTGGTTAAACGGCGTGTTTTAATTCGTTTTTTCACTAACAGATGTCTATTTCTTTAATGAATGTTGCATATATTACATTCTGTAACTAAAATTTGTTTATTTGAATACATTTTCAACAAAAAATCTTTATTTTAAGTGAAATTGAAACTACTAGCTGTGTCTGTGTATATTGTCATCAGTTTCTTTATTCTAATAAACAAATTTTTCTCGTTATAGTAATGAACATCTTCTCTTTTCTTCTATACTTTTGAAAGGAAAAAAATTATCTTATCTACTGTATTAACAAGACTACAAATTATATAGTATCTTGATTGTTTACAAAAAAACACCATGCAAGGTACGTTTGTTAATCTGTGCTATACAATGGAGAATCACGCAATAGCAACTATGATGACTTACTTTGGGTCCACGGACCACGGGTTGGGAACTTAAGTTGACAGAGGGTGGTGGGGGGCACGAGTAGCAAAAATAGGCTAGAGTCGCCACTGATATATATATATATATATATATACATTACTGAAGAGTTGTGATACAACAAAACAGTCTGTGGATGACAATAATATATATATATATATCTATATATTTTTGGTCCAGTTAAACCGGAGTTGGGAGTAATTCCATCAGGACAAGAAGGTATTCAAACATGAATATTTAAAATTTTCCTGGTAAAGAGCTCAATGTACCAATAATACAGAGCAATAAATTCTTTAAGAAAAACAACGAAACCGGTCACATATATATATATTGGCCTAATGAATAGAGTGTTCACCAATGGTCCAGAAGACTTGGGTTCTATCCCAGGTCGAGTCATACCAAAGACTAAAAAATGGCACTTGATGCCGCCTGGCTTAATACTCAGCATTATAAGGTAAGGATCAAGGGTAAAGTGGAGCAATCCAGGAAATGGAGAAGCGCCCTCCCCTACACCTCGGTGTAATAGCTATTGAAAAGGGACTAAGGTTGCCAACTTTACTTTATATATATATATATATATATATATATATATATATATATATATATACACACACACACACACATTATACATATATATATATATACACACACACACACGCACATATTATACACACACATACACACACACACACACATAATACATATATATATATACACACACACACACACACACACACACATTTATACACATACACATCATATCATATATATTCATATACACACTCATCATATATATATTCACACATATGCTCATCATATCATATATAAGAAGATAGTGATGGTGTCAATACTTGATGTAATGTCATTGTCTGGTTTCATGTATCCTTATGTATCTAAAATTATTTTAACAAAACTCACAGAACCTTCAGCAATTTAAATCTTATCAATAAGCTAACATATTTCATCTTAAGGAAAAATCTATTTTTAAAAATTTATTTATTTATTTATTAAGGAAAATGTAACGATAAATACTATTACTAATATCAAACTTATCTTTAGTTAAAAATTATTTTAGGGTTTTATCTTATTTCTATTTAAGATTGAAATTTAGTCTTTATTTAATTTCTTAATATTCTTATATATCTTCTATTCTAAATACTGATATTCTAATTACCTTTAAAATCATTAATATCATTATAATAATTACTTGTTAATAATTATATCACTAATAATAAAAGGTAACTATTATTACAATGATTGCTAATTTATCCTTTTTATTAGTACTGATATTACATTACCAACCATACCAATGGTAATACTGATACCATTAATTTTTTCCTACTATTATTACCACTATCAGTTTTTCTATTATTAACCTTTTTTATACACACACACACACACACACACAAATACACAAAGAAGTTTTCTTTTATTAAGACGCATATTTGTGGTAGTTTAATTTGTGATTAAGTCTCTTTAGGTGCAAGGATTTCTTGATATAATGATATTCATGTATTTTACTGGGCTTCTAGAATTGATGGAGTGTTTAACAAATTGTTTTTTACCATCTTCTTTATCATAGTAAATTTGGTGTCTATGATTAAATCCTCGTCTGTTGCAAATAGAGGGACATGTAGTCCTACAAGGATAAGTTTCTCATTCAGTGAGATTAGTATTGACAAATGTAGATTATTGTAGCTGTTTGTCCAACTATGAGAAACTTAGTAAATAACTGTGTACTCAGCCCCTACATGTATGTATGCATGTTGGGAAGATATAAAACTCAAACGTAATACAAACCAGATTCTGTAGCTGCCACTCTATGTAAGGTTGGTAGCCAGACTAAAGTCTGAGGTTCTTTGTACAACCAAGCATAAAACATATCCTCTGAGATTCCATATTTGCAGTCACTCTAATGAGAAAAGAAAAAAATGTATAAAAATGAAGTGAAAAAAAAAATACAATCATTACATTTCCATATAGTTGACATTCAGAAATCTTTTTCACAGTTTAATTATAATTTACAACAAATATTTTACTTCATAGAAAAGAGTAAGATTTTAAAAATCCTTTCATTCAGAGGTTAAATAACAGCTTGAAGCCTAATTTTCAATGTCTGTTTCTTCATTTTCACTTTCTAAAGTTTCATATTGATTGACAACCCTAATTACATTGCCATGACAACCTCATAGACAATTTTCAAATTACTTTTTATAAAACAATTGTTTTTTTTTTTGTGAACAATCTAATTAAAGGGAAATAATATTTTGCAGACCAACTAAAAATAAAATTCATTAGACAAAAACATTTTGGCAGTCAATGAATCAAAATTATTTCTATTATACAAGTTCACACCAACTCTAATTGATGCTTTTTCACTGGAAGTCTCATCAGTTCCAAGGAGTATTATCATAACTATTATCATTATTATTATTCTTTTTACTCCTTGTCAGTTTTTCATACCAGTTTTAATAGTTTGCTTTTTACTGAAGTCTGAGTGACAGCAAATCACCTCAGGTCTCAAAACTCTTAAGTATTCTACCTGATTTTAACAGTGCTGTGGTCTGGATGGTCTCAATTCTTCCTTTGATCATCAGTTCCTCTAGACTCTTTTGTAGGACTCTGGGGACAATTACAAAGGCATCAACTATAATTACTATCACTGCATGGTATTCTATAATAAAGGCCATCTCATGGCCCAGCTAAGAGCTAGAACTGTTAGTCCATTTCAAAATGTTTGAGAGCAACATGTTTCAGTTTGAGAGTTCACTAGTTCACTTCCGTAGTCAGCATAAGAAATTGAAAGAAAGTTTTGCTTTTAGACTTGGAATAACTTTTACCATTATTCAAATGAAGTAAATATAAGATTGATTTATTTTATATCTTTCAGACTTTACTATATTATTTTATATTTATTGAAAAACAAACATTTTTGGTCTGAAATTCACTACTAAAAATGTCATTTAGTAATCTTCTTAGTCTTGGATGTGAATTTTAAATGAATTTAATATTTCACTTAAACTTTAAGTGAAAAATGCTAAATAAACTTTACTTAATATTCTTTAAAAGCAAATAAATATATTTAGTGAAAAACTTGAATTTTTTTGCATATTACCATAATACAAAAAAATCAAGCTTATCATGAAGTGAAATCTTTATTTGTTTTTAAAATAAGCAAAAACCTATGTTGATTTTTTACCACAGTTCTTATTAATCTTATTATAATGAAATGTTTTACGCTATGTGCTTTTCTCTCACAGGATCTGATGACACAGATTTCAATGTCTTCAAGGACATTTGAAAAGATTAATTTTTTCTTTAATTTTCAAAATAATATTGATTAACATTTGTCTTTTTTATTTCTAATTTATACTTCTGAAATATATTTTACAAAGTTTTAATTTATAAAACTTTTGAAGACAAAAGTTTGTAGATTTGGGGCAACTATGGTTTGGTTGGTTTGATATCTTTGTTTAATGGTATATCAACCTTTGTGGGTTATTTAATGTGAAAGCCATCCTTGTAGAAGAACAGCACTGATACCATTCAACCCACAGGAGGAGGCTCATACTTTTCCCAAGGGTATTAGTCTGAAAGTGAATGCAATAGTATGACTGGAGTTTGAACTCACTCACTTTTAGACAGCAGTCCTCCATTTTAGTAATCATGCCACAACGACTCCCCCAGGGGTAATTATAGATAAATGATATGGTTTTTATCTATAGACAAAGCATTTTTATCTGGCTTTCCTATACTGAAAGAAAACCAACAAAAGGCAAAGTACTGGTGAGGCACACTAAATTAGGGGTAATAATGCTTTGTTCTTATAACTATGCCTGACCTCAGAGGTTATTATTATTATCTGAGGATGACTTTGTTGATAATGCAGTTGTCGTTTTGGCAGCATCGTATATATAAATGTATATTTTTTAATTATATGTATGCATGAACACACACACACACACACACACACACACACACACACACACACACACTTGAGGATTTGAACTCTGTTCATTGAGTCTATTTTCTATAATGATAACCCATTATATAATGAAGTATCTACCATTTGAAGACAACTCTCTAAGGCAGGAGTTGAGTTCAGTCCACCATAGGCATTGCCTTCTTGTATCAGGTCTGGAATCTTGAGAAAACAAAAACAAAAAAGATTTTAATTAAACCATATATTTCATAAAGAACATATTGTATATGGGAGTGATGATAGAGTTGTTAGATGCAAAAAAGATTTCTTTGCTGGAACCATCATTTTCTTTAACCCTCACCCTCCACACACACTTTGACTACAGTAAATTATTGGCAATTCATTTTTTGGCAAATTATTTGCAGTGCATTTCAATAGCAAATCATTTGCCATGATAAATTACTTTCAACACATTTCAATAATAAATAAAATATAATATTTGTATCTATCTAATCCATCCACTATGGGCAGGATGTGACAGAAGATCAATTTTTAAGTGGAGTTAAGCTAATTTGAATTCAAAATTTTCCTTCTCATAGACTTAATAATAATAATAATAATAATAATAATAATAATAATGTTTGTCCATTGATTCATTGATGACAATTAGGCTGAAACTTAGCCAATGACCAACACATGTGATTTGTTTATAGTGGTGGAAGGTTTGTGTTGAACCAGCCACACTTTTTGGAAAAGCTGATAACAGAAGAATGATACATTAGCATATCACAGATTCTTGAACAGTACTCTTCAGAGTTTTGAATTTAGAATTTTCCTTCTCTTACATTGGTTGCTGTACCAAAGCTAAAAAGTTCAGTTTGTCTTAATCATAGTTGGGTAGGAGGGAGTTGAATTCATGCCTTTCTCAAGAGCATTAATGTGAAGTGAAATGCAAACAGCATTGTCCAGGATTTGAACTCAGATCACCAAGTCTATTTCCAAAGACAATAACTGTTACACCACATATGCCCATAATATTATATATTATGCTTTACTTAGTTGTGGCACAAGGCCAAATGTATGAGAGCATTAAATGAGATTCAAACTCACTTGTAATGGTTTGTTAATTTAGATGGCCAATCATTACACTATGCAAAACACCCAAGTTATATATATATATATATATATATATATATATATATATATTGAAGAGTGTATATTTAGGCAGTAAGTTATAATTCAAGCATGTTTTGTTAAAGACGATGGAACACTGTTTATTATTTTTATTTTTCCAAAACTCCTTGTTATTTTTCTAGTGTCAGGATCTTTACCATCTAAATCCCAACACTAGAAAAATAAACAAGGAGTTTTGAAAAAATAAAATTAAAAATAATAAACAGTGTTCCATTGTTTTTAACAAAACTTGCTTGAATATATATATATATATATATATATATATATATATATATATATAAATTGCTGTACCACTGGGTCTTTAACAAAGTGCTTGGAGAAAAAAACTAGATAGGAACTACACAAGGATGCTACATACTGTTTTAAACAAATCCTGGAAGCAGCATCCCACAAAACAGCAGTTTTACAGCAACATGCCTCCTATCTCACAAACCATTCAAATAAGACATGCTTGACACTACTGGAGAGGTAAGGACAAACTCATGAGTAAAGTTTTCATGTGGGCTTCTACATATGGACCCACAAGTGTTGGCTAACCAGCAAAGACATATTCATCAGCTCTGTGCAGACATTAGATGCCTCTAGAAGACTGGCTAAGAGTGATTGATGATAGGGATGGATAACAAAAGAGAGTCAAGAGAATCTGTACTATCAGTATGACTTGGTGATGATAATGAAATATATAATGAATATAATTCTATGATGAATAATATATATATATATATATATATATGCTTTACAAAAATATAATGACTAATGTGCAGTGCCTTTATTATCAAGAAAATGATAAAAGAAGATTTTCTTTTTTTTCATGAAGTTTTACCTGTTTGTAATCTTAAAGAGAAAAAAAAGAAAAGTTATAGCTACCACTTACCCTCATCAGTGCCACCAGAAAGCTGGATAAAACTGTGCAGTCAATAAATGTACTGGGGTCACTAATTTCTTCATAAAAATCTACAGAAAAATAAACATTGAACATATTTAGACTCACTTTGATTTGGTTAAAGTAAAGACCAATAGAATTAATTGAATTATAGGAAAAAAGAAAAATTTACAAAATGGTAATTTGGAAATTATCACAAAATAATTTCTAATACAGTGATAATAACTGGTGTAATTTTGGTTTGGTTTATTTGTTTAATAGCATGTGTTAAGAAAGTCCGCAAATTAAATCAAATGCTCTTATTAAATGTAGTGAGAACACTACACAATCTTCAGACAGCAGAAATATATATATATATATATATATATATATATGTCTAGCCACACTGAAAAGTTGTGATACAATGAAACAGTCTGTCTGTGGATGACAAATATATATATATACATATAAAAATTTGTGTGCATATATATATATATATATAAACTTCTCATCAAACATACAACAAAATTATAATAATTCATAAGTACTAATTGTATTAGGCAATGGATCCACTCTCATACATGAACTGAATTCTCATTTTTTTATGAATTTACATTTCACCACAGTCAATTCTGCTTTCTGTTCTTACCTTTCCTACAATAAAAGGGATTTATCAGACTTCTGACCAAGTCCGATTTAACATGAAGTCATTTTATAGTGGTTGGCCATGCATGAATTGAGACTCATGTGAGGCCATTATAGAAAATGCTTTGTCCTATCAGCATTCATTTTGAGAAGTGCCTCAGGTATCAAGCATTAAACTCCGGTACTGCCAAGTGAAAGGACTCCTGGGATTAGGCGATTAACTTTAAATCATCCACCCAGTGAGAATACTAAGTGGGTCTTTGGAAAACCAGAGATTTGAAGAGATTTTCATTACAGAATATCTGAATCCCAAGTTTAGTAAAAGAGACAGGGTTGACTTTTATGTATTTTTTAAAATTGCAGCAATTATTTCTCGATTATTTTTTAAGGGTTAATTTGGGACAGGCTACCATGGCTGTATATTCCAACCATCAAAGTGTTAATCCATTGAAATGGGGAAAAGGATCTTTATTACAAGAATATATTGTTTGGCACTCAGGAAATTCCATTACAATAAAAGAGAAATAAAAATTGTCTTACATTTGTATTTTTCTCCAAGTTGTCCACCACACATGGCTGCCAGAGCTGTCTTTACGGAAAGTGCATGGACAACACCCCTTCGCTGTCTGCAATCAGAAATAAAGGATAATATAAGAATAAAATTTATGTATACACAATCATATATACTTATAAAACAACAGAGATAGTAAGTCTGAAGATTGGCATATATTTTGTGGAATTTTAATTGGAAAATTTCACTGTATAATGTTTGATCTATGATTAATATTCACCACTGATTAAAGTGCATTGACACAGAAGAAGACTATGTCAAAAAATAAATAATTGTTGTCTAGATAAATGCTTTTTCATTATTAGGCTGTAGAATTATGGATTTACCTATGTTATATACGCATGCACAAATATATCAACATACACATTCATGTAGATATATTAGATAGTGACACAAAACTACTCTGATCTTGAAAGGTAGAATACACTGAATTCAAAAAATATATTTAGATTCGAGAACTCTAATCTAACAAAACACAATAGAAAAACTATAAATATTCAAATTGCTCTCCACTCTGGATAGAAAGCATCTTAGGTATTACAGGATTTTAAAAGAAAAAAAAAAATAACATCTTGACTATACCCTTGTAAATGACAAATGATAATAGAAAGTGTCTGAGGAGAAAATTTTAGGCAATTTTAGTATAAAATTGAACCAGACTTAAATTTTTTTAAGATAAGAAAAAAGAATGATGAAAAGAAGCATGTTTGAGTTTTTTAACACAACATGTTTCTCGTATGTCTAGATATACTGAAGAGTTACGATACAACAAAACCGTCTGTCAGTGGGAGCACAATAAGTGGGGAATTACCAGTTGACATTTATGCACAAATGCAAAGCTTTTCTTATGAATTGAGCACTCTCGTAGCTGTTAGCATATATATATATATATATATATGTAAAAATTCCTTCACTTACACTGAGGATGACAATAGCTCTGCGTTAAGATATCTGACTGGCATGAAGTCTGCTGGGTTTTGATCCCAGCTTGAAGTTTCTCGCATATCCAGTCACACTGAAGAGTTGTGATACAAGAAACAGTCTGTTTATGGATGACAATATATATATATATATATTGCTCCATCTTCACAGAGGATTGCCATCTTTTGATTTTCTAGCATTGTCTGGCTTGAAATTTTCTCTTTGATTGTGTCTTCTTAAATGATTTTTCAGTCCAGCAACAGTTTTAAGACAGACAAATGGAGTGATGAATGTAGATGTTACTTGATGAGATACTTGGAGAGTTTGTTTGGTTTGGTTTTATGGTACACATCAACCATTGTTGGTTATCTAATCCCAAATCCAATTTTTACACATATATTAGATATATGATTTGTAAAAGTAACTCAATGAAGTTGAATAGTCCCAAGTATTCTATGTATCACTAATAATTCAATTAAACATCAGTCATTTGTTTACACACCGTTAAATGATCAAACAGTTCTATATCAAACAATTCAGTTTAGCAGACCCATTTCAATAAAATTGGTCACTCATACTGAGATTGTAAATTGATTGAAGAGATACAAAATCAGGAATTTCCTGTTGTAGACAGATATTCTTTTGTTTATTTGTATGAGTTACCAGTTTTAAAAAAATAGCCATTTTGAATGAAAACATGACCTTGACTTTCTAATCATATTATCACTAGAAAACTCTAATAAATATCATTGAATTAACAATTAATTATTGAGATCTTGTTCACTGATTACACACAAATTTTATGGAAATTCTATTCTTGTTCACATTCAGTATAATGACATGTCATCTTAATTCATATGATACATGGATTCAGGTTTGTTTTGAGATCTCAGACAACTTTTAAAAAAACCTTTAAAAGTTGATAAGTATTTCAAATAAATAAGAACACATGGGGCAGTGGATAAGGCATTTGGTTAGAAAGTGCTTCGGAGTGAAATCATTTGGAGGTTGCAGGTTCAATCTCAACAATAGGTAAGAATAACAAGGAATACTTACAATAACGAAACACTTGTACCTGGTCACGATTAACAGAATTGGAATAGTCTACCCCTGTGGTTCAAATAAAGGGTTCAGTTTGCAATTCTATGTGGACTCCCGAGTTTGACATGAAACACTTGAAGAAGGCCGAAAGACATATAGGCCGAAATGTTGTGAGTATAACAATAAAGATGAGGTCAATAGTCTGAATATTCTAAGTAATAACAAAATCTAATTTTATTATTTTCCAGACTTGGAGGAGTAGTAATAATCTACATCTCCCAACCCCACCAGGTTTCTAAGTTCTTTTTTTTGGGAAGGGTGACTGCTGAGATGAAATCTTAGCCACAACAGAGAGTACCTAAGTGCTTATGCAATAAAAATTGACCTTGTGTTGCATCCTACTCATTGCAGAGAGTTGGGTAAATACATTTAAAAGTCTTGTGAGGCTTATCAGCATAGATTATCTTCTCATTTTTGATATCTAGTAAATTGAGATATTTCCTTCAGCCACTGAAAAGTAGATATATGAAACAGAGTGAGATTTATACCTGTCATATAGATTTAGTACAAAATTCTGAATTAGGTCAATTGATCGTATGCGTGTTGTGTCATCAAGTCTGGCATGTTTGCAACCTGTGAACAGGTCTTGTAATATTTCATTTAGGTCATGACAGTTGAGCAGTGGGTCTTCTCCCTGGGGGCAGCCATGTTGCTGAAAGATGCAACGAACTTTGTCGATTGTGATGAGGTCCACTAAGAGAGAAGGAGAAAGAGAGAAAGAAACAAAAAGTTAGTGGTTGTTCAAGCACTTTTATTGTAGCAGAATTTTTTGAAAATGTCTTTTGCAAATTAAACAGAATCCATGGAAAATCTCCAGTGAAATCTTCGCATTTTATGAGTAGAATAAAAAATAATCTATACAAAATAAAATAAACAAAAACATTTCTCTAATTCTAAAAATTATTCATTCTTTTTGTTGGTACCATGATGGTCATTAATCATTTTTCACCATTTTCTAGTTGTACAATCTGGATGTTAAAATGTGTATCAGGTAATATGGAAATAGAAGCCACAGGTGTATGATTTATATAGAAGTGAAGGTTGCAGGTGAATGGTTTATATGGAAGTGGAGGTCACAGGTGTATTATTTATATGGAAGTACACAGGTACATAATTTATATGGAAATGGAAATCTCAGGTGTATGATTATACAGAAGAGGAGGTTTCAAGTGTATGATTTATATGGAAGGAGGGGTTTCAAGCACAAGATCTATATGGAAGAGAATGGTCTCAAGTTGTCTGATTCAAACAGAAGGGACAAGGGTGAGTTAAAAAAATAACACTTTTTCTTTAGTACAGGAATAATTACTGACATAGGAACATATATAATACATCAAAATGAAGCTGGTCCTCAGTGGATCACATCCCTACTTTTCAACATAGTCACTATTTCTCCTAATAGCAGTGTTCCACTTTTGAATGAGAGCATATATTCCTGCCTCGTAAAATTCCCTTGATTGTTCTTTGAGCCACTTCATCACTGCAGTTTTTACTTCCTCATTACTGGCATAATGTTTGCCTCTTAAACCCTCTTTCATGGGGCCAATGTTTGAAGGTGCTAAATCTTGCCAATTGATAATGTCCTCCTTCTGTATGACAATGCCCAATCACACACAAGCATCAAGACAAGGGAGACAATTACCTCATTTGAGTGGACAACTTTACAACATTCTCCATACTTACGAGATTTAGTTAAGGTTGGGGAATTGTCCAGACAGAAGCACGTGGTTCTTTTAGAAACCAAAAATGTGGCAAGCAGGAAACTTGAACTACAGATTTTCAGAACACTGAAGATTAATGAGTTCCATCTGCAGTTGTAATGGTACTTCTTCATAATCAACATCAAAATGCAAGGAGAAAATTATGAAAGTTTGGTATCAGACACAAGATGAGCTTCAAAGCCCACAGGTTGGGGACCTCTAGGTGAAAAGTATACCATCAAACTATGATTGGCAAAGTGTGAATATGATGAAGTTGTGAATACTCACAATTTAATTTCTGTTGGAGATAGCGTAACTTCATTGCAGTGCGGTAGGCAGCAAAACGAATGTTGTTAAAATCACCTGGGAAAAGAAAAAAAAAGTAAATTAAATAAAAATTCTTCTGTAAATTTCTCATGGTTTTGCATTTCTCAGCCACCAAAAAAATTGGTGATAGACCTCTGTTCAAGCCTGGAGCACTGTTTAATTTGCTGCCTCAGTATATATATATATATACTCACATACATACATACACACAGTTTTTCTATTCTGTTACCAAAACTATATATTTTTCAATCTGCATATACAAAGATACATATAGGTACACACACACACACACTTCATATACATAAATCTAGATTTGCCCAGTCGGCTGTGTGTAAACAAAACTATACTTATATTAAACTAAATTGTTTGAATTAGAACAGTTTGATTAAACTGAATAGCTTGAAATAAAAATGTTCTTGACAATTAAACTATGTACTTATGCTAAAATGTAATTGTTTGAAATAGAACAGTTTATTTGTATAAAAATGGATTTGGCATTAAATAACCTACAAAGGTTAATATGCCATAAAACCCAAACAAAGAAATAAATCTATCTTTCTCTCTATATATATGTGAATATACATATATATAACACACACAGATTTATAAACACACACACACACACACACACACACACACACACACACACACACACACACACACACACACACACACACACACACACACACACATATTCATGTAATGTATGAGTGCAAAGGTTAGTAGGATTTACATGCACAGTGAATGTAGAATCAGGCAGGATAGAGGATGAGGTTATGTTAGTTTTAATGATTCTAGAAAGGGAGGATAGTATCCAACCATATCTACTTCCTTTCCAGTAACCCAACACCTGTCTCTTATCTCTGGTTAACAGGACAGAGATTAGATGCCAGATCTAATGTAGGGTGAGGGTTTTATTTAGAATAAAATTTTTCTAGTTAGAGAAAGCAAAGTATTGAACAACAGGGAAGGTAATTTTGGAGGATTGGATGGTCATTTTAAAGTTAAGTTTTAGTAAACGTATAATTAGTGTATTCATCTTGCAAATCATTGATACTGAGTTTTCCTGCTTGAGGAGTTTGGCATTTTGTAAGATAATTTAAATTAATTAGTGTTCTTAATAATTTCCTTAATTTTTTTTTTTTTTTTAACATTTTAATCCCCAAAATGACACATAGGCAATTGGTCATAAGTCGCCATCTTAGTGATTAGAGAAAAGGAAAGACAAATATATCAGGTGGTGAAATGTATTGTTTGAGACAGTTTCTAAATGTAATGTTCAATTAAAACAAAAATAAAAAAAATCAAACAATGACAGAAACTTTCTTTTATCTGAATGGGGAATGTAAGTATTACATTCCTATTAAACCTTTTCCTTTACATTACCATAGATATTTCCTTAGTGGGATATTCTGGACAAATACCAATTTACCTAATAACAACCTAATTTCTTTAGCCCCCACCCCAACAACATATACAAAAGTATTAAGTTATGGTTGATGGCTGATTTGTGACTTTTGGAGTTAACAGTAACCGTTCCGTAAAAAAGTAAAGCAAATAAGTGAAATTGGATGGTGAATATAAGTATTACATTCTGATATAATTTTTTTGTACATTACCAAAGACATTTCCTTATTGGAATATTATGGACAAATACTTTAATTTCAAATCCAAGCATGAAATAAAAAGTTACAAAACATTTAATTAAATGTACACTCAGAATCATTTCTAAGTACTGTATCTGATGACATATTAGACACTCTCATTTTTCAGCAGGCCGTATTCAGAAAAAATAGGTTTTTAGTATATATAAGTATGTAGTATAAAAAGCAAACTAACAGTACATTAGGAAACATTAGAAAACACTTTAGCTATAAAAAAAACATTACTGTATATAAAAAAGTATACTAACAGAACATAAAACATAAAGTATACTAACTGAACATAAAACAAGAAATCAGAATATTCAAAAAATATCCTAAATGATTACAGTAATTAAATATTGCAAGTGAAAACAAAGTAGAAAATATTTTATAGAGAGTAAGTGGTCACTACACGATAATGAAACAAGGGAAAAATAACTTGAGTTTGGAATGTAAATAAAAAGAGAACATATATCCAATCCAAAATTTCCTTTTACTATTACAAAGAACAATATTTGCTTCTGCCCTGTTGGTGGGGTTTAGAATATGCTAACTGTATATTTTCTTGCAGAGGGGTATGACATATACAAAAAGGGGTTTTCTGGGTATGACACTGAACTGCAACTGGTGTTGGAGATTTCAGTTCTGAAGCTCTAGGGTGTATGCTACTATTCCCAGGTTTACTCTGAAATGGAGTAGTAGTAGTAGTACCTATTTGGGTCTCATCTATAGGTCAAATAGATCTCAGTGCAAATTATTTGTATTAGATAGGAATACCTGATATCATACAATTGTGCACAAAAATCTTAAGAAACAACACAAAATATATGAATATAATGTATGTAATTCCCTAACTTCTAGGCATAAAATAACTCCAGATGAGTTGACATGCCATTAAAATCAAACAGTCAATGAATATTTACAGTTTTGTTTTGTTATTACTTTGTCTTAAAGATTATACCATTCAAATGCTTCTTGTCCTTGTAAGTCTCATTCTGAAGTTTTGCAGTGCTGTCATTGTCACTGCCACTCATATTGCCATAATATCCTTCTTAAAGCTGAACTTGACTCGCTGAAATTCCCAACCTCAAACAAAATGGTTTTCCTGACAGGGTCTCTTCCAAGTTGACCTACTACAAAATGCTTGCATTGGGATTGTAGAGTCACCATATTCTAAAATAAGTTTCAATCACAAAAAGTCCATTTAGATCCCATCAAAAATTCAATTTTACTATAAGAAAGAACAATATTTGCCATTTTGTTTTTTTATTGACATCACCTTACAATTCTTGAAACCATTTAACTGTGTGCAAACAATAAATAGCAATGATTGAAACCATTTAAATGTGTGCAAGCGAATGAGCTCTGACTCATTTAAAAATAAAGTTATCTACAGACAATTCCCTTAAAAATCATAAATAATAAATATATGTATAAATAACCATCAAGGATTGATATGCCATTAAACCAAATAACCTAACTTAACTATCACTTTGTTTAAAAGATATTTTATCCAAATACTTGCCCTCACAAGCTGAAGCTTTGCCCTGAAATTCTGCAGTATTTGCATAGTCATTGCCTCTGGAGTTGCTATGATTTAATGATGAATAAAATCTTTCAATTTATCAGTTGTCTGCAGCCTTTGTTTAAAGATTTGAGCCTTCAGGTATTTCATTGAAGATGTAATTACAATGGGATAGATGTAATAAGCAGAATAACCACTGTTGCAATAAGAGTCATGATATTTTAAATAAGGCTTAATCACTAACATGATGTTCACCATTCCATGTCATGATGGCAATTGAAATAAAATGGCAGCTTCAAGACATACCACTCACCTGCTTATCACAACTAGTGCCTTCATGGTAGCAATTTTAAATCTGGGAGATCATTCTGTTAAATCACGCATTTAGTGTTCTGTAACAAAAACTTTAATCATCTTCAAAACCTAAAAACTCACAGGGCATCTTATATGCTGTTAGATAAGTTAGAAAATTGTTCTGACAATATGTTTACACTAAAGTGAATTATAGGCCAAAAAAATGATTAGTTATATAATCTTAACAAAACTAAAAAAAATTAGGTGGTACAACTTCAGTCTCAATACTTTTCAAACACCTCATATAATATGTAAAAGTGCAAAACAAACAATTCATTTATAAATATTTGAAATTGTTGCAGCCATCTAGATAAATTTTTTTGGCAGTGTCAATGTGGCCCATAGACTGTAGTTTGAAAACTAAAAATAAAGTAATTAAAAAATTTGGACTGTAGTCTCATCATAAAGTGAAAAATTTGAAAAGGAAAATATTCAATATTTTGTATGAAAATTCCATAAGATATTTTTGATTGTAGATTTGTTCTCACTAAAATTAAATGGTAAGATGTATAAGCGAAAATCTGCAATGAGGAAGAGGCAAAATAAGATTATTGTAAAAAGACATTACACACCAGCAAATATAAACAAAAATGTACAGCAACAAATATATATGAATCTGCAGGTACCAATATAAATGACAAAGTTACCATGCCTTGCCCAGAATCTTAATTGACTTTAGTCGATAGGATGAAGTCCATCCACCCAGTCGCTCAGAGAGGGGTTTGTGATTTTGGTAAGTTTTCAGTTGGTCTGGACAAACTTTGTAGCATTCACAACCATCAATGCCCCTGTCCATATTGTGTTTTTGATCACAAGAAGGTGAGTAGGTTGTTATTGATAATGCTGCATGGCAACTGGCTGTCAATTAATGGCTACATGATTATTTATAGAATACTTTAAAATATATATATATATATATTAGTTATATATATATATATATATATATATATAAAGAAAACTCGAATCCAGTCAATATATCAAATAATTCTAAAGTTTATATAAGTTTGTGACAAAATACAAATTCTGTTCCAATGTTGCTATCTTACATGACACTGGACTTGAGGATTTCCTTGTTGAAGTATGGTGGAATTTCTCAGTCTGTAAGTTTGGCTCAAGGTCTGGGTTCAGGAGGATTTCTCAAATGATTTGGAGTTCAGTAGCAGCTGGAAAGTAACTTTCAAGTTGCCAAAATCTCTGGCTTATATTGCGGAGCACCTTAAACTGGCATGGGCTGACTAGGTATGGGGTTAGTTAATTTTCCTATTCCAGATAGTCAATCTGTTCAAAACAACATTAATTTTATTTTCTGCAAAAGTCAACATTTTTTGAGATTTGGAGTATTGGTTAACCCCTTTTTAGTCATTAGAGAATTAATTCAACCCTCTTAACTCTAACTTATTCTAATCAATATCTCTCACCTTTACTCAGCTGGGTAGTATCTCAGAATGCTTATATTTCCCCCACCTTTTCTATTTCTCACCTGACTCTCTTCTTAAGGTCATTCCAACTATCTTTATGACAAATCTAATTGTTAAAATGCATGGGGGAAAAAGTGACCTCAATGGATGGGCAAAAAAGTGACCTCAATGCATGGGCAAAAAAGTGACCTCAATGGATGGGAAAAAAAGTGACCTCAAAAAGAAATCAGACACTCATTTTCTCTTCTTATTGGTGGCTTTTCAACAAAGCACCTTTTGTCACCCAATCTCAGCTGAATGCCCTATACTGTCTAGGATACAAGTTGCATGCTTTGTCCCTTATCATCTGTGAATATCATTTTGTTCAAGATATTCTTTTTTTTCAAAATACAGTATTCAAATGGGCTCATAATTATATCATGTTATTTTGATTCTTAAAAAAAGAGGCAGCCTATACTTTTATGCTTCATATCAACTTTTGAGAATTCTTAGTTTTGACACTTTCCTTGCCTACTTCTAAATTATCAATTTTAACCACTTCCAGCCCACAGTGTCACACTGTAAAATTATTCTCTTTCTCTGTATCAGTTACGTTTTGTTGAAATAAAACCTGAAGCCATTTTGGGGATTGGGGAACCTTGGTGTTGGTTGTAGGCTAGACAGAAAGAATGCCCTTCAGAAGGTAGGAATGTGTGAAGAACTTGGCAAAACTCACTGCAGATCTCAAGGCTGCATTCTTAGACATTAAAATTAATTGCAGTAGTTGCAGAGAGAGAGAGAGAGAGAGAGAGAGAGAGAGAGAGAGAGAGAGAGAGAGAGAGAGAGGAAGTAGGAAGACAAGAATATATTTAAGAAGCAAATATAAGAAAGAAAACAGATTTAGCTGGGAAGATAGAGAAATAGAAATATGAAGGGAGTGGTCGAAGATAGTACGGACAGGAAGTAAAAGGAATGTTTGTGGTTTGTTCAAAACATATCAAGAAGCTGTATTTACCATGGTAGAGATGAATAATAAATGAAATGTTAATTTCCTTCATAATAGTCACTCTTATTCCAGCCAGTTTTTCATCAGTAAAAGCATCTCTGAGACTCCTCTTTTACTGCTAGTTTAAATCCATTATATTATTGAATAGAGTTTGTTGAAATCTTTCTCTTGCACATAAAATAAAACTATAACTTATTCTTCTCATCCAAGCTATATTTGTCACCCAATAAAATCAAAGTATTGTGTAAAAAAAAATGGTGTCGCGGACTGTACCTGTTAAATAAAATTATATTCTTTACTTTTCTTGGTTATTTTTCATTTTATATATTATACATGATATTCTATACAGGTATTTTAAGAATTCTAAGTATGTTATTTTGTACTTGATCATTGACATAATGGTTAAAGTGTTCACCTATGGTTTGGGAGACCAGAGTTCAATCACAGGTCGAATTATACCAAAGAGTAAGAGGAGCAATTCAGAGAAAGAAGTAGCACTCTTTCCTACACCTCAGTGTAGTAGCTATTGAAAAGGGAGCTGTTGGGTTGCCCTTGACTATGGTTGGCCAACATACTACTCGCTATTTTGTACCTGTATGTGTTAAAAAAAATTTTGTTTTTTCATTGAATTTTGATATTCTATATCATAGGTGGTACAGGTAAGCTATACAAATATTTTAAGAATTTTAAATGGATTAAAAAAGATTAAACAGATCCTGCTTTAGAGGTGTATTAATTTGTATCCATTAAATCCAGTATTGTTCTTAGCTTTACATTGTTTATTTCATATTTTAAGTACATATTTAGCCTGCATCCAGAAATCTGGACAATTCAGAAATCCAGACCCACTCCAGTCCCAAACCTGTAGGATGAATAGTTAAGTACCTGTACACAAACCTGTAGGATGAATAGTTAAGTACCTGTACACAGGTCAACAGAATTAAACTTTTTCTCAGCAGAGATGAAGTATTTTTTAAAAGGATCTTTTGATTTGAAATGAATAAATGATATATGTACAGGGTATCCCAAAAGATTGAATCCATAGGCATTATATCAAATGTTTCCAAACAAGAAGATCAGAAGTCAAGGTCTGATTGAATACCCACCTTGGTCTCTAGATCTAACGTCTGCATGAGAATTGATTTTCCTTCCTTTTCTATTTCTCAGAAATTTAAAATCAATGCACTATACTATTGAAAATTAGTATTCTATAACAACTATTAATCCCCAATCACAATGCCTTGGACAACAGAGGAAAAATATTTTGCATCACTACTTATTTGGAGACAAAATACTTCAAAACTGTGCAAGCAAAATTTTGCAGGAAGTTTAACTTAACAATTATGCTCAGAAAAGCCAAATTTATAGTTGGGTACACATATTTCAAGCCACAGAATCAGTAAACAACCTCAACAAGAACGTAGAAAATCCCATATCTGGCAGGAAGTTGACAGCCAGATGTCTTAACAATGTGGATGCGATGAGAGATTCTGTTGGAAGGAGTCTGAAAATGTCCCTCTGAAGACGTTCTCAAGAACTTGGTCTTTCACGTGGTATTTTTGAATAAAGTCAATCAATTTCTGCCCTTGTCATCTGGTTTAACCTTTCTGAAGTGATATGATGGCTTTTTAAGACTCAAATGAAAGATGATGCAATATGAATTATCATATTAATGAGTTATATCTATTTGAAGACACCTTGTATATAAATAAATAATAACAAGCAGCAGAGTAAAATCTCCTAACTTGAAAAAATGTTGTGGGTATGTTACATATATAGAAGCAATAAAACTGTTTTAAACACCATTTTCTTTTATAAATGTGAAGTATTGTAACATTAGAACACTCAACAACAGTCAGTCTAAATGCTTTAATTCCAGAATCTTTGATCGTATGCATCCATAGATTCATTGTACCTATATAAAAGTCAGATTTGCCTTAAGATGGAATAATCTTCTTATATCTCTCAGCTTATTTTGCCTGTTTTGGAAGGTGTATAGAACTGGTAGCCTTGTGAAAAATGATTGCTTTTCATCTAAGAACACATTTTGCTGCTTCTGACGAGCAGAATCTATTCTTTCTGAATCTTCCCCAAACCAGATGCATGTTCCATTCTAACAGCTTTTTTTTCCTAGAATATCTACACTATAAATCAAATACTGCTGTGAATTTTTTTCTTCTAGATATTAAGCCTGGACTTAAAAAAGTCTAAGGTTATAAGTGTTTTACTTTCTCTTACTTTGGATTTTAGCTTTGTAATATTATTTTGTTAAATCCTTACTCTTCATTTATACTTTTGTAACCTTTTGTCTAAAGAGGCCGACTGGTCTTGCTTAAAAAATGCTTTGTGATTTTTTCTTATTTTCTTTCTTCTATTTACTTGAATGTTTTGAAAGGATTTCATTGAATCAATCTTCCTGCATCTTCAATTTGCCAACATGACTGATGCCATTATCAAAAGGCTAAATTATTTTAAAGAGGAAAAACATGATGATAATCACGTTTGTCAAATTTTAGGCCCATCTGCTTGCAACAGTTCTACTACCAACAACATTAATATCTACAAAGTAGGAAGTAATGTCAGCACAAACATTTTTGATTGGTACAAACATCAGTATACTGAGAAGTGGAACTGAAAAGTGTTTACACAATTAATTGAAGAATAATAATTTGATATAATTATTTAAAAGAGAAACTCACCCAAGTCTTCCATCATTTTGGCATAGAGAGGATGATCCCAAGAAGTTCGTTCGGTTAAGCAACTAGAAAAGAGAATTAGGAATAATACAGATAGAATAAAACCAAAGAAAAAATATACATTTATATTTTCTCAAAATAAAACATGGACATGAAAACATATTTTTACTGTACTCGTTAACTGTACAAAAATAAAATAAAATAAATAAATAAATAAATGATAACTAAAGCCTAAGTTTTTGCCTTAGCATTTTAAGTTTTGAACTTTTTAAAAATAAATTACATCTCATGTTTGAATATTTCTGAAGCTAATAATATCAATGTATTTATCCTATTGGTACACGAGCATATAAATAGCCTACAGGACATGGCATTAAGTTACTTGTTCTTCATTTAATATCTTTAGGATCCAACAAGATGATATCACAATATTTGAAATATTTATCATCTTGAATCAATGCTTCAACAGGTGCAATGTTGTCAATTGTAGAAGACAGCACTGTGTGAGTGAAAGCTTTGATTCAAGATGATAGAGAGCACAAGCTTTTCGATCTGGCTGTGGAATTCAATTTTCTGAAGTCAGTGGTCCGTGAGAAGTTGAGATATTAGAAATTGTCATCTTGTTGGGTCTCAAAGCAACTGACTGAAAAATGATTAACTCAGTGTCTCATTTTTTGAGGAGAGTATTTATGTGCTAGAACTGATGGGACAAGTGCATCTGTCTTGATTATGACTATGTGGAAAAGTAACATAATAGTGCTGGTAACATACATATTTTTTATTTGTATAGTAGTGAATATGTTGAAACAGTAAATATTTGTAGTTTACTTTTTGGACATCTCTTGTATATTGCAAGTTATTTTTGGAAGTGTATAAAGTTTGAATAATTTCAAAATTTATTGTGTCCTGGGTATGATATTAAACTGCATCTGATGGTGAAGCACCAGTCTTGGAGTTTGGGGAATGTGGAGTAACCCTACACCTATAGGTTAAATAGAACTGTTCAATCTTTTACTAGGGATTATTAATATCAAATAGAATTATTAGTGTTAAATAGCAATACTTGTAACCATTTACTGAGTGAAAATAGAACTATAAGTTTTAGTGATTCTTGAAACCATTTAACTGCATGCAAACAAATGAGCTCTGGTTTGTTTAAAAATATTATGTACAAACTATTTGTGTGGAAATAAATAATGGAAATGAATTCAACAGTATGAAGAAAATAGAAAAAACAAAATAATCCAAAAGTGATGAATTTATTATAAAGGAAAGTCAATGTTAAAATGTTTTGGTTTTAGTAAAACTTCATCAGGACTTTAAGATGGAGAAAAAAGTGTTATTAGAACAATGACGGATGTGTAAATGAAATAAAATAACAGGAGAAAGATCATATAACTTCAGTCTTTCAATCTATTTTTGTATAAATATTTTTTTCTTTTCTCCTGTTATTTCATTAACATATAACATCATTGGAGGTGTCTGTGGTGTAATGGTTATCGTCGTAGGAAATGGACACGGCAACACAAGTTCAAATCCTGGACAAGACTGATTGCATTTCACATAGCACTAATACCCTTTGGAAAGGTATGAATCCAATTATTCTCCCTCCAGCTATGGGTAAATAGTAGGGCAGACTAGGTTCTTCAGTCTTGGTGAGGCAACTAGTCTAGGAGAAGGAAAACTCTGAATTCAAACCTGTTAAACTTTGCTTAAAAACTGACCTTGTGTCATATCCTGCCCAAGCAGAGGGGTTTGGTAAATATGCATAACATCATTATTCTAGCTACACTTTTCCCCTCCATGTTGAAGTCCTGATGAAGGTTTATTGAAAATGAAACATTTTAACGTTGACTTTCCATTATAACAAATTCATCACTTTTGGATTACTTTGTTTTTCTATTTTCTTTAAACTGTTTGTTTACAAATATATATATATTTAATATATATATATATATATGTCTAAATAGGATTTGGTATTAAATAACCTACAAGGTTTCATATGCCATAAAACACAACCAACCAACCAATCATCAAAATTTATTTTAGTACCCGGAGTATAGTAAAAGCAATTCTTCATAATTAAATCTTGGGTGGAATTATACGTTTTCAAGATAACAAAAGAAATGTTTTTTTTTTTATCTTGAGAATTGAGAGTGAATGTCTAATTGCAATTAAAGTTGTGATATCTCAAGATTTTTAATTCTTCTTTTTGACAGACATAAGCTGTGCTTTTTTTTTTCATCTCAACTTCTGAGATGGGATCATTAAATGAGGCTGACTGTCTAATCTTTGTTTATATCATATATCAGCCAGTGTAATCTACAACCTTTTTTAAGTAAAGATCACATCTGGTAAGCTTTGTGCAGAATTTTGTATAGAAACTTTTGACACAGGCATATGTAGTTCTCATTCTTTACTTTCTAATAGGCTCATAACTTGAACTCATAATTCATCTTTCTAATCTATTATCCGATGCTCATGGTGAGATCAATATTCCACCATAAGATGATCTGTTCCTTTCTTGTCTCTTACAATTCACATACAAGTCAATTTCCTAGATTAAGTGATGGACTTAGAATCTCAAGAGTTGAATCAAAAGGTAGGAATGAATACAAAAAGTGTTCAAAAAGTATTGAAACTGAAGGTGAATTTATCAAGACAGAAATGAACAATGAATGAAACATGAATTTTCTTCAAAACAATTTTCTTCTTCTATTTTGAAGAAAAGTAATATCTCATTCATTATTCATTGCTCATATAATGTATTAAGACTGAAGCTGTATTTACCAAGACAAATGAACAATGAATGAAACATTTATTTTCTTCAAAATATGAGATGCATTGAAAAAGTATTGAGACTTAAGTTGTATTTACCAAGAGGGAAATGAACAGTGAATAAAATGTTCATTTTTTTCAAAATTGCCCCCTTTGCCATTCAACACAGTTAAATTCCAGGAAATTTTTTATTGGTTGAAGCACCACTGAAACTCTTCTTTCATTATAGAGTAAAGCTGCACCATTTTATTTCTTTCCATGTTCTCAAATCTGACAGTTGAAATAAAGTCTAGGTTTAAGAAACAAGAAAAAGTCATTTGGAGATTGTCCTGGTGAGTATAGAGGGTGCTGCACTTGCACTAAACTAGGTTTCCTCAAAAAGTATTAGGCCTAGCTTCATCATATTAAAAAAAATTGGCAATGACTAGTCTAGATCACTGTCTAGACATATAGACATTATCACTTTATTATATAATTTGCTTAGCTGTGCACACTTCTTTATTTAGATTTTAAATTAAAATATACATCATTTATTCATATCTTATATTAGTATTTTTCGACTTACTGAAGTAGAAATATTTCCATGAAGGAATTGCCCACTTGTTTAGAAACTCAGCATTCAAAATTTTGGTCTCTACCTCAACTTGAACATTGACCACTGATACCAGTTTGAAATTTAAGATTATTTTAATCATGAAGTAGGTCTCAGTGGAGTTAATAAAATTGTATTATACTTATCTTCCAGATTTTAAGGATTTTTTCTTTTCTTTGTGCCCTAAAAATAAATTTGAAAAATTTTGGCTTTTATCTGGGGTTGAACACTGACTTCTAGTACAGGGGGGAACAATAAAATTGTCGCCCTAGAAAAGATGACATGATTCCATTTCCGTTTAATGAAAACCGGTTTTCTTTTTTTGTTGTAGACCATCTACTAGTTGGCCAGTTGTGTACAAATCCCAAGAGCAATAGGAGCCTTCTATCATGTCTGAAAGTGATACAATGTTCAACAAGCGAGATCAGAGATGCACCGCTGTACAACTCATGCTCTCTACCGATCCAAGTTATGACAACAGGACCATTGCCAGCACCCTCAAAATGCAAATCCGGATGGTTCAATGTGCCCACGGTGATGAAAACAAAGTTTCTGGCAACGGTTATGGTCTTTGGTGTGGTTTCAAGTGAGGGCCACATCATGCCACCTCACATCTTTGAAGTCGGCTTGAAAGTCAACACCAAAGTGTACCTGGATGTGCTAAAGAGTGTGGTGATCCCCTGGTGCAATCAGGTGGCCGGTGGTAGACCCTGGGTGTAGCAGCAGGACTCGGCGCCGGCCCACAAGTCCAAAGAGACCCAGGCTTCAGAAGGAGTGCTACGACTTTGTACCCTTCTCTCACTGCCCCCTCCCATCCCCCGATCTGAACCCGCTGGACTACTTCGTTTGGTCATACGTCGAGAACATCACCAACATGACCTCCCACAAAACCAAAGCCAGCCTGATCACTGCCATCCGCCGAGTATTCGCTGAGCTCCCGCTAGCACTTGTGGAAAAGGCAAGCTCCCAGTTCTGGATCCGTATCGAGGCAGTGATTGAGGCTGGAGGCGGCTACATTGAATAGATGTCAGCTCTACTACATAATTAAGTTACCCGAATTGATTTTTCCAATAAAAGTTTTAAAATAAAGCTATAGTGTTGTTTTCTTTAGGATGACAATTTTATTATTTCACCCTGTACTGCTGGGGAAAAATGCCAGTGTCTTAGAAAGACTGGACTGGGTAAAGCAATATCATCTTACCTCAGATAATAGGGAACTCGATTCTGCGTCTCCATCTTTTCCCATCCTGTAGTTATGCGTTCTGAAAAGTGAAATAAATGAAGATATCAGTAAAAAAAAAAAGTATCTCTAATTCAAACTGATATTAGAAATTATTTTTATAAATGTATTTTCATATCAACATTTTTAAGGAGATTTGCAAAAATTTCTATGCCTTTATCTTGTAAGGCTAACAAGAAAAGACCTGAAATAAAACTGAACATGTGTTTGTGTGCATGTGCATGTGTATATATATATATATATATACATACGAGGGGCATACAATAAGTTTCCAGACTTTTTCGTATGGGCACTTTTATTGATAGTACACACATAGAACTCTAGTCCCCTTCAAAGTAATCTCCTCCAGTTGCAATGCACTTGTACTGTTCCAACAACTTCTGAAAGGCCCCATGGAAGTCCTCTTGTGTGAGCATGTCAATGACCTTCATCACAGCCTCTTTCATCTCCTCAATTGTCTCATAATGACAGCCTCTGAGCTTAGGGAATAACCAAAAATCACAGGGACCAACATCTGGACTATAGGGAGGCTGAGGAACTGTCTTGATGCCCATCTTGGTCTAATAGTCTGTGACAAGGATGGAGTTGTGGACTGGTGTATTGTCCTGGTGGAAATGCCACTAACTCGATTTAAAGAGTGCTGGCCTCTTCCGACAGAATCTCTTCCTGAACTCCCTTAAAACCTCAGCATAGTAACCCTAACCCTAAACCTTTGGCCAATCAACTCTGGTGTATTGACTTCCTTACTCCTCTCACACCTCTCATCATCCCTAACAGACTACCTGCCTTCCTTGAGTCTCTTATGCCACTCAAAAACTGATGCTCGATTCATGCAAGATGGTCGAAAAGCAGTCTGAAGCATTCCATACGTTTCTGTGGCATTTTTTCTAAGTTTAAAACAGAATTTTATTGCATATCGTTCTTCTAAAGTGTCTTTTTCTTATTACACTAAGTCAGCATCCTTACGGTGCATCCATACAATCATATTAACACAACCACTTCTTGGAAGAAATTGTGTTTTGATTTATCGGATAGGTCAGACTTCCATATGATCAATTAGATGAGAATAAATCATCACTTAAAAAGTGTTTGAGAAATCAAAAAGGGTTCAAACAATGGCCAGTAGAGCAGTATAAAAACTAAAATTAAGATCTCAATTGTTTCAAAACTACAAGTTTCATATATCTTCTACAGAATAGAAGACAATGTTTCTGTTAAAATTATATATATATATATATATATATATATATATATATATATATATATATATATATATAAAATCTTAACAGAAACATAGTTAAACAAAAATACTTTAGCAATTTCAGTGACAATAATGATGCAAACACAGAAGGATTTCAGATTGAATCATTATTTAATCTTTAGGGCATTTCAACAAACCTTTTGGTACATCAAGAAAATAGTGAAATTCAAGTTCTTAAAAGAAACAGGATTGGAGAAACATTGAAAGCTGTAAGAAATACTGTGCTTAGTTAAACTATTATTTTATATGAACTGAAAATAGAAAATATAGAAAAAAAAACTTAATTTTTTGAGGCTAAAGATAATACCAGGCATACATTTCTATATTTTAAGAGGAGACAATGTCTTTGAGATTATATAATGATATTTATGAATTCACTGGTAATGATAAAATTATGTATAACTTATTTTGGTACAAATTTTGGATGATACTTATAAAATTTAATTATTTGCTTCAGAAAAGATTGTATTTGGATGAATGAAGGCATTCTTGAGATTATTGGGATTAAAGTCCAAAGTTTACTAGAGAGATGTTTTTATAAGATCATTTTTCTTTCCTGATAGTAATTTGATATTTTTGGCAGAAGTGTAGATATTGTTTAGAAATAGGCCAGGTATAAAATTCAAGTCTAAGCAACTTAGTAGAGAACAGAGTCACCACTCTCCTTCCCACCCTGCTAGGCTCAAATAGGAAGTCAAACTTGAAAGAAGGAAGTTGTTGTTGAGTAGCTGGTCTTCCTTTCATTTGAATGACCCAAGGAAACTTGTCTTTTCTTTTTTCTGTTTTTACATAACATAAAAACAGAAAAAAAAATCTTAAGAGTGATGTGAATGAATTTTTCTCAATGAAGAGAGTGTAAAGTCTTAGGTCTTTGATGATAAAACATTTGACAGTGTAGTCATAATGTCATAAATACGGTACACATCAACAAGTAGGTCTTGGGCAAACTGTTGACATCATGCTTACAACCCCCCCACCCCCCAAAAAACCTAAAGATTATTAATATAGTATAATTTCTTTATTTAAAATTCAAGCAAGGCCAAATTAAAACTTACACTAAGTAAACATCAAATTGACCACAACTTAGCAAAGGGTTATGATGATATGATGATGAGATCTGGTAAATGAATAGAAAGAATGATTGAAGTGTAGGGAGGTGTGTGAAGATGGGAATAAGAATGTGTATATGGATAAGGAGTGACTCAGACATCTAAAGACCAAATAAAACATTATTTATATCTACTGGGTGAGGTTCTGAAGCTGTTTGCATAAAAACAGTATGAGTGTACTGAATCTGAATTGGTATGTATTTGCTAATGACCTTTGGAAAGGCAAGAATCTACCTCTCCCTTATTTATCCCTAGATAATAAAAATCAAATGTGTTGTAAATAGCATAAGTATAAATTTTGTTTACACAGAGTTAAATGTCAAAACAGTTCTATTTTAAGCAATTCAGTTTAGCATAAGTACACAGTTTAATTCAATTTGACCCATAGATAGGGCCCTATCAGGTGCTACCACTCTGGGCCAGAGTGGACCTGGGAACGATGGCAATGAAGAGGTGCTCCACATTCCCCAAAGCTCCAGGATCATTGGAACCTCACCATCAAATTGTTTAATGTCCTATTCAGGACACTTGTTGGGGGGGGGGATCTTACCTCTCTGCAGAGGTGCAGTCGATGTATTCTACAGCCCCAGTTAACTGGGCAAGGCTGACCAAGATACTCTCATGAAATGTGACCAAATGAGGTTTATTTTTTAACATAGTCCTCCTTGCAGTCCACACACTTTTTCTATTAGTGTTGCAGTGCTTGGATCCTATTGGTAAAAAAAATCATCGTCAGCAGATATGATTTTATTGTATGAACTTTTCTGGCCACCCTAATAAGTAAATCTAATGGGTGTGAAAACAATGAAATTGCATTTTAAAAAAAGCACTATATTTGATTGTATATAAGACTTCACCTTGTTTACATTTTAATATTACAGTATTATGAATTTGAGCTAGATAAATATACTGATAGCCTACTGTGTCTGGGTAATATCATTAACCTATAAGATACCTCAAGGTGCACCATCATAAGAGATGCTTGGGAACACTTGGAAGTCCTTGCAGACTGGAAGGATTTCCAATTAGTCACCATCTTCAAGAAGGGAGACAGATGAGATTGCATCAACTACTGTGGGATCTCCTTTCTTTCCATAGCAAGGAAAGTGTTCACCCACTTACTTCTTAACAAACTGTCAATCCTAGCAGAGGATTTCGTACCTGAGGCACAATGTTGGTTCCATACTAACCAAAGAACTATGGACATAATCTCCTTGCGACAAATACAGGAGAAATGCATTGAACAGAATATGCCCCTCTACATGATATTTGTAAACTTCACAAAAGTCTTTGACACTGAACAGGGAATTATTTTGGAACATCCTACATAAACTAGGGTGCCCTGACCAGTTCATCAGGTTTGTATCTGCCTTGTATACAGGAATGATGGTATTAGTCAGCTTAAGAAGAGAACTCTTGAAACCATTTGAAATTGGGAACAGAGTTAAAAAGAACTGTGTTCTTTCCCTCACACTGTTCTCAATTTTTCTTTTTATGGTTTTGTCTGATGCCTTCCCTGATTCCACCCAAGGAGTATGGATACAGAGTAGACTGTGAGAAAACCTGTTTAATGCCAGTCAATTTAAGTTTGCAAGAAAGACCAGAAATGTTCTGATATGTGAGCTCATGTTTGCTGACATTACCTTCATGGCATACAGCTACCTAGGTGTAAAGGAAATAATCACCGGTTTCTGGAAATCTGCAAAAGAATTTGGGCTGAAAATTAACCTCAACAAAACTGAAGTTATGTACCAACTTCCTCCAGGATCTCATGACATTGGCCAAGACGTATAGAGAGAGAGCCAAGTACTAACCCAAGTAAACAAATTCAAATATCAAGGCTCCACAGTCACCACCAACAACAAACTAAATGTAGAACAAGATACATGAATGTTAGATGCTTCCCTGACCTTTGGTAGGCTGAGGAAGTGAGTCTGACTCAACAAAGGCCTTATTTATAAAAACTAAATGTGCTGTGTGTACCATACCATAATTCTC